>OY728585.1:14103393-14491605 GCA_963422195.1 Carabus problematicus | reverse complement strand
ATACAGAAGCTTTGGTTAAAAGTGTGACGCTACTCGAGGCACTGTGATAACTGTGAAGAGTTTAAGTGATAGTAACAATAATGTACATCAACAGTACTTAATCTGCAACAATAAACAATAAAAAAAATTGCAGAAGTTGTAAATGTTTTGATAATAAAAACATTATTGCTATGACTGTTTGTGTAATACATGCATATCTGGTTCTATTTTAATATACAATCTCAGATATTCAACAATCAAGAGAAAGAAAAGGTTGAGTACTGTAGATATTTAACAGAACCATCTGTTGCGCGAAAGTTTGAAAGTAATACAATTACCAATACAAACAAAATTCAAGTGAAAGCATAAAAATAAACCCCGAAAAAAACGACCTTGAAACGATAAACGAATGAAGACTTATCTATACAGCAGTATGATGTATTGTCTTTATAAAGCGTAATAATTAATTCTGTTACGGATGACTCGTAGATTAATAAATAATCTCTTGCATAATTTATGAACTCGTGTTATTAATTATCGCTGTTATTTATGGAATATTGATAGCGTTTCGCAATATAAATAAAATATTTATTACATTTTGATTGGAAATATGGAAATGTCATCAGTCACCTTTCTTTGCGAAATAAAAAGTTATTCAAACCGGTTCAATGTTGGTCAAGTGTTTGCAAAATAAAATTTGCATATGTATTTCACTTGTATTACAGAATATATAGGTCAAGTAAAATGTCACCAATATAATTTGCAGTGTAGGTGAGCATAATCGCATAAAAACGTATTTCACGCCATAAAAAATAGTTTCGTAATGTATTTAATTGTTTCAATAAGTATTATGGATCTGAATTCCTGCTAGGTATACTGCAAAAAATAAATTCCCAAAACCTTGGGTCGAATTCCCATTGAATATTTCGAAAATAATGCATTTGTAAGATTAATGAAACAAAATGTATGTGAATGGTTTTATCAGATTTATTTGGTAAAAATTTCTCTATAAACATAAAATTGGGGATAATTATCATTGGGTTTACAGTACAATATTGAAGTATGTTTACAGTGCTAAGCATTTTGGTACTACATGAACTAAACTCGATAAATATACAACTATTTTTCAATCTATAAATCGTACAACAGTAGTTTATCTAATTTCGATTTAACTAAAAATCTGTATTACATATTTACAAAATAATACATCGTGGCTGCAGAAATGTAAGGCCTTAATTACTTATTAAAGATATTTGGCTGTAAAAATTATTTTAAATATATCGTATGTATATATAATATTTTAGTAATTCGTCTTGTTCAGATTATGCTGAAGTGAAATTTCCTGCAAGACACTGAAAACAATATTACTGTTTTATTCATAGTAAATACACGATATTAGGTTAGGTAAAATGAAACGAATACGATTTGACAACAGTGCAGTGTCTTATAGAAGATTTATATACATATTATATGATTACACTTAATAATTACATAAATATATGAATATAACTGTATAACAAAATTAAATCTAAATAAGTAACAAAAACATTTCACAGTGTTTTGGAAACACGTAAATAATTTGACATTAACATCGAGTAACTACCATTTTGTTTTTCACTAGTTGCTTAAGTATAAATAGGGAGTTATAACGTTATACGTGACTGAATTTTCAATTCGCGTCTTGTATTTTTATAATTTGTAATTTAGAACAAAATCTACGCCTTGATAAAAGTAACTTTCACAAATTCAACAAATCATGTTGTTATCAACACTTATGTTCTACAAACGTTTACATTCAGGTCGGTGCTGTCACTAGACACTTGAAGTTAGTTGCATAATAGCAAATACAAGGAATCTCCATTGTCATTTCGTTCTTTGAACATTTGTAGTACAAAAATCTAGTTGTCTGATTGTACACTTGTTTAAACATATAGTTTGACGTATCTTTCTTTCGGTTTTAGTAAATTATTTAAGATACTTTTTAAATTTATAGATGCAGGCAAGATGTAAGTAGATGAATAAGTAAGTGTAGAATCACTGACACAAGTCTAGAACGATACGACACATAACCTTAGATTTCTCATTGCTATTATGCATACGGTTTCAAGTGATAAATCCACTATTTTCATATGGTACAAGTGTACTATCGCGTTTCTCTACTCACTATATTGGTATATTACAAATGCACTGATCACGGCCGTGCGAGTCATTCGCTCGCGTCGGACACTGAGTAGTCCGTCAAGTCACACTGTCTGTCTCATTCGTGCGCATGCGCCAAGTGTCAGGTGGGCTCGTACTCGTGATGGTGAGTGGACACCGGCGACATACTGCGATGGTAATGATGATGGTGCATTTGATGCTGGAGTTCGATCGGCATACCAGCACTGTTTCTCTGTAACATGAAACAGTCTTCAGTCGGTATTGCCATCTATATTCACAGCAACGAGAATTGTGTAGACAATGGTATCGTAAAAAAAGTGCAAGATAAATGTATATAGAAACAAAAACATTCTGTTTAGTTTCTCTATTTTCCTGGAACAATAATATAGCGCTGCCCGTAGCAAAAGAAAAGGTACTCATGACATTAATTTTATTATCTTCGCTTGTATTTTCCGTAACTAATTAACGGAACAAAACTAAAAAAATGTATACTTGTAGTGTAAACAGACAGGTGGATAATTTATTATATTGTTTGCACACTAAATAAGTTCTGCTCTGTTTCGGGTAAACAACAAAAAGTATAATAATACGTATTTGTATTCTTTTAAGGAACTAAAAGGGGAGAAAACATTGTCTAAAACGTTTGAGAATGTTTACCTGCTCTGCAAACTGCTGGCGGTTTGTTGCGGATATAATAGATATTTAAATAGATTCCGTTACCATTGCTCTGTTTTGGCGGAGAATAATAGCAAGCGCTGTTTTTGTAACGCACGGGAATGTGCTTGTCTGAGTAAGCACAAAAATTGCTCAAGTTGACTCTGAACAATACACAATAATGCAATGGCTTGACTTGACATTGCAAATAGAATTAATTCTAAAAGAATACCAACGTTACGTTGAAATATTGATGAAATAAAACTAGTGAAAAAGTTGCAGACCGCATGGAAATAATGTAGTCATACAATGTCTTCTTCTTCATCTTATTCTACTGTCTCGTCGATAAAGTAATACTAGAAAGTTTATAAAAAGATCCACACGTCTTGTAAAGTTCGGGGAGACAATAGATTCTTGCTGGTGAATAATTTAGCGTGATATGGTGCGAGCAGGTGAATTCATACGTCTAGTGGGGAATGTACGAGTCAGAACCAATGAAGCTAACAGTGTATGAACGTCAAGGGAGCTACACACACGTATGTACGGGCAGCCAGACAAGTGACAACCTGTAGCACGGGGTGTGGCACACCGCGTCCATAGCCAGCTATGTATTCATAACTTCTTTTTGTACAAGAAAAAACAACAGTACAATAACACTTCGATTAACACGCGGGTTACGTTTCAGCGCTGAACGAAACAGGTAATTTTCTATAAATTGATCCATAATTTCCGTAATTGTGTCTCCATAAACCGCGTTATAACGAATAATCGTAAATTTAGCGCTTTTTTGAGGTTAAAAAAGTACTTACTGTACAGTGAATATAATCCTCACTGTATCTACAATAATACAATATTAATCCATCTCTAATGCGGAAGATAAGATTAATGATTATCCACTGATATCGTCTATTATTCATTATCATTGTTTTGTTCTTCCATATAAGTTCTTTGTTCGCTTGTTATTGTAAAAAAACAATCTGATACATTCTGACAAGTACCCAGTAGATATTCGTATGCAATGATATAACCTTTTAGATAGCAGTGTGTTATCAAAAAGAACAGGACTGATAGAAATAAATCAGCCCGAAAAATGACAAGACGAATGGAAGCAATGATATTCCTCGAATAGAACTTCAGATTGACAGATGAACTAACAGAAAGTTAGGTTAGATTGACGGTTAAACAAATGGACAGACGGGGCAACAAAGCAAAAGTCAAGCTGTCAATGGAAATCAACGTACGTAACTATTGAGATTCCGAACTGGTTGTGTGAGATTGAATGTTAAAGTGCACCTATGTAACTTGATATGTGTACTCACCGTTGATCGATCATCCGAGGAATTGCAGCCGTGATGCGAGGACCGCCGCATACCGTTATGTGGCGGTGGCTGTTGCTGCTGCAGGTGATGGTGGTGTGAATGATGATGGTGTGAGCTGGGCTGGGGTGCGGGTATGTCTAGCACGGCTGGCACGTATGTGGTGCCTGGCAGACACTTGGAACATTGTCTCTTCAGTGCTGGTCGCTGTCGGGAACCACGACACCGCAACGCAAAGCACAGTTCGCCGCCCATCTCGGCACAGAGCGACTGTTGCGGACCACCGGAACACCGCTGGGGACACACGTGAAATTATTTAGCCGGTAGCCAAGCACCCGCGCGGGAATCATTTAAGTGACACTCGGACCGACAAGACACAGTTGGAATAATTAAACAATTCACTGCTCTAACGCGCGTCTAGTAAATACAAAACTATGTTGTGTATTCCTGGGAATTGTTCTAGGAAATGCTCATTATTAATGAAGTTAAATACTGTGAAATAATGTACTGAAATGAACAAACATTACATCTAGCGTTGTACTGGGATGATATCTATCGCACAAAGCCACTGTCAGTTCATGTCGATAGCTTGATACCTTTGTATCAAACAGTGTTAAGTACGCATGGATTCAGTATAATTTACTAGCTGGAGGTAACATACTAACTATGTACAATATTGTAAGTTTGTTTGACGTTACTCAAAGCAGTACTCATAAGTCCATATGTACATATACACACAGAGAGGAAGTTAGTATTGTACGATCTTTCATTACAGATACAAACTAATTACATTTCATATTACTCGGAACTTGTGTGTGCGCTGGTGTATTTAATTTGTTAACCTAATTAAGGAGTATTCCATTTATGCAACAGGTACGTTTGTGTAATGTACCTGAGCTGGTCGAAACGATGGCGATGAATTAATTTAGGATATAATTCTAACCTAATATGCAAATTGCTTACTTATTTTACAAACAAAAATGTAATGTACACTTAGGTTTTCCGACATGTACATTAATATCACATAAGCTAGGCTTGTCTACTGGAAATTATGTAATTGAATCATTTTGTAAAATTACTCGAGATTTTGCAAAGATAAACCAAAACGATAAGCAAACACATTTTGTAATCTAGTTAAAATCAGGACGATCTTTCAATTGTTCAAAAAGAAACATCGTTGTTCTTACCTTTTCTGTCAAAGAGTTTCGTTTCGAGTTGTAGCAGAACTCAAAGATGGCAACAATCACCGCGAACGCTAATCCGCACAGCAATACCACGAACACTCCTCCTATATTATCCACACCTAGTGCATTCGCTTTGGACTCCTTGCCTTTTTCAGTCCTGGTGCACGTGTCGCCCGTGTTCTTCCACCATTTGTCGTAGAGCATTTGTATTTCGCCTTTCTCCTGCAGTTCCAGGATAGCGAGCGATATCTTATCCCGCCACGGACTGCCCATCGGGGTAGCTATACCGTAACCCTTGGTATCCAGGAGCCCTCCAATTTGAGTCAAGTTACAGTCACGCTGTACGATGTAATCAAGCATCGTTGATTCCATTAGAAACGCGTAATTTCCATCCAGAACGCGACGAATACCCTCTTCGTAGGTGGGTACGAACACCGAAGGTTTTCGGTTCTCCATGAAGCGCCACATTTTCTTATAAGTCTCGATCATTGAGTCCTAGAAAATTAAATTCAGACGTGCAAGAAATGTCAACTTACGATTATTGTACACTTTCGTTCATATTGGGGCGAGTTCACAATAAGTTTATTCTACCGTCACTACACTAGGTAACAATAAAATATAAACTCCATGTCAAAGAATGGTGAGAGTAAATTTTGAAATGTTTTTTAGAAAGATCCCAGCGGATATATTTTTTTTTACGTGTATGATTGAAGCGTATGTCGAACATTATTGTACAGTCTGCTCACGATCTTGAGTTGGAAATCAATTCGGGTTGTATTTCACATTGAATTTCTGTTCACATTTTTTTCTTCTCTAACGTTCCACTAGGGATATTTACAATTTTTCATGTGCCCGTCCGTAAAAACTAATCTACTGGCGTCGAAAAAACAAGTATAGAATTCACAAATCATTGAAACATTTCAAAAATATATTGCAACATGCTGTGCTATTCTCTTCTCAATTGAGGACATACTTTTCTATTTTAAATTCTATTCAAACTTACTCTGAAAAATGTCATTGTGGAGCCGCTGTCCAAGGTACCATATGAAATGTCTGTTTGGCTAGCTAGGTCGTCTGCATTTTCTATTGGTGTGATCATTCGTTCTACGGTGAGAAAGGCAGCCAAATTGGCGGTGTATGATGATATAATTATCAGCGTGAAGAACCACCAAATACCGCCGACAATTCTGGTTGAAGTTGCCTGATAGAATTAGCAATTATATTAGTCTCACATAAAGCAAAATAATTATCATGAGATGAAAAATGATAGCCGTCAAAAAAATCACTCATATTCAAAGTGATTTTTTTTAATATGTCAGAAACCAAACACTGTTTCATACCTGAAGGTACCTCAGTTCTTAATAAGCACCCATATTTGCATTTGATAATCGAAAATAAATACTATTGTTTATGGATTCGGGCAGATCGTGCAGAATGAAATGAATGAACGTATGATAAGTACAGATCATATTGGGTGCTTATACCATGCAGGTACCATAACAGTGAAAGGTCTCTAGACATATAAACGTATAGAAGAGAAACAAATCAGAAATATGGAAATATGAGTGCTTATTATGATAAAACGTTTGTACAGTTTAACGTATTTCAATTACGGTAATTTTTTATATCGAATGTTGTATTTAGGATCACATATAACACGAGGAAATAATTATATTAATGTCAAACCAGATTTGCACACCGAAACGCCAACTTTTCCAAACAAATGTTTTTGTTTTACTGTATAACAAACAAATCCAAACTTATTCAGTCTCATATCAGAGAAAAACATGCAACCATTTTTCAAACGTCTGAATTTATATAAAAAAAAAACCAAACTTTTACAAACAAGTAATGTGCCCAATACATCATTTCATGTTATTTTTAATATCAACTTTCATGTTGGCTGTCCAAGCAACAGAATAATACCGCGTACACACAGCAAAATGAAAAGAGTTTTAGTTTAGAAAGTTTTGACAATAGTGACCTTGAAACGCGTTCATCAAACCGTACACACGTTCGTGTATTGTCGGAGGTACCTTCGGGTTGAGATCGGAACCCTGTTGCATCAGGGTGCCGATGGTGAACCAGAAGCTGTTCGCAAGTGAAAACTGATTCTCAACCATCTCATTGTCCATGTCGCACGGATGCGGGTTATGCCATTCGTACGGGGAGAACCGTGCAACCACAAACATGGTCAGGGATACTAGCATATACGCGGCCAGTACATATAACCATATATCCACCGCTAGTGGATTCATGAACGAGAATAATCTAGTCGGCTGACTGGTCGGTACCTTTGAACAGAATATTTACAATGCCAAAATTAACGGTGGAGCTTGTGGCTTTGAATACAAAGAAACATATGCATTTAACAGTAGTTTCCATCTTCAGTGTTCTGTTTCTGACATATCGGCGTAACCAATTATAATCGGAATTAATTTTTACAGTAGCCATTTTTATTTTCCTGTCATAGACAACGTATTATAAGAGAGAAATTAAATAATATATTCAATCTAGTTAAATACAATTATTTTCACATAGGAATGTAATAGATTTTTCTTTTGTAAGTGGTGGAAACATAGTGAAATAAATTGAACTTTCCGGTCAATCAGTTGTATCTGTAAAAGGAAATTGCCAATTTCCACATGGCTTTGGTTGAATTCAATATATTTTTTCGTTTTGTTTTGAACTCAAGTTGAAATAGCAAACAAACCGTTTAAAACAGCAATCATATTAATTATCTAGAAGATTTCATTATCGTTTACGATTTGCAATAACTAAGTTTTAAGAATATTTATCGCATTGCGTGTGTGTGTGACAGCGATTGTAATAAAAATGGCTGCTGCTGTGTACCTGGGGATTGACCCCTGACCCTTGGCGTAGCAGGGTGCCTGTAATGAACCAGAAGCTGTTGGACATGTCGATAGCGTTAGTCAGAGAATCGGGCGGTAACCAGGGCCTGGGGTTCACCCACTCGTACGGTGAGAATCTAGCCAGTGTGAACAGCGTGAAGGCGGCCATGAAGAAGCCACCCACCACGAATATCCATATTTCATAGCCCAGTGGGTCCATGAATGTGAAGAACGTCGATTCTTTATCAGTTGGCACCTGTATATGTTCCGTTTCGAAATGTTATCATTCTATATTTTTTTCTAGCTAATTAGACAGAGACGCCATTTTGATCAACAGGAACCAGAGCGCATGCGTACATATCACAATAAGTAGTTTTGTAGCCGCTGATGCTTTACGGTTGAGTGTGGTTATGTCAGGTTGTAGATGTTGGTAACTCACTTGTGGTAAGTGTTATTTGTATATGTTGTTTTTAAAATTATGTACAAATACGATATATAATATTTAGTGAAGTAGAAGAGCAATATTTTACGCTTGATATAAGTTTAACACACATATCATCTCATGACAAATTATAGGATTATCTTTTGTAAAACTTTCAAAAAAACACGCTCAAGTTTTACAAAATATTGGGCTGTCACAGTTCATTGAAGAATAAAAGTGGGATAAGATGAACCATTGCAGTTGGGAGTCACGTTTATTTGAAATAATTTATTGCTGTTTGCCAGCGAATCGAATGATAAAAGCATGATACCAATCAGTGAAAACACAGCAAAATTACATTGGGATTGTAAATAACAGTTGAATTAATGTTATTTACGCCACTGGATGAATCCATTTATTTAAGTTGCATTTATATGGTGATATATAATCACATTGCGCTTAAAGTAAGGACATAGATGGTAACAAAATGAAAATGAATTAAAATAGACGGTTTAATAGAATTATTAAAAGTACTGGAAGATAAGTGAAGATTATCATGCTGTAAAGTTAATAATTTAGAGTGATATACTGAATGATTGGGATTTTTTATTCTGTACATTCTTAATTGAATACAGTGTAACAAAAAATTAGTATGGATACAACAGCCTTAAGTTTCATGCCCAGAGAATGAAGATAAAGATTATCTGCGCTAAGTACGGAAAACCAAAAGAAATGGTACCACATAGCTCTTGCAATTTAGCCGCGGGTGATCTGTCATAAGACTAGAGACAGCCACGGTACGTGATAAGTATGTAGGTCTGTTATAGATGCTAATAAGAATATATGTTCGAAAACCTAGATGAGATTTGTCTTACCTTGAAGAGAATACTGATGCCGAGGTTCATGAATGGCTTGGTGAAGTCGATTACACTCTCGCGAGCGTAGTTGATCGTCATGGAGCCAACAGCCAAGTCTGCTTTCTGTCACATAACAAATTCAACGTGTAGTGCCATTATAATGATGCACAATCAATCATACACTTTTATCGATGATTTTCATAACTATTTCCTACTTTTACATTAATCTACACGTGTCATTACTTACGCAGTGTTGCGTCAGGTGTGTTTCTAACCTCAATTACATAAAGTATACCTAGCGAAATCTTACATTCATTCTACTATAAAATACTTACAAGATTTCATTAAAACTAGAATTAAAAGTACATATTTGCAACTAGTTGGAAACCGCGCTGCAAAGTATGTGTACTTTAAAAAGTCAACAATTGGTTAAATTAAGTTGGTTTACGTTCAGAAAATGTAGAATTTAAAAACCATGAAAGTTTCTTGTGTACTAAACAAACAAATCGACGAACGCTAAGGATAATAGAAGAGCGGAAAAACTCTGATATGCTGGAATTTCTAATAACAATAATAGATTTTTATTTTATTTTGGTGATCTTTTGTTTAACCGGACGTCGAATTGTCAAAGTTTCACGAAAACTCGATGTTCCGGATTCTTATCAGTAACAGGTCAGTTATCAAGACGATTACATCGAGTCCGACTGAGACAAGATGGCCGCCATGTACCAAATGAGTGTTATCAGTGGGGATAGTAACTGGATATTATTAATAACGGTTGCATTTTTCAACAGAAATTGTCCCAGTAGAGGATATATTACAAGATGGCTGCTGTGCATATGTAACATTTTAAAAGATTTACATTATATTTATTTATAATTCTTGCGCTGTCAAGATACTGGGATGGAACTAACCTCTCTATACAATATTTTATAATACCAATTTTTGTTTTATTAAATCAATTGTAGTTTGATGTTTTTATATTCCCAATATGGCATACATTGCCTAATAACTAGCCTCATACATACATCATTGGAAATTCTGATGGGATAATATTAATTACGCAAATAGGTTTATCTGTTCTATGGATCTTAGAATAGCAGCGCATATGCATCGATTGGTAGTGTTAGCAAACTCGTGTAATCACCAGAACTTACAAGGGGAGCCCGATTAACTAGAATCAAATCTGAACTTTGGTTAAAATCTATATCAACATTCTGTCAAATATACACCTTCCACATTTGCACGGTAGGCTCACATTAATTTCCGCACACTAGATATTCACTGTAACAGTCCAATGCAGTAATGGAGACTCTTGTCATCCGCACAGGATGACTGTCGAGTTGGGCTAGTGTACACGCAAACTAATGAGGTCCACCAAGCATTATCAATTAATGAACGGTAAATACATTTCGGTCTAAGTATGTTACCAACGTCACAACAAACAACACAACATTACACAAATTGGTTAGAACAGTGTGTCAGTGAAAATTTTTTCGGCTAAAAACTAATTATTCGTAAATGTACTGTCAGTTTGTTAGGTTATGATTGCTTATGCATATATGCACGGGCAATTGTATTCATTATGAATGCAATAGGTAATATCTTCACTGTGCAATCATACTAATTCAATTATTATTTGCCGTATGTCTTGTCGGCTGGATGTCATCAATCTCTGTTATATTATGATCAGTGGCAGCAGTTTGACATCTGAAACTGGCTGCAAACTGGCACAGAAGCGAATTGAGTTACACAATGCAGTTTTCGCCTAATTGTAATTGCAGTAATAGACACTACTGCGCAATTGATTATTTACAATAACGAATTGATAATGCACGTATAGAAAATCAATGTTACAAATGTAGTAACTTCAAAGCAATACATGTAATTATATCGGTGCGAGATTCGTTGAACAGACGTGAGATCTGAGACAAGTGTGAATATATGCGTGAAGAATGACTGGTGCTGGTGTGTGCCTTTGTACTTTAGATGTGTGAGAATAATTACCGTGCCAAAGTTAATTAAACCCGCTGTACAGCGTCAAATGAAAGTAATAAAGGAAATTATCCTAGGTTCTGAATTGATGAAAGCCGGCTAATTTTCTCTCTTCAGCGGGTTCAACGGAAAATCGAGGTGGTGCACCGCGTGTAAATTGAAGTACAACCTTTCAAGCGAAGCGGTTAATCAACTCTAAGTGGCACAGAACAATTCTATTGCCAAAAAGTGTCCTCACCTTGTCTTAATTCAAAGGGATCACTCAGTTACACAACTGATAATTGCTGTAACGAACATCTTCTAAAATTGAACTAACCTAACTTCTTCTTATAGAGAAATGTCAGTGTAAATACGAGTATTTGTTGTGTCAATAAAACTACTAGAATTCTGTCAAACTACTGAACGATATTACTTACGGAATAATATGTTATCACCATAAAATCTAGCGTGCAAGGTACACTTGTGTTTGAAACATGTTTAAACGAGAATGAAAATGTTTAGTTACAAGCAGGAAGCACAGATGGTGTGCGTGTTAGTACAGGGAAGTGTGCGTGCGTGCGCGCGCATGCATGTGTGTGTTAAAATGTCAAGTTTTTAATTGTTTTTAATGGCCGCCATTGCTTGTGACGAGGTGTGAGTACGTTATTATTACGATAATAGAGAGTTTATACCAGACGATAGTGGAAGAGGTTAGTTGAAATTCTGATCATTAGTGGCGAGGGGGTACTCAAGGTTGGGTTCACCACTTAACCCCTAATGTAAAGTGTGCTGTACCCAATAATCTCGTGCAAAGTTTCACTGTACAGCATAACCAAATAATAGTGTTCCGTTACGAGAGTGCCGCCGTGTAAGTATGTGTTTTACATAAGATTTGACATTTCAGAACACACTATTAACCCTCTAATTACTAGTCATGCGTACATAACCGAGAGACCAGTGATTTAAAATCAGTGTCAATCGATCTATTGACATTGACAGTGGCTTAAAGTGAGGTTAAAAATAATTGGCTTTCTACGATTGGAATATAAATAAAAAAGTAAGTTCATTTCTATATAAATGATTTCAGTACTGAATGGTAAGGACTATTATCGCTATAAGTTTAATTTTGCTCTGATATCATTGAAATGAAATGAGTTTTATTATAGCAGAATTCATTCTGAAAGATTATCGCAAATGCAATGGGAAAAATCCTAGACCTAACTATTTAGTTTTCTTCTATGAGGTAGGGTTCTGCAGGGAACGAAAAAGGCAGCTAGCAAAAAAGATTACAGCCGGGACACTAAGAAACGGATGAATTACGGGCCATAGGAAGTGTTTGACATGACAGGAGAAACACTTTGAAAACACCTTTAGAGATTTGTATCAATCGATTGCCTTTTCCAGCAAACGGACATGTTGCGTCACAAACCAATTCATCCTGCTGAAATATTAATCAAACGTTTCAATATTCGACTCCCTTAAACGTAAATAATTATTAATACATTATCCGGGCGAAAATTCGAATGGTCCTAAAGTGAAGATGAGATTTTTAAATGTTAAATTACGCGAAATATTTTCGCCTTTATGTAAATTACACAAAATGCCGTTTAAATGGTCATTTAAATATTACGTACACCATTTATCACAAGTAAATTTAGCGTGAAAATCTTGACAGCCGTGCATCATCGTGGATTGTCTGATGTTACGTAGAAATAGAGTGTTGAAATGTTATATCATACAAGCTGTATATTTTGCATTTAATGTATTGTTAAAGGTTTGTTTATATATTTTTAAAACTGTTGCAAGGGAAAGAGTAGGTACAATATCTTTTTTTCTGAAAAGCCTGTTTCAAATCCCAAGGCTTTTGCATTTCGGAATCTTTTTGACAGTTGTTGTTCGCGCAATAATGTCTTTTGTACATATGGAATAAATACATGACAATCCGAGTAGGCTAGGTAGTTTCTTTTGTTATGTAAATAAAAATTCACTTTCATGTAACGCAAACTAGATGCGCATTGGTATAGATTATGTTTTAAATAAACAAAAAAAAATTCTAGGTTATGATTGTGAGTGTTAAGGGTCAATCTGGTTATTAACAAGTAATGACTTAGTATTCTCAGCACGTAATCGCTAATTGAGAAACCTTTTTACACAGCACTTAAAAACAGAAAACTTGATTAGTGGGCCATTACATTTTTAAACACCCAGTAACGTTACGATCCGTCGTCGAGAATGATATCGTGCAGTTGTGCCCATCGTTCAATTAAGTAATTTGCCAGAATTCAGCATGAGATGGGATCGTGAGTGGCGTCACCAATGCCATCCAATCAGTGGCGTAGCTAGAAATTTTAGGCCCCTGTGCAAGTATGGTCGGAGGCCCCCGTCCCCCATGTTGGTCATATTTTTTAAAAAATACAAAATCTCTATTTTCCTTGTTAATTTTTTTTCTCAGTTCACTTGTCCAAGGTAGGGCCCCCTACACTCGTGGGCCCCTATGCATTGCACACGTTTGCTCTACAGTAGCTACGCCACTGCATCCAATACACATTCAGATGTATTGATTGCAGAACGTGCAATATCGGCAAAAAGAATCAGCGAATCTTCACGAAATATTACGCATCACGAATGATGATTCCCATTTGGTATAGGTATAATTCTCAGGGTGTCTAAAGTTGGTAACAATTATAGGCACAGGCCAGAAGAATTAATTATAATGAGTGGTAGAAATTTCCAAAGAATCTAAATGCAACCGAATGAAACTAGATTTAAAGGTTTTACTGAGGTTAGATATTATAAAACCGAGGGGTGATTTCGATCTAGTGAGATGCGAATATCGCACAGTGGTATATTCTCTGCCGCACGACTGGTTCGGAACCGAGGAGCTTGGTTCGGTGGTCGTGCAGGCTCTGGTAACTGTTCGATTGAAATGATAATGAGACGCGAGTGCTTAGAATATTTCAATTATACCGAGGGCGACACAAAAAATATCTAACACAAAGAAAACCGACATTTCGACATCTTTTATTTATCTTTTACGCGCGCCCCAGTTAGCGGGAAGGGGAGGAAGGTGACAGATGAAAGAGATTGGAAGACTGCGGCAATTGTACGAACGACACAAGAAAGGAGGCGAATAATTTCGGTAATTAAGCATCGCGAAATAATTAGAAATATCTCTTGTGAGCTTTTCTTGATAATGAAGTTAATAATGCGTGCTTAGTCGACTACGATCCTTACAATAATGCGCGCTTGTCAATTGCAGTCATTTATAATGTTTTACTGGACGGCTTCAAATGTCAGTAAATAAAAATAAATCGTGTATTTCCTGGTCAGTTTCTTTTATTTTTTAACAATTTATAAATGCAAGTATATATAATGCAAGCGAAATTATTGAAAATTAACTGTTCTGTCCACTATATCATGTCATATTTACATATTTTAAACTTTGCTACGAACATATTTTGCAAGTGAATTAGTAAACTAAAATTAAATTAAATATTTAGCCAGCACTGTAGATCATTATGAAAGCACAGATTTAAAGTTCTGCTGGTTGCCTCCTTCTCTATGTAGTAACGGTAAATTATTTGTAGAAGCGGGAGGTAATTTTGAAACTTTTATTAGAGTACGCTGGTCGTAATTCACATATATGGACTTGTGGTTAATGTTATATGCTTGTCGATAAAGCAGGTAATATTTACCAGGAAAATTAATACGTTAATATTAAAATAGATCCGTGAAATTAGGTTATGTACAATACCGAATATGACATAATAAATATATGTGGAAGATAATTAAAAATAATAACATCTTACTTGGAATTCTCCGTAGTGCTAATTACGCAAATTGGATTAATACAAAACTTTATTTTAATCTGTCTTGTGTATATGTGCGCAAGCGAAATCTTCGTATGTCAGACGCGAGCATTTATTTACTTACGCTTACAGTGTTGCCACTGTTCCAGTGGCTTTGAGCAGAATAACGTACCTAGACATCGACATTGCCGACTGCGCGAGCTAATAACCGCCACTACTTAATTAAATGAAAACTATTTGACTGTTCTGTCGAGTACGCTATTCACTTAAGCTTGTGTGAGTTATGTATTTGCAAGTGTGCAATGTGTACATTTCAAGTTAGAGGAAGATACTGTTTGACTAGTGATTTTGTGGATTTAATATTAGAACAACAAGACACAGATTTCGAAAGTGGGGTTATGTATAAACTGTTGAAATAATAACTGTGAAGATTTTGTTTTTCATGTGGGAATATAGCAAGTTATTATAGTTTTAGAATAAATAATTTTGCTATACGTTGAACTTGATATCTAAGCATCACATGGAACCATATTACCATTAAAGTTTGTATAATGAATATTAATAAGTTTTCTTGTACAAACTAGCAAACAAGAAGTGCTGCTTCGCCTATTCTACATCGGAGCACTGAACTATATATTATTAGCCAACTTTAATGGAATAGGCTTACCTAAAACTTATCCAACCAAAGATTTTTTTTTTGTTCAGCAAAAAAGTAATGGATCCATTATAAATAATGCAAACATACTTTTCCCGAGAAAACAAATTTTTTTCTGCTCTAATGATAATGTATTTGTGTCTGGAACTAAAGGTAAGTTTCTTGACGTTTACTTTTGATAAATAAAATTTTCAAACATGTATTTTCAATATATCGAGAGTAGAAACGCGTTGTTTTGACACTGAACAAGATGAATTTCTCGCAGCCAATCATGTATTCCTCGGAGTTACCTGCGAATTTTTCTTTGTACATGATGGAAAAAACAATTGCGAATCAATTCATCTTAAAATCACATAAAACTGTTTTCTCCTGCACAAAGAAGGGTTCAAGACTTTTGAACGTGTAGTGTGATGCATGTACACGTTAAACTCGTAACTACTTGTACATTATTTACGTTTTAAAACAATTGTCTGTGCACTGAAACAAACGATACTTGTTACGGTGCACCACAAATCGCAAAGGCGTTCATCAGAGTGAATAAATCAACTGGCTTGAGCAGGTATGCAATATATCGTTGCTAATCTCGTGCTGGTTAAGAGTTGAGCAAAACACACACAGACTTGACAGTACTATTCGCTGGGTGAGAAATGACGTACGTTCTGATCGTAAAATACCGCAGGAACTTATCAAAGACAAGCGTGGGCACACGGAGTAGTGAAATATCTGACAGTTTAACGGGCGATTAATCGTCCTACCTCACGGTATCTTAGCTTTACCATTGAAGTACTCCTTGTACGGTTAGTTGTAATTTCATTTCTATCGGGGGATTTGGATAGCGGAAGGTATTACTAGAAATATATATGTACCCATAAATCTTCTGCATTGTAAAGTTGCAGTATTTCAATTGCGACATTTCACAAGATTTACTTTAAACTTCAAAGGTATAAGTAACGATCTAAGTATTAGATTGTTGTTCAGGTTTCTTCCGTAATCTTTGTGTCACGTATCTGCGTCTGATTAAGGACGCAGCAAGCTCATTACCAAAACCGACACGGTGTCGGTCAAATCTTCTCGCCCTCTGTGAACCGTGCACAACAACCGCTGCGTTTGAATCAACTTACACTGGAACACAGCAGAAGGCGAAAAATGACTTCGCAACTCTGTAATTGGAACATTTAATCGCTACGAGTGTTTTCCCTATCCGTTCCCATGGAAACGCACCAAGACAAACGTGTTGCCGATGTACATAGGTAATTATAAAACCGTCTATTTATTTTAACGGCTGCAACATCAATTCTCCAGCACAGGAGCACCGGGACAAATTTGTGAATTTCTAAAATCTATTTCGTAAACAATTACTTCGAAGACAAATATATGCGAAGAGCCTGAGATATTGTCACAGCTTAATTAGATTCTTTGAACGTTTGCATGGAAATGTTTTAATGTAAGGGAATATGAAATTTAACTGAAAATATTTCTACACAAATATGTTTATTATTCTGATGTTATCATTATGAGTATCCGTTCAAAATGACAAGGTATTTTTGTATGGTTCGTTGATTTCATAAGTAAATATGGACGGTGGAATGTTTGCGTATTAATCCAACTATATAAAGCATAAAGTGTCGATCCTAACCTCAATGTTGCTTCCCACTGCGACCATTAGCAACCCGGTAAACGTATGTTAACAATACCGGACACGCAGGCAGGTTTAGTGAATGTATCACTCGTGACACAGGACCAAGTATTCACATTCAGATATCAACCGTAACGTTGCTTGCTGCCAGTTTGTTGGCAATGTATGTATCAAGTCGGCTCACTCACCTTATCCATCAGTTGCCGGACGATTCCATTCCATTCTCCCGTCTCTAGGTCAATGACCCCGTACTTCCCGTCCGGAACCAGTTCTATCCGGTATTCGAAACCGACCATTGCAGCGATTTGTCGCAGGAGGTCTATGCAGAAGCCCTCGTACCGAGCGTTGCCCGTTAGGTTCGAGTAGGGTCGAAGCAGGACATACGGCTGCTCCTAAGGGGAATACAAAACAAGCAATACTACAGGTCTAGCAGACGTGTGCGAGGGAGAGGGGTCGGTGTACACTAGTACCACCTGGTGGTATACACTGAATCAGTGATGCATGTATGTACAACTGTCTTTTGTTTTGCCAGCAATAGTAGTGTGATTTATATCGAGAGTAGCCACGTGATTGGGCAGGTCTCGTACCGAGTGTCGTTGTGGAACGAATTATATAGCAATGATGCCGATGGCAATGAATGGGTGAACACACTGATAGAGATGTATGTAGGAATATTAAGCTGTTTTAGATTTAGCGATCCTGTGACAAATATCACAATTAATTTCAGTAGATTTAGGTACATTTTTATCTCGTTTATATAATTCTCACGTAATTCGTTTAGAACCTTGCTCACTACCAGAAGGAAATAATTTAATTTGATCTGTTTGGTTCATGGGAAATGATATTATTTATTTATATACAAACGAAATCAAACAAAAACAATTGAATAAGTGCAAATAAAATAAATACGTGGTTCCGAAGCCTTCACGGTTTAATTTCGTTAACAAATGACTACTGCTCTTTGTTGGCTTGGCGAAGTCAGTCGAATGGGTGTTTTGACAAATACAAATGTGACAGGAAGTTGGTGGAAAATTGTGGCCAGTCTTATCTAGAATGCACACAATGCACACCACTGCTGAGCCAAGTAATGTTCACTATTTATGCTTGCGATAAATCACATGTGTACTTATACATAACTGTAGTTTCTAAAGTTACCGCACCGCGCTCATGTTAAATGACATACACTACTATTGTGCCTGTGACATAACCAAACTAATGTATGAGTATTTAGTGTTAAGAAAATAACGTCAAAAGTAACTGTGCATAATGTCACTCTCTTCTTCTTCTTCTTTCAGATACGAGAAATGTAAGCGGATATTTTATTGCAAATATATTGCAAGTGTGTGCAGAAATTTTAGATTCCAAACTCGAAAACTGATGACTGCAGACGAACAACTCAATCGATCTTAGTTTTATGGTAACAATGTTGCAAAGAGAAACATACTTTTTAAGTTTCGTATGTACTTTTAAACTTACATATCCGCACAATGTTTCACTTGTGTTTCTGACAAGTTGGGCAGGTAACAATAAAATTATGTTTAAGGTTCACGATTTTGTTTTATGAAGCGGATAACTCGAGCCTTAACGATGGGCACTACGCCATTATGAGATGCACGAGTAGCTCGGTGGAGGGGAGTAATAAATTTGGAAAGCAAAAAACTCAAATCTATTATATAGTTTGTGTGCTGGTGCACCTTAATAACTGGCCGGCTCGCTGTAATTGCAAAAGTGATTTAAAGCTGAGCTTGAACATTATATCGCGTTACCTTCGAATGCTTCTGCTGCCTTTTCAGAAGTTCATTAGAAGATTCGTTAACTTATTTTGTAGCAGCACGGGATTTCAACAATTATGAATGCAAACTAAAGTTTCATTTTGTAGTTTCAAAATGGATAATCAGTTTACTGGGATCATTGCTGTTTATAACTAGTAATATACTTTGTTCATAAGAATTGCTCATAAGAATTAATGTTGAATTTAGAAATATAAATGAATGATATAATATTTGTATCATAACGAATATATTTACAGCATGTGATCTCTGGTTGTTGATTACACGTTGCTAAGCAACAGGCTATAAATACTCGCTTGTATTGATGTGCTTGTCGTGAAATACTACGGAGCAGAAACATATTGAACAAGTATATATTGTATGTATTTTATAAAAAAAAAATCATGCATCAAAATAATGCAAGCCTCAGGCTTATATTCAAATATTTTTCACAATATACTCTACAAAAATCAATGTTCCAAGTAATAGATTGAATGTGCCGTAAGATATTTTAAATATAGAAGATTGATAAACATACATCCTGAAATATAATAAAATCATCTATATAGCATCGCAATATCAACAGTTCTATTTGCACAATCTAAACTTCTAAGTAATCTATGAAATACCGCCTATGCAGTGGGGTACCCAGGATTTTTGTCAGCGGGGTATTTCATAAAAATAAAATAAAGTTTTTGAAGCAATTTCCTTATCAGGGGAGTACAATGTTCTGTTGGACACCGTCCCCTGGGTACGCCACTGCAGTCTACCATCAACATAAGTTATTACAAGTAGTGTTCAAGCACAAGACAAAACAAGATAACGAAACTCCTGTAAATACCACCGTACATGTCTCATCAGTTCGCGCACCATCCCGTTCCATTCGCCCGTCTCCGGATCCTTCACGCCGTACTTCCGGTCTGGCACTACGTCCAGCAGGTACTCGAAACCCACCTGTCTGGACACGGCGTTCAGGACGTCGACACAGAAACCGTAGAAACGTTCGTTGCCCGTGTAGTTCTTCCCGCGGTGCATCATCATGTAAGGTGTCTCCTGAATTCACATTCATGCACATGCAATGATACCACTATGACAGCCAACATGCAAATTGTGAAAATGTATTCAGTAAATATTAAGTTAGTAGTATGAATTTCATATGCGAAATTCTCTAGTATATTTGCAGAAATGAAGCAATGTTCCGTGCAATCTGTATGATAATATATAATAAAAGAACGAATACTCTTGTCTTTTGATTTTATTAAAACTATATTCAGTATTAAATGTAATATGTTGTATGTAAAGTTGTTGTAATAGTTACCAACATTCAATGCAAAGCAGTGAGTGTACATTGTTATTTTATATTTACCACAGCGTAAACAGTGACTTGGCATTTTGAGCAGAGAAGCAGGAATAGTGTGTAGACAGAGTATGTATGTTAAATTTAATATCGCTTGTTTTATCCCTGTCAGAACCTGTTCGTCACGGAACCACCTGAGTCTTACACAGGTACAGACAGAGAGCAGCTGTGTGCATGTGTGTTCATGAAATATGCAACAGGATTGCAAGTGTCGTATGTCGAATAGGTTATACGATGTTGTAGGTGGATACTGGAATAATGTGCTGTGTAGTTTACCGTTTGCATATGCATGGTAACGAATGAAGTTTTGTCGTCGTGCGGCTTTACTGCGGGCCAATGCTGCGGTTACCGGAGTTTGAGTGAAATTGCAAACTAAATTTAGGGAACCAGTTGCGAATTTTGTAACATCACTAGTTTGTACCCAACTCGTAATTATCGCGGCCACGTATTGTGAATAATGAAGTTACTTTTCAGCGTCGTCTGCAGTATTTATTCATAAAGCACGTATGCGTAATATCTAGATTAAAATATTCGTGTTGTGTATTTGAATAAACTTGTTAACAAGTCGTCTGACAGACTGGTAATAATATTTACTTTCCGCCATATTTATTTGTCATACGAAAAAGATCATGTAATATAAAGTCTAGATACAAATAATCAGGTATAAAAGCTCGAATCATTCCAAACACATAATGTATCCTTGACTAGGAAAAAGCTTGGTTAAAAATTTATGCTGAAAAGTTGGGGTACCGAAATACTTTTATTTGGAAATCAAGTGCGCGCGGATGCAGAGTTTGAAATCAATGCAATATTTACAACAAATTACATTAACAGTAATGGGAGTTTGTGGAAAGTTGTACATCATATGCATCAATATGTTAATGCAAAATAAATATACAGTTGATTTCACTGTTACACATATGTGTGATCGCAGCATGCCACAAACTTTTGCAGAGAGAACATCCCGCTAAAATACTTCTTACAGAAGTTTTATTTCAAAGTGATCTTGCAGACTTTTAAAACTTCCTAACTTATGCTAACCGGCTGGATCTAACGTAGGTATTGCATTTCCATACGCATCCAACAAGATGATTGTTCAATTTACTTGCAAGCATCTAAGCTGTTGCTTCAATGGAAATGTAAATCTAGGAAATACATAGTCAAACATGGAAGATCTTGTACAACAAATAGGATTCTGACAGTATATATATATAAATGAAATAGAATTGGGACTCAATGTTACATACATTTTTTGATGAAAACGCTTACCAGTATCGTAATCACCACTAAGGTGACGTTCATAGTGCCTGGATCGAAGAAGGCCTCTCTATCGGTGATGTTCACTCCGTTACCAGGGCACCATTCGCCCACTTTGACTATTGCGTGTTGTTTTAATTTGAGCAAGTCCAATTTGAACTGTATCCGGCGGCCTTCTTTGAACTCTATCGGCCCCGTCAGGCCTTTGAACTCTACCTGTAAATTATAGGTGATGTTATATAGTGAATATAGAGCTACAAATAGTATATATATATATATATATATATATATATATATATATATATATATATATATATATATACATATATATATATATTTATATATATATATATATATATATATATATATATATATATATATATATATATATATATATATATATATATATATATATATATATATATATATATATACTGTGGACAAAGCATGAATGTGTTTGAGCAAACAGGTCAAAGGAAATGCAATATATACACTCAGGTGGGTCATATATGCTCATCAAATAACGAAATCATTTGCCACGAACGAACGCACTAGTTAAAAGGTATTGTACGTGCTCTCTATAAATTGTGATAAACTCGTAGAGAAACTAATTGTCCTCCTGTTAGAACATGCACTAGAAATGCGTAGAAGTGTTTTGTTTTGTCCGAGTGTCTGTTATGAAATTATACAGTGTAAGTTTTAATTAATACACCATTGTTTACATGTACAACTAATGTTTCACATTTGCAAATTTGAAATCAATCTGTAGCCAACTGATCGGATTATTAAGAGTAAAATTGTTACCGAATTAAATCTGTTTGTTCCATGAATAATAGAAATTAATCTGTTGAATTATTCAAGTTCGGTCCGCAGATGACAAGATTCAATTTCGAAATGGACATGAAATTGTCAGATTGAATGAATATGTTTAATTTTTTATGCGATAACCAAGATCATGCTGGCGATTCGAATCTCTAAGGTTGGCAATTCGAATCTCTAAGGTTGGCAATTCGGATCTCTAAGGTTGGCAATTCGAATTGCGTTAGATCGGATGATTGGAGTGATAGAAAATATCACAATTCTAGCATATCCTTCCGCGTCTAGGTAAGTGAACAATAAATATTCGCTTACTGGGCTACGGTCAGTTCATGTCTATACAGCAATATTAAATCAATGTAATGTCTTTCAAATAACCCGGAGGTCCAGCGTCAATATTAAACGAGCTGATGTCCCATACCGATGTTATCCCCTTCTACATGCAAATAACAATTTGTCTAAACAAAACAAACATAACACATGAGGGTAAAATTTGCCGGTAGTAGCAATATTCTATATTGCCAACTCAACCAGCCGCTATACTGCTGCAAACCGTTGCCATTTTACCGATAAGCCTTAAGGATCCGGCATAAAATACCCATTGGCAGCATGGAAGATATATTGTCGGACGTTATCAAAGATGGCTTGGGATGTTTACATGTCCAACATGAGGAGCAACGAGTAGCAGCGGTGACGACTTGACTTTCTGCAGATCGGGATATTGTGGACGGCTGGGCTTGTTTTGCTGGTAAACGCGGCATACTCTGTTAGTTCGCTGGCGTCTCACTTGTGGCGCGCATTGTCTATTAGCATGAATTCGTAGTGTTCCGGTGGAATTCCCCGAACGATGTTTAACAAGTTTTCACGCAAGTTGTGTTTGGTTTATCAATTAATATTTACATTTCAATTACGCAATACGGTTACATTCGAACAGTCATACACATAATTCTACAGTTGATAAGTGAAATGTTGATAATGCTAATTTTCAATTACATTTCCGAAAACAGTCAACTGGGATTTTTTTTTTAAATTGGTTTCTAAGATATTTCTGCAGTGGATGTATTGATTTCATCGCTTTCGAGCAGATATTTTCGGAATGCAATACTGAAATAATACGGATTCTTTTCGATTCAAACTCTCTGTGCGATAAATCCGTTTTAATAAGCTTCGGATTGTATCGACAGAAATGGAGATTATTAAAAAAAAATACATTTCAAACATGAAGCATTGGTTCTTCATCATTGGGTTATTCATTAATAAAATAGAATATTGAATTGCACCGGCATGCTTTAATTAATAAAAGTAGCTGGAATATTGGTCTTTGATGGCTCAAACATCAAATGCAATATCTTCCTAAATGATAGGCCTTTTTACCCGTAGGTGGGTGCTATTTTCGAGCAGTTGAGCGTTGTGAATGGCTGGGGCAAAGTGAGAACGTTATTCAATTTAACCGCGAACTTAATGGAACATTGCGCGTTCAGTTTTCGTTGTACACTTCTTTTTCGCTCTTATTTTTCCACAGCCTGTTCCATTTATAGCCTCGTATAAAGTGTGCAGGTGAGTATGTGAAACTAGATCGCTTCGCTTAATTGTGGTTTCGAAAAGGTTTAGCGTCATGAGATGAATTTCCACCATGTCACAGAATGAATTACAAATTCATACACAGCAAGTTTCAATCTCCAAAATGGCTAGATAATGATCTGTAAACGTGTTGCTCCTAATCGTGCAACAAAAACCAGTTAATTCAATTCGGTAAACGTGAACATAACCTCAAAACATCGAGTAGAAAGTTTAGTACAAGTTTAGTTCACCGTTGGCGCTGGTAGTGGTTGCAGTAATGCACTTGTATTCAGTGCACACACTACAGCTCGGGCTTTGCTCTGGCACGTGCAAGTGTTCTCTTTTAGAACATTTTGGAAAGCTTCTAATCCTCTCGGCAAGTATATAATCGAACACTTTCGAAACTGTAAGATGCATCAGTAATTGTACACTTTCAATTGCTCTTATTAATTTCGCTCCCATTCGCCGTCTATATACTTGTCAAAGCCTCTGCTTGTATATGTGTGTGTCTGTTTCAAACGTGTTACAACGCGGCTGTTGTCAGTAACACATAGGAGGTAGTAGTGAACGCAATTTACTCCTATTTGTTCGGGCTTGTTTCTAATTACCATTGCATTCATGATTTGCGTTTTTTCTTCGTTTTAACTTGGCACTGATTTGACGCCAATTCAACGTACATGCACACGGGAGAATACAACTGAAATTCATCTGAAAATAAACAAGATATGATTCATGGACGACCGTTTCAAACTATGCACCAAATGGATAATTTATCATTTTATAATCCATGAATTCTTCCTGCTATTTTACTGGAATAAGAAGATATTTCGCTTTTCATGTATATAAAAAAGGGCTATAATTGATCTGGCAAAAATAATGATCATAATAAAGGGGGTGTCGGTTGCTTGTCTTAATGAAGGGAAATGTGTAAATGAATCCCCTGTACGTGACATTCTACTGTCACTTTGTCAAGAAGAAACAAAAGTAAATAGATAATGGAGTCAAGTCTATTTCCTTGTTCTGTGCTTATAATCCTTAGTGTTTTCATGGGGGTCATGGCAAAACGGAAACCGTATTAATATCAGCCGAAAACAGAAAACAACTGATTGCGTTCTCTTGATAAAAACCAAGCGAGGAATGTATGACGGAAGGAAAATAAAATATTTCTTTGGGAGAATATCGATCCTAAAGAAATTCATCTTCTTACTCATCTCTGTTCGTGTGCGTGCGTATTTGTGTAAGAGGTAGAGGTCGTGGAATTATTCCGAGCGATTCATGCGCGCATTCAATGCATAGTTCAGATGGTTTTGGTCTTCGGCCAAATGTTGTTTTCTCTTAAACAGAGTACAGAGCCGGCACGGCCCACTTTCGAATGGGATCGTAAATTGTTTGTAAATAATTCGACGTGTTTTGGCAACATTTCGTTTTTGGAAACGAAGTCATATAACAACAGTGCAGCACTTTGCAAAATTAAACCTCACTTTGGAGAAACAGTCTTTTTTCTTCTTTCAATGATGCCGTTGCGAAAATGAACCAAGATTGTGATTCCTTCAGGTGAATAACACAATTCAATGGGGTCTGTCATCATACGAGACTCGTAGAGTTTTTATCCTTATGATGGGAAGTATTTCATTGATCTGTGCTGGTGAAACTTTCGTGAATTTATATCCATTTGAGTGTGGTGACGAGTCGCCGCTGCCTGCATCCTAGGATTTGTGACGGAGTATATAAATAAATGGACTTACTGTTCGCTCCCTGAAGCAACGCGTTTTTATTGCACGTCTTTTTTCTGCTTGAGCGTAAACACAATTACCAAATTTTGCGGCATCGTGAATTGTGGAGATTTTCTGCGATTTATTTTTGCTACCATAAAAGAACGACGAATATAAAAAAAAAGTTGCTTTTCAAAATACACACACACACACACACACACACACAAACGCACACACAGAGCAAGAGGGAAAGAAAGAGTAATAAGTTTTTGTCTGAGCGCTTATTGTAATTTTTTTTTCTTTGATTTATTAAATAAACTTCTCGCGATAAAGCACGAAATTGAATTTTTTGTTTGTGTGTATTTAATGTTATCGAGAAAAATGTTTTTCGTTACTGCAAATTTAAGAAACGATCGCTTTATTTTATTGTTGAAGGTTTGAAGAAAGAAAAGTTTTATTTAGATAATCTTGGTATATTTTAGTATTGGAAAGTTTCTTCATCTTTTCGATAGATGGTTAATCAGCATAAGTGCACAGTTGGCCTAAATGAATAACTATGATTTTCTTCTTTAAATTGTAACTATATATTATATACAACACGTCATTTTCAATGCTTACTTCTTTATTAAGTTTACATATTGATAAATGTATTTAACAATCTTGAAGAATGAAGTAGAACCAAGAAGAAAACCTCTAATGCTCTATTCTCTAATACAAAGTTCATCTGGTCCACTGTTAATGAGACTCTCAGTCTGAGAGTAAACACGTCACCAATTAACCAGTGACAAATGTCAGACAATCATCAGAGTACATACGGTTGTTCCGTAAATCCACCGTCATGCGCATTGTTGCCATTCTTCCTGCACTACGTCTAGTGAATTTGCCCGAGCAGTTGTGTTCGGTTGAGTGTGGTTAGCTGGTTGGTTGTTACCGCTTGATACCAGTCGGTCGAAAAGCCATCATGATACAAGCAACCGCTTCGCGCGCCGGTAGAATAAAGCTACGTCTTCCGGTAAATTGAGTTATTAGACGAGCAACCGGTGTAACAGTGCGGAAGTTCTCTTCCAACGGGAGAGAAGAATGTGTTGCCGGAGTTGGTAGCCCATACCAGGCGTCGAGATGTTACACGTTCATTGCATGATAAACTTCCAACATACACTGTCTAATCTATTCATTTATCTATCTTTGTTACGGGAACGTCGTACGTAAGCTAAAAGTCACACTGGATAACTGGCATTGGACACACAATTTTATGGACTTTGGTTTTTATTACCTGACCTAATTTTCCGTACGGCTAGTAGTGTGAGAGTTCACATGAAAAAGGATTAAAATGAATCTGCCAACTCATGAGACTGGCGTATTTTATTAACCCCCCCCCCCCAGTAATTTCCCATGTAAAATTACAATATTCTATCCGTAAATCTCGACTGTCGGAATTTATTTAAAAACTAGCGGGGCTGTACCTAAGGATCCTGAATGCTTTTTAGAGTTAAATAAAATAGAATTTCGTCAAAATTGCTCAGTTCTTATTACCTATAACTAAAGCAACATCATAATGCGGCGATAAATGTCAATTTAACAATGTGGTATCTTCAATAACAATTACTCTTGGCATCCTGTAAAGTGTAAAATTTTGCATTAATTTTATTATCGTAATTCGATTGAAATATCAGCGCGCGACGTCGTGAAAGAATCGCTGAATATTGGCAAGGCGTCTCGTAAAATTCCTCCCATAGAAAGGAGGCACTGATTACAATCGACACAAACTTGGACGTTTGGAATTACCAACGTAACAATAAATCGTCGCGTTTGTAACGAGAGCACGTACGCAAACGGCTAATTTCGTTCATCCATCGTTCGTATGTAGCAAATGAGTGTGTGTAGTTTAACTTGGGATTCTATTTTACACAACGAGAGAATTATTTTCAAGGCATTCAGGCAAAATTCCTTCGAGGATGTAAGCGTACGTATCATTCACTCACCGCGTTGATGTAGTTGATGAGGCTGAGTCCACCGTCCCAAGGCTGTTCTCGGTCACAGGACACGTTGGAAGGTCGCAGTGTGTGTGATTGTTCCAGAGTCTGCAGTCCAATGGCAAACACGAACACCGAATCGTACATGAGTGCTGGTTCAGCCTGCGAATCAGAAACTCCCAGTTAGCAACCCATACCCACACACACGAGGTATATGACACAGATGTTCACAGGTACATGAACTTCTGTCCCTAGTGCTAAAATAGAAAAGAATGCTTTCACAGTTTTTTGAAAACCCTCATGGTTTTTTATAAAAACGAATGCCAGTAAAATCAAATGCTTGATAATATAGCCTTCATGGTTTGGGTCCTGAATATATTCAAAATAATTTACTCCAACGATGGAAACAATATTAGCATAGCCGTAACTGTTATTATCATTATGCATTTGTGCAATAATTGTTGGAAACTTCAACAGTACAATCCTGGAAATGTAGTACGATTAACCAGTTCCCATAGGGACGCTGTATTTGAGTGGTTTACAGCGGATCATCTACTCAAAATATCCATTTGAAACAATTCACAATAACAAGATTTGTAATAAATTACAACGTTGTCCACTAGACGCCAATGAGGAGATAATTATGATGTAAATTGATTGTTTTGTTAAAAAAGTTTGTGACAAATTGAATAAATCTTAGTTCGAGAGGTTTAAAGCAATGAAATAATTACAACTGAACTATCTATTTTTGCTGACCCATTCCTTGAAACTTTGTCACTGATACAAAATGCTTTAGAAAGAAAACTATTTTTTTGTAATATTCCTATTAAGGAAATATTGTGCTGGCGCATTCTTTGAGGACGCATACTATATTTCAATGTTAATTAAGGGCACCATTGATTTATTACTGCTGATCAAGTGCACTAGAACTTCAAGTACGTCCCAGTAACGTTGCCAGGTTAATCCAAGCAAAACTGAAATGAACATGAAAATGATAAATCTCTGTGCCACGGTCAGATCATATTCGCGTACTTTTTCCCTTCAACCTGTAACTCAAATGTGTAATTTATCATCGGAGAATTCAATTAAATGGAATTTTTACAAATCTGTGTTTCATCTTTTTTTTACAAATGAATTTCTGCTTGCTACAGTTATGGACGGAAAAAAAGGAGGAATGCCCAGAAATTTATGGACAGAACGAATGGCTAGTCATTTGCACTAGGCAAATGTGTATTGATTGGTTTAGTATAGAAGTTTGTGCGTATGCGTGGTATGTTTTTGTTTGTGTATTATCGTTTACGTATTCTGTTAACAATGAGCACGAATATATAGAAACAAATGGAGTATTTTATTTTGCTCTCGATGCGAATTTGAACGTCATGGACTATAAATTATTTGCCGCTAACAATGGACTACCAGACTCCGGGGATCTCTGAAGTATTTTCTCCAGCCTTTAATAGTGGTAACCAGTACATAAATGCTATTAAACATGGATGCAGGAACCATTTCAGCGCGCCGGCTGTCGCAACGATTAATTTCTCCAGTGAAAACACGTCGATTGTATATCTAATGGGATAAATCATACATATTAGTTTTCATTGATTTATTGTGTTGGTTTATAACTATTTTAAACGAAAATTTCAAGTTATGTATGTATATATTCGATTCGTTTTAATTGATAGTTTACCTAGAGCCGCATTAAGGTCTTAAAGTTCTTAGGCCCTAGACCTTCTATGATTTCAAAATCGAAAATCGTCGATTCGTCTGTGTTTTATTTATAATTATTGAAAATATAAGAATATTATTTGAATCTTGTTTTTCTTCATAATTTATATATTTTTGTGCAATCTTGTTTTCGTAGGCTTTAAATATGTCGTAGGCACTTTAGGCACTGTGCCTAATGGATAATATTGCTCTGAGTTTACCCAGGATACTCGATAATACAATATTGTTTACTTCAAGCTTCGATGACATATTTTCGTTGTACTTAAATGCAGAAGATAAACATGTTTACTGTTGAAATAAAAGAGAACCAAGAACAAAACAATGATTGTCACCGAACAGTTGGTAATATGTTTCTATTTTACAGGGGGATTTTGTGTGAAATGTTGGACGCGCTGCATTGCTGCCAACCTGAGCGAGATAAACAGTTTGCAAATGCAAACATTGGAACTGGAACACGCGCCCAGATTGTTGCCGGAAGCAAAAACATGATCCAAAGTGCACGATCCTCACAAACATGTTTTCTCGATATTGCTGTTACACGTTTCACAATCTGTTTCGGATCAGAGAACTAATTCATGTATAATAAATATTTTATATGTTGGTAGCGCATGTTCACATACTATTTTTCTACCGAACCATTCTGTAATGATATATTTTTATAATGATAATTTATACGATGCATTATTTTAAAAACCATTTTCAATGGTTACGATCATACGTATATATTTTAAGTATGGTAATAAATTATTGAACGTAATTTTTAGGTTCACGCTCGTGTCAATAAATGTCGTGCTAAAAATAAGACCATACGTTATATTAGAGAACCTTCACCACATAATTCTGCATATAAAAGCTTTGTAATGCTTCGATATCAATCAGTGTCACCGAGGAAATCTCATTCAACATTCGATTTGTTTGTTTTTGTCAATTAATATTCAGAATAATTTCCATAACATTTCAACGGTGACATCTGTTTGTAAAATACGATATTGATCCCGCAGGTTGATCGTCAAGATTTCGTGATAAAAAGTGAAATCATAAATTACGATTCTTTTCTGGTACTAATTGTTGTTATATGAATGCTTTGAATATTTTACTTTAGACAAAAAATTATATTTCTTTTTATAGCACATTTAACGTAATGTGTGTTAATAATTTGTTAGTTTATATACAGACATTATTTCACTTTAGTATTATGCGGTTAATCTTAGATTACAAATTGGAATCACGTTGTACCATCAACATTATAATTATTAATTCTGCTAGACTGATTCAATATTTGCATTGCTTATTGCCAATTTGGTTACGTGCTCGAATTTGTAAACACAATCGAGGTAAACGAAAACGAATTTTATATAATATATGTTCATATTTCTAGAACATTTTACTTCATTAAAAATACCCTAAATGAACAATGCAGCATTTACAAATATGAATAGAATTGTAGTAGTGAATTTACGTATATATTTTATGTATGTTTTATTATTATCTTACAATACAATAATATGTATTTTACATTTAGTAATATTTTTGCCATTTTCGTATATTTTTTTACATACAAAACAACCTACTTTAGTAGTTATTATTTCAAACAATGCAATATTTATTTTGAAATAATATTTTATAAAAAATATGAAATATGATTGAATAAAAACAATGGTATAATCTGTGTTCGATTTAATATAAATATGATGAAAACATTTACGATATAATCAGATAAATTTTCACATATGATTCCATGGAAATACTTTAATAATTTTGTTAGATTTTAACATTGTGTAGAATTTAAATCAGTTCTGTGAAGTGCAGCGTAACTGATCATAAATACAGGGGGATTTCATATAGAAATTTCATTATTTCCATGTTGCTAGAGTGCTTGAGAATGTCAGCAGGATTATCCTAGCAAATCCGAATTTGCTTTGATATGTCAACACAATAAAAACACGAAAGGCTCTCAAAGTGCAGTTTTCTTTCTCGATTTTCTACTGTTCTTTGGCTGTATTGAAGAAGGTGTCTTTTCAGTTAGACTTTTTCTACAAACATTTTTATATTGTTCCTGTTGACGATTTAGAAATAAAAATTTATTTCATCCTCGAATTAGTCAGCAAATCAATATTAATGTACATATAATATTAAGTTAATAATTTCTGTTTGTGACGTGTTTTTAGATAATGTAATCTATGCATATGTAGAACAAAAAGATTTAATTACTTTACTCGTAGCTGTTCAATGAAAACATTACTAATTACAAATATTCATATGAATCCGAGACTAAATACATACCGTTTTTTTTTTCTATTGAATTTCACTCAGTAACATTTTAAACTGAAATGTAATTAAAATGTTTCACCATAGTGTAAAAAATTAATTAACTGCGATACACGTTGCATAATTTTTTATATATTTTTTATGTGATATTTTTGGAGTAAACTAGCAATGATAAATTTCTAGTACGATTTTTTTACAATAAATATTGTTTGCATGGCTATAAATTGATGGAAATTTAATACCAGAAAAAAATCGAATTTTAAAAAAGTTCGTATTTCAAAAGTACATATATTATATCGGCATTACATGGAGTTATAATTTTTTTTTCTATGCCATTTTATAATTTATGCATGTCTCTCGTGACATTTAATTAACTGTTCTAGTTAAACTTGCAATATCTTCATTTTAAATTTATTACACGTTCCGAGATTTTCTTTCCATCTTTTTTTTTTCATTAACGAATAACTTAATTAATAATTGAACACTATTTTCCAACAGAACGTCGCAGAATTTTTTTTTCGTGATTTTTGAAAATTTTCTTCTGTTAATTAGAGTTATAATTAAGATAATTATAAAAATAATTGCTTAATTAAAACTGTGGAAAGTAATTTATGTGGAATGTACGAGAGGGTTGATTAATAGAGCGAAGGACCTAAAAATGATTGACCTTCGATTTCTCGTTAAATTAGAAAATTATGAAGTGGGTTAGGGAGTTCGGCACGCATATGAAGAGTGGGGTAGGGGGTTTGCTTCATTACTGTCGGAAGGGTTGATACATTGGTGAAACGCTCGATCCGGTTCAATTAATATTTTGCACTAAATTTGATCTCTTCAATAATAATTATTAACGAAATGTATTAAATTCGTTTATAAGGGTTTTTCGAACGAGGAGTCTAATATATCGAGTCGAAACAATGTTTGCTTAGCTGGGCGATAATGTTAATCCTACTTAGACAAATTCGACAAGATCATATCCTTGTATTCTGGAGGAATCCAGAAAAACAAACCTTTTAGTTGAAATATCGTAACATTTCTTATAAATATGCAATAGTTTGCTCAACATTTTTGACAAAAATACATATTACTACAACATAGATTTCCCCACTAGCGCCAAACCAATACATGTGGCAGTTATTGCAATTAATCACTACTCGCATAAGAAGTTCGAATTTTGGTCGCGGCTGTTACTTAACGCAACTTACTAGAACCACGTCAGATTTGCGGTTCATTCGCACTTGCCGTCGTAAATTTAGTCTTTGGGCGATAAATTCTCTACCACTCACTACTACCAAATAGAAAACTATGTCATATTGCGCAAAACAGAAAACAAAATAATAGATGAACCTTTTTCGCCCGAATGGCATGGATGTGTACGGACTATTTTTCACAATGAAAATTGTCATGGGAGATTTGTCGTGTTTTCTGCGGCGTTAAATTATAGATTTGTGAGTTTTTTTTTCTAAATATTGACAGCATTTTGTATATTTGTAAAAACAGACAGGAAAACAACAAACTAAAAACAGACGATACACACGAAACTACTGGTAGTTATTCAGTTGTTTTTCTAAATACTTGTGGGACCTGTGAATCCTCACGGGCAAATATGTCTTTCGCCTTAATGATCAACATGTTTGTACATGTTTTCGTGCAGTACACTGTACGTACAACTGTCTAGCGTCAAGCGTCGTCGAGTGATCAAGGATGCTGAGCCGTGTCGTATCTGATGGTTGTGTCGCGTTGCTCGGGCGCCAACGACCGTTGCACCACCACGCTCTGATCAGAGATCGATCTGTTTGCTCGCTGCGACTGTAACCGGTCACGACGCGAGGACGCGTCTCGATAAAAACGGGGACGAATGTGACAGCAGAGATTAGCGAGCAACGTTATAAGGATTCGACAAACTGTTCCAAGGCTACCTGGACGCTGCGGATTTCAGTTCAACCGTTTGTGAGGTTATCTTAAAGGTGAAGTGAGTATATTTAAAATGTTAGATCGTTTTGTATATATTTCACTGAGTATCACATGTAATTGATGCACATTACGTGAGGTGTGAAAATGTTTTGACGAAAATAAAATACTTCACGGGCGAGAACGGTAACGATCCAGTTTACAGTTATAAATTTGCTGTAAGATTGTGTGTATTGCGAAGTATGATGATACCAAGTATGTAACCATATGTCGTAGATTACATATACGCATATATGTTAAGGAAACTCTAGTGGAAATAAAAAGAAAACCTACTTGTGCGTTCTGGTAGAGTTATGTCAGCTGTGTTTTCGGGTGACACGTACGCGCATTTCAATGTAGTGTAAACAGCGCCTCTCGTCATCGCGCGTGAGAAATACACGTACTTCTCGCGACAATTTTATACATTAGAGAACATGTTAGGGGAATGTGTTTTTACCCCCCAGGACCATACATTTCTAGGTTGGTAATACATCTTACGGTGAAATATAGGCCTCGTATCCCGTGAAAAATACAAACGTTTTGTTTTGTTTTCTGTTGAAAGAGAAAAATGTGAGATTGATTGAAATATTACGGCGAAAGTTTCGGAATTTATTTGACAGCGATGTGATTTATTTCGTTGTATCATGTATTGATAGTGAAAACAGTGTTTTTTATTTATCGAAAAGTAAGTTTACTACAAATAAGTACAAATTGTTTTTGTTGTGATGTTCATTTATTACAAAACTGTTGCTTGCGTTTGAAACATAGTATATTATTTAACTAGTGTTCACTGCAGTTAACTCTGGTTTTCTGTCTTGACAGATGAAGAATATTGCTTCTGCTGCTGATGGCAAATTAATAGAGTATTGTGTTCTACGGTCAGTTAAGCGGTGACCAAACTTATAACAAGCTAACGAGTTATGGAAACGGCCATAAGTCACAAAGTTCACCGCGTATAATTACTGCTGGATTAACACAAAACGGTTTTAATTAAACGGAGGTACAATATTCGAAGACCGTTAAAGTACCGGGAGTCTTAGTATAGCCTCCTGACCCTTGCACGTATTAATATTAACCTATTCCGTAGAAGCAGCTGACATAAAAGCAAATATATTTAACCTGTAAACTTGCAGTAGAGTGCTGCATGTGCCTATAAACTTTATATCAAAATTATGAATTTACTTATGCAGCATTTTATAATGCGTGAATTTTAAAACTTGATCAGAACATTTCTAGTTTATAGTTTTAAGGTTATGTAGAATAACGTAGCTGATATTCAATATGAACAATATTCTATTTGCTATAACAGAATCGAAATAAATAAGCTGGATCAAGCCAGAGTGTTTTAGCAGCTGTTATATTTTACGCTGTAATATATATTTCACATTTTCATTACTGCAGTAAATATGGTCATTTGACACAATATGAAATAAACCCAGAAGATTTTATATATTGTGATTAATAGATACCGTTGTTATTAAAAATATTTACAAATAGCTTTTGTTTTTTACCGTAGTTGAATATTTTGCACGCATAAACCTGGCCAATAGCGAAGTTGGAATAATAACAAGTGAAGTAAATATAATTCATGCACCAAAGAGCCGAGTGTTGTAAATTTCATTTATCATAACACGAGATCGAGATAGCAACTGAAATTTCCGCCGTGCATATGCCCTGTGGACTATAATTATACAAGTATATACGTGTAGATTCATGTACCTACCTATGCAAGTATATTAAAATACGAGAATAAAGTTTTAAATATTCAAACCGAAGCTACGGAATAAATCAAATGTCAGCGAGCGTTATGTTTATTTTAACAAAGCCCACAGCAGTGAAACGATTTCTCCATTTTGTATTTAGTTAACGACTGCGACAGTGGTTAGGTGGTTATGTTAATGACATCACTCACCTGGATAACGGTGAAATTATGCAACGCAAAGTTGTGTGACGGTTGAAACTTTTGCATGTCCTTGAGAACTTCACGAACAGCTAAATCGTTCGCGTCGACCACACGAAATGCAGTCATGTTGACGAAGTTGTACTTGAAATCTTCAAGGTCGAACGTCTCAATGTCGAACGTTGTGAACAAATAGTGGTATTTGTAGTCGTTCATCTGTAGCTGCAGAATCTGTCCGGACAAGACACAAAAAGGAAATTGCAGTGAAACTAAAATGCGCTTGTGAAAACGGTAAACACATCCTTAACTCTCTTTTCCTTCTCCTTCTCTCTCTTTCTTTCTCTCGTATAAATGTCAAGTTCTCTGTTACGTAAATATCATTGCAATGTGTTTACATTCAATGATAGAAAAATTGCAATGTTAATCTTATATACAACTGAAAAAATTTAACCCTCAGTTGAGGTGAAAACTTCAGAAAGTAGCAAAAGAAGAAGAAGATGAAAGTTTGAAGTATGTATACAGAAGGAAGATACAGCCTTAAAAGTTAACAAGAGATAGTGTTTTTTATTATACTGACCGCTCGTAAGAAGTGTTGCATGTTGGTGGGTTTGGTGTCAATAACCAGGTTATTTATTTCTTTACTTTTGATTTCCTTCAGTACGCCTCGATATGAATCGGGATCGGCTTGTCGCAGGTGAATCTCCATCTCACGGTTCTGCGGTGAACGTACCAGTTCACGGAGTTTAATCAGACCTACGAAACGAGAAGAAGATATTAAAAATACGGTTTTATTTTTCTCCTTGTGCAGCACGATGAACGCTTGAACCGTACGATCATTCTCTGATGGATTTAGGTCTTACGAGATTAAATTTCTTTTAGCTGCGAGGACTACCACTGCTGTTGCTGCAGCTTGCTGATTCTTGCCTTCCTATTTCAACTACTAGTTGAAATCTCACGCAAGCGAGCACTAAGAAGCCTCAGATGAATATTAAAACGTTAGTTTAATTTCAATTGCCTTTTGGCATATTTAAAAGAGCAACGGCATTACACAGTGATATAGTTGCGCATCTGTTCTTAACGGAAGAGATTCAAATTAATATTAATATTTCCAAGCATAGATGTATAAGATGTGCCATTTATATGTGCAATATTTGGAAAAGAGTTGGAAGAAATTTTATAAACTGTGAAGCATATTTGAGGATATAAATGTATTTTCATAAAAGAGCAATACAATTTTAAATTATAATGCATACTGTACTAAACTAGCATGTCATGTTTTGGATATCAAAATAGATTTACGAGTGAATAAAACGGTCTAATTATAAATGTTATTCCACTATAATTGATATGTATAAATTTTCATGTCGTTTTACGCAAAATTTATCTCGTTACGAATTCGCTTTTGGTGATTAAATCATTTTCAGTAATAAATTATATATTGGGGATTATAAATAACAAATTATTATATTGTAATGATTTGATAAACAATTATTTTTAATATCATTTATTAGTTAGCAAATACTATTTAGCTCAATTATCCTTGGTTGTGTGAGATATCGTATTTATGTAATCGGAAATAGTACTTATCAGTGATACCACTACAAACTTTGAAATTACGGAAACTTATCAGCTTAAGATTTGGCAGTACCGGTAATTATAAACTAGATAAGACAGCAAGCAAGATTTACTTCTAAAGTTTGGAATAATAACTCTAATACCAAAGAAATATGTTTAAAATTAATATTGTGGAATATGAATACTTAATGTTACTATAAATATAGGTAATTTCATATAGTTTATCCATTTCGTAATATTTATTTCATATTTTATAAGGATAGTATTTTTTCCTTGCTAGATTCTTATAGGATCAAAATTCTATATAAAAACAATAGTCTTTTATAAGGATTCATATTATTTGTCCACGAAATAAGAAACTTAGACGAAAGCGTAGCCTCAGAATCTTCCAAGCTTCTAGGAAACAATAAAAGATGAATTCACAGCCTACTCTGTTTCTCTACATCTTATAACTTTCCTCCAGAGATGGCATTGACCTCAATCGCTCCGTTTCATAACAACACAACGTGATGTTACGTGCTTCAGTTTATAATTAAAGTTCTGAACGGAAAAGATTTAAAATTACCCAGGGGACGTCATTGAAATGTGTTATGTTTTCTCGTGAATGATGTATATAAGTCAGGTTATGTCAGCAAAAAATGTCAAGGGACTCCATCCATCAATCAACATGTTCAGTGCCCTTCAACCAATTTTAAGCTCGACGGAAGAAAGAAGGGTTGTATTGTATATATATATATATATATATATATATATATATATATATATATATATATATATATATATATATATATATATTTCTTGTATTCTACCATATAATCTGAATATTAACATGAATTTGTTTCTTGCAGTAGTGCGTTATAGCTTTTATTAATATGTACGATTCGGAAGATATGCATCTGAATCTATCTTCCATTAGAAGGAATATGAATATTTTTACCATTTTTCCACTTATATAAGAGTTGAAACATATTATGGTAACTTATATTCTCATTATCAAACAAACACATTCCGTGGTAATTTTCTGTTATGCAGTATGCAGTTTGAAATGGTGTCTGCAGCAAAAGGATGTTAGACATATGCGGTCGCGTAAAAATTAAACTTCTTTTGGAAATGTTTCAGCATGTGTGTGCAAACAAGAATACTAATGGATGCATTTGCGAGATTGCAATCTCCTGGAAAATTTGTAGGTAGCTGTTCGAAGTCGGTATACTTCTTTTAAAAAATGGCCAGTATTGGATTATGTTGTGATAGAGATCAGCAAACGTTTTTTTCCCGAATTCTTCCAGATTAATGACGGTTCGAGATTATCGAGCAAGACCCCGGCCTTTATAGTAGTATTGAAGACAGAATTAATTACGCTTTCTTGGTCAGACAGTTATAATATAATCAATAATAATGGTCGCTCATCTTTCATGTCGAATCGCGACAAATTATTACCTGAAAACTTTTTCGTCAAATGCCAAAGGATATAATAATGGTTTCAGAGTTTTTAAAATTAAAAATAAATATGACCCAAAAATCCGTGTAACTCGTTTTCATTCAGACTAGGTGACAGCGGGAGTAAATTGTCATTACTACGTTGGAAAAACAAGTCATTACACAGCTGTAGATTTATGTCAACGTTGTTAATTTACCAGTTGAAAGGAAACTTCGTTACACAAAACTGTCAGGTGAAAATGGTGGTTGGGCGCCCGCTGTCGATACAATTTTGAACGATGTTCATTTATATTCCTTTTTAACGCATTGAAAAAACAAATCAATTCCCACAAAAGCTCACTAATCAATCTCATCAACATCTGCAACTTGTATCTTTCCAAAACAATTGTGTTTCATATGAAATTTACCTTCAGAATTGTCTGAAAAGTATATAATACAAACAAAAAGAAAGAAAATGGTCCATAGAAAGTGGTGATTTGCAGTTAGAGTCGAGTGTTCATTTTCAGCAAGTGGCTAGGTATAAATTGCACAAACCAGACTGGTCACAGTTGATTATTTAATTAACTGAGCAAAAATAAAAGAATCATCGTGGCACTTGGACGTTTGATCTTTTGCCGGCCAAAAGCCAATACCGCGATCTGTTTTCCGGCGTTATCTTCTTTTTTTCCCCCCTCTCTATGTGATCTAATTTTATCGGATTGATTAATCGTGATCCTGTGACAGGATCGCAGAGGCTCGTCTATTTTTATAGGAAAAGGATTTACTATCCGATCTCGTTTTGCGATTGAGGTTATTCGATTAAAATGGAATTGAAGTGTTGCGGCAGACGTTTCTGTTTTGTTTCTCTGTCAGTGTTAGTGCATCGTGTCGCATCAACAGCAGTGACAGCCGAAGCAGCGAAGATAGACTTCAAATATACTCGCGTCACAGTACCAGCAATGTTGAGATTGTCTCCATTTCATCGAAATAAATCGGTTACATTGTCGATTACATATTTACTTTACACACACACACACGTTATATAGTTACGAAATTTAATAACAGATGGACCCGTTATATAAACTTTTAATACCATTTCCGATCGCCAGATGGTTTTGTAGTTGTAAAATTCAATAACAGATGACGGTAGTAGACGTGATCCTAGTAGGTATTGTTGTTTTCTTACCGTAATCCTCCTCGTATATGATTGCGACTTTGGTCCAGTTGAGGAAGGTCATAACGTCCTGGAAGGCATTATTGAGCAGGTGTTGTGCGGGATACAGGTTAATGGAAAACTCCTTGACGTCCGTGTCCAGGTCGAGCCTAGCTTCCAGGTGCGGAATATCCAGGGCATCGCATATGGAGTGTATGTGGGTGCCGAGCATCGGATCTGATGGTCCGAATACGGAGTGCACTCCGAATTGCATTTGATTACATGCTGTAACAATAAAATACATGTTCAATTACATGGAGTTTGTGTCCATGTACATTCATTACATTACATGTAACTTGAAAGCTATCAGTAGTCTGTCTGTAAAAATAAAAATACCACTTTGAAAATGCACTTCTATTCAAATAGTTCACCATGTTCAGTTACAAATACAGCAGTTATCTCTTCTACGCCAGTGCTCAAAAATATTGAAAACCTGTGAAATAAACATTTCATTCAGTGAATGAATGAACCTAAGAACAATATACTGCAAAATAAAATATTCTACATTCTAATTTAAACCAGAAAAAAACAACTAATGTGTTCATTATTTTAAACCGTGCATGTTGAAACCTGTATGAAATTCATTATATTTTGCCTCAGGTATACTTCTGTACGGTATATTGGTTTATTAAGCAGTAAATACATGTATATTTACATTTCGGACCGGCCAGACTTGTGTTTGAAAGGAATCGGCGGTTGTGAATGAGCAAACACAGGCTAGTTACCTGATGGTGGTTCCCGAGTATTTATGTTTACTAATGAACGTTTGTACGTATGTTCGTCGGCCTGTCTCACTTTATGTATGTATGTTTGATTAATAGCCCAGAAAACACGCGTTCATATTTGCTACGACGAACGAAAACTACATTAAACAAATATGAATCCAGTTTCTAGACTGCACCGGGTGGAATTTCTAGACAGCATATTTTAAACTTGATAGTTTATTCTAGCTATAACGGCTATATTTTATGTTATTTTACTACGTTATGCACCGCAGTGAATAGTGATTTATAGTTGTAAAGTTCAGTGATAGATGGCACTAGGTGTTGAAATGTGTGTATAGGTTTGCTGTAGTACATGCAACACAAAATACGGTGGTTGTTCTTATGAAAATTTAGATCAGTTGTGCTAGGTTTTTTATCTTTGGTGTAGTGTGGGTTTATTCATAAATATGCTGTTAATTGGATAGTGGTTAATGAACTCAGAGAGAGACATTTATGTTCTTATTAATTAACAATAATGTAATAGATGAATTAATGCTGACCGCAAAATGGAAGGATCAATACGACCATCATGTAATTATATCCGGCAGCTAGTGTTGCGATTTACATCCTCATATATATATATATATATATATATATATATATATATATATATATATATATATATATATATATATATATATATAGGTATGTGTGTTATGTTAGGAATTGTTCTACGTGGAATATTCTAATTAATTCCCGTTCTTGACTTGCCATGTTAACATATGTTGCAAGTGTACGATCTTGCTTAGCAAGCATATGTCACCATATACAATGGAAGCAAATCTGCATTACAGATTACGCACACGCACACATGCAGACAAGAATATTCACACAGATACATACGTACTAATATATACAGACAGTCATACATACATACAGGCGCAAGAGAATAGAACAGATGTAGATAAACGTGTAGACACATGTTAAACATTTGTATGAATACATAATTGAACAAGATATTAAACTAGGAACACCTGATCTACTAATTTCTACAGCGTTTCCTGATGTGCACTGCTACAGAACATCCATAAGCTTTAAGATTTGATTGCAACCGGAGAACTAACTAAAATATTCACAGATTGCAATGAATTAAACAATAAAAAGTGTTACGATGTTGAACAATGTACCTGTTATACCTTTATAACTATTAAATTTCAGATAGTCCATGCTAAATATTCCGGGATGTAAGGTTTGAAATGAACAGATTAAAATTCATTATCCCTTGGGAGATCTGTTACTGTGGGTTTCTAGGTAACAGGGCGTCACCATATGGTCCATTGTCATCTGTTAGTTTCACTTGTACAAATGGGACAATATCCGAAAAGCACAGCTGAGTTTTTATAATTAATAGGATAAGAGAGACTATTTTCTAGAGAATAAGATTATTCTAGTTGTTTAGTTTCTAAGTCCGAATCATGGGCCGCCATGTTGAACAAGGTAATGTCGTGAAAGCAACTCTTACAGAATTGCTTTCCGCCGAGTTCAGACTTGTTCGATATCCTATTTTATGAGTATTTGCCCTTTGTATTACGGTGTTACACTTTCATGCCGATGAAAATGTTTATTCCGTTGAGTTGGTTCTCTAATTAACAAACCTTCCTTTTTTCCTTTTGTTTCTTTCGATCAGCCTAGTACAAACAAAAGAATTTCGTCACAAAAACTATCAACAAAATAAGCCTTTGAAGTTTTGTCTCGATAGTGTTAGTTTTGATTCGGGGATAATCTAGAAATCCAGCAGAGGTAATTCATCAAATTTTGTGGGTACATCATATTTTTAGTTGAATTGCTTTCAATCTATACTAAAATCCCCAAAACCACATCCATTTCATCGAAAATGCATATAAACTATAATTCAAAAAGTTCCCTTTTTCAACCATATTTATACCGTATTCCTCATTTAGTTACAAGCGCACGTTTGTTCATCTCAAGTAAATTGTGGTTTCATCCTCTCATTTTTCCACCGAACATTTTCACACGATTATGAAAATTCATTCGATCGATTTCTTTACTTCACTTGGCTATCATGCGCATCCATAGTCAATATCTATGGTTCTATTCACGTTATGTCCATGTGTTTGTGAGCTCTGTAACACGGGGAATCACGTAACGTGTGCGTATAATTAGTGGGCAATGTTGTGCACATGTTCACGCGCAAAGTTAGCTGTTGTCATTTGGGGGACGTGTGTTTTATCTAACTAACCAGGGAGTTGGCGTTGGCGTGCGTTGCTATGACACACGAAACACAAACCACTACCATATTTCCTAGGGGAATTATGAAGAAACATCTGGATTCGTTTGTACAAAAGAACCTAGTTAGAATACATCTTGAGGTAGAAACAAGTAAGCATTGAGACAAAGGCAACATATCTTATTACTGTTCATTATCGGGCGTATGTGCTTGTGTGGATGTGAGCAAATGTTATTGGGTCACATACATCAACGGCGTGTAAACAACTCGGTTCGCCCTGATCCAGTTTATAAATTCGGTGCAACGAAAAGTTTATCGAGTGCGAGCAATGTAAATTTAAGTGGATATAGTGCAAGCGAATATGTACGCAAATTTAATGCACATGGATGTCTTGTAACCCGTCGTGCGACAGGCGAATGAAAATAGAGAAAAAAGATTAACCCGTACGAGCAAAATGTATCCGTATAGACATAATCTGAATAAATTTAACATATTTCGCGTCAGCGTATAGTGCCCGTGTCATCTCGTACAATGCCGGATGTATGGTCATAATAAAAAGGGAAATTTAATTTGAATCTCATTTAACTTAGAAACATTGTATATGAAATTTAGTTTTATATAAATACGGACAAATTACTTTGGTTTTAATTGACAAAAGTGCTTCGTACGATTCAAGGCAGTATAGATAAATCTATATGCACGTTTTTGTCTAAACGATTGTAAAGTTTGTGAATTATTAGATGGGATTATATGTCGCGCTTGAAACGTGAAATACGTTGTTTGTTTAAAATAAATAAAACAAAGTTGCCCCCAGAGTGAAATGATTTCCAGTGCTTTGCTCGGCCCGGTTGACAATGCTACTTCGGGTTGTTATAGTTTGGTTGCCGGCTACAAACTGCAATGAAACCGGTCGCCTGGTCGCGATGTAGAACAGCTCCTCAGGGGACTCATTCAGACTCAACACTTTCCTTCCGTCCTGTCGTAATTCAACGAATCGAGTAAGCTTTTGTTTAGGATTTCACTTTCCAAGCAAAGCGTTGAGGAAATTTCCGAGAAATTTTCTTCAATTTACCGTAATGAGCACAGAATCCAAAGGTAGTAGCGACGAGTCTTGAGCAAGCAATTACGACGTGCAATGAATGCAGATATAGAGGGCAATTAAATGTACTCGATACTAGAATTGCCGAAAACCTTCCAACTAATCCATATTCGTTTAAATACAAACCGGCTTTTAATTTTCTTCAAAAGCAGAAACAATGTTTAGATTGAAATTACAGGGGAACGAAACACTTAAAATTCTATCAAGTAAAAGTTTAATATTCTTGAAAATTTCTAGCAGTAACTTGAATGGACAATGACTGGAATATCTTATTAGGAAATTAGTGCAACGTTATTAAAGTTTATAAACTACGTGCCGAAAGAAAAACTGTTTCGTGTTTGTCATTTATAAATATTCGATTTTAATTTGTGACCGTAACATTTCTGCGCTAATAGCTAGAATGTTCTGTGTCAGTACGAACTTCAATTACGTTGAACTTTATGTTTTCAGCTTTACATTCATTTCGCAATGCGATGTCTTGACAGGACATCATCGTCTCTCGCTGTTTCTCGTTCCCGTATTAGCTTGCTTGCGCGTGGCGCGTTCTGAAAATTGAATAAAATCTTGGAGCGAAACGTAAACCAATTTAAGGACGACGAGAAGCAACAAGAATATTCATAGTATCAGGTGAATAAAACTGCGCCATTAGATTTCTCAGCAGCGCGGACAGTCGAGCTGATTGGCCTGAGAATCTTGTTAAAACATCCGTAGACGTCAAGTTTACTAAATTATTTACGAGAAGCGAGCGAGTAAGCGAACGATCGTTTTCTGAACGGCCTATACTTACTACTACTGCTGCTGCTGCTATTGGACCATTGGTAGAAAATGAAAGAGGCGAAAGCAACTACGCCATCAGCCTTAACTAACGAAGTTGTGACTTGACGTTATATAAATGGATTAATATAAACTATTGTAAAACTTACATAAATCAGTGTACAATTTCAAACGAAATGTTTACAATCACTGACAGATTAATTTCATTTATCTTCATCGTGATTGACAATTTTCTAAAACATTCATTCTATTCTTCTTCTGTGATTTAGGTTATTTTCTTCTAATTGGCATTTGGCCAGCAGCATACGAATTAATTTAATAGGTTAGTTGACCAAGTAAATGTTCTTTTACATAGTTCTGCAGTAACCTGTCATAAAAATTAGGTTATAATTTGTACTAGTTGTGATTTAAAAGTTAATCAAGGTAAGGTTTGATCATTAAAACTGAAATTTAAATGTATAAAACTCATTAAACATAAAATGTTATAAGTTTTTAATGCCGTGTTAACTTTTTGACAATTAAGAAGTTAAAACGGTATCGTGAAATGCCTAGAAACTTTTAACGTATAAATGTTCGCAGTGTAACGCAAACTTCGTCGCACAACGAAATCGTCTACATCATTGCCAACTAGATGAGCCAACTGCAAACTATTATGTATTATGTATATATTTCGCTTCGGCATAATTGCAAGCGTGAAAAGCTTACTCTAGATTGGGAGGGCGTTGTACGGACACGTACAATTTCGTGTAGAGTGTATATTGGATACAGAAAACTTTACAATAATGCGAATATAGTTAAAGTTTCAAGATTTCAGTGCCGAGAGCACTGGCCGAACGATGCACTCTGTAATTGTTTTGTTCCTCCTGTTGTGACTGAACAAACTTTTTTCTGTTCTGCTCTTGAATTGGCCATGCTTAAAAACACTTTTATTGTCTGTTGTTTTACAAGATTTCGACAACTTGCATAAATGAAATTGACTCCAATAAAGAAGAGAGAAGAGAAAGAATGCAGCAAGTTTTCTGTGGGATCAGATGAAATATCACCATAAATGAAGAAAAAAAAAAAACTTTGATGAAGCTGTAAATCAAATATTTATACCCAAATCAACGGAAGGAGTAAAAAATTTATTAGATCCAGTCGCTGGCGGATGAGGTCTCGATCACTAAAACATAACACCCTGTTGAGACTGGCAGATGCGTAATATCGGATAGAATATTCATGGGATCGAACGGTTTGGGAGTACCGAATATACTCACCAGCACACACCACACACATGTATATACCACCAGTTGAAATGATAGGAAGGTCGAATGTTACGACTAAATCGAATTCACACCATTTCACTCGATCTGTGAGTGAATTTTTAAGATACATTTCTCGGCTCACAGTATTACGGGGAACGAAACACAATTTCCTTATAATATTTACAAGATTATTCAAATGTAACCCGCGGGTGTGGGAAAATATAGTATTACAAATTGCAAACAATTGTTCATGACAATTAACAAATAACCCTTTTTTTTATCTAAATGAATAATATGTGGATAAAAAATACCGTTTGAAAATAATAACCGGTGGGAAACACATTTGTCTTGATAAAGAGTTTAGTTAACAAAGCCGCGCAACATTGCTAATCAAGAAATTAAAGAATGGCGTCTGTGTTATCAGTGAGCATTATTTGTACAACAATGGTAGACATTAAGTATCGCGGGCATTCTGCTATTGTTTCACAATGACATTTGAACAATATAAATTTGTGATAAAATTAATAACGTGAAATCATGAAAGAATTTGTGCGGATTAAACTAATTCCCTCGTTTGACATTTAAATGTTGGCTACATTGAGGGGTAGACGGCACGGAACGGGAGCAAGACAACGGCGCAGCAATACGGTTAGCTACGGTGAGTGGCGTCAAAAAGGCACTGGAAGATCCAGAGGTTTAGCTATACAAACAGTAATTTCGTTTACATCTTGTTTTCAACTTCAGAGACAACCTCAGAACTTTCGCTTTGTCGTAGACGCAAATAATATTAACACGAAACCGAACATATAACGAAATGAATTTTTGTTTGCATGAAATTAGGGTTGGCGTTGGAAATGTAATGATTTGAAGGATTTACCTTTCATTTAACTTTATTATATTTACGATTCTTGTTGTTATAGATAGTAGAAACTATTTTTGTTTTTCGTCAATTTACGACATTTTATGTGAGGAAAATTACAGACTAATAAAAAGCAATTTGTGAAGAGAATCTCAAAGTTAACAGCCACTTCACCTCCTAATGCCGTATCTGTTCTCCAATTTTCGCATCGTAAATTGATGTAAAATGAAACCTCCTGTTCCGAAAGGAAGACCTGAAAATATGACGATACTAACAACCTTTTTTTGAAGAATAGGGCACAGTAAAACATAAAATATAAGTTAATAAATTCGAAACGATGTACTATACATTCGCTAGATTCCATTTTCTAAAAAAATGGTTTATGTAAATAACGTTTTCTTATAACTAAACGGAATACTGTCAATAACAATAAATTTGTTTTATGGTACAATTTAAATCGATATTAATATCGTATTGGAATAATTCCTCATTGTTGGTGAACTCGCCTTTGTATGAATAAAAGTTTGGCTTTACTCATCGCGATTGAATAATTAATAAATATGTTAATCTGGTGTCCGTCGTTTTAATATCTGCAAAGAGCGGAATTGTTGACTTTTCAGATTAAAAATTATATTGTTAGGAATATTGGCGCGCTTATAAATATTCATAATAGACCCCCCCCCCCTCTAATGAGTTTAGCAAATTGAGGTGAATATTTTGTATTACGCCTCAAGGATTATTATACCCTAAACTTTTCAACCAACGCCAAATTTTTGCGAAAGCGGTATTTCAATTATTTTTTCGAATCACGCATTCAATGTTGGATTCTTTAATTTCATATTACGAAAATATTGCAGTATTGTAAGTATTGAATTAGTTGCTAGTTGGCTGCGAATAAAAATTGTTTAAAGAAGTTTAAAGTTTATGGCAAGAAATCAAAAATTCGCTGTTTTTTAAAATATATTACTTTCTATATATCATTTTCTCCTTTTTTCCTTTCAAGTTTATGCTCTGAGAAACTGATATCAACATTAGAATTTCAAATATTACTAAATTGAAAAACTTTGTAAAAACAAATTTCCCACTGCGAAATCAATCGGCTGATCAAGATGGATTAGTTGCTTTTCAAATATCAAGTTCGATATTAACTTTTTCATTTGAACTAGGTCAAATATGCACCCTAAAGTCTACTTAGTTCTACAAAGTATCATTGAAGATAAACTTATTTCTAGTAACACAATTCTTTTGGACGAGTTAATTCTAGAACTGTATAGCATTTTCTGTCTTACGAAACTCTTCTTTTCTAACTGGTTTCGTTCGAACGTCACTTTCGTATTATTTTGTACTGGCAGCCTTGATAATTATAGACAGAATTAAAACTTTTTGAAGACTTCTGTGAAGTATTGTCACTCATTGAGCAAACTATTGAATTTATCTAAATGTGTTCTATGGCAACGTTAGAGAAAAGAACTTTCCCGTTTATATTCTAGATTAGATCTGATACGTAAATGGTCTCCTTGCTGGCAAACGACGATTTGCGCTGGCAACCATCCCAACATGTCCTCTGGATTGAATTTCACACACATAAAAAACTTCTTTATAGAGTTATAACTTTAAATATTTCGAAAGTTGATACGCATTTCTGCGATATTTCTATGCAGGCGCTTTTAATTTTGTCTTTTTATTTTTCTCGTGAAAATCTTGCTCAATGGATGAATTTCATGGAAGAAAACGGAATGAAAGGCTTTTTATAATTATAAACATAATGGTAAATGAAAAAAGTAGCTTTTATTATGGCCAAAAATATTCTGGCCAAATTTAGATTGCTGAATAAACTTTTGATTCATTTCACAAATAATTCTTACATCAATACAATCCATGTAAAATTTGAAAACCCTTTTTTAGAATTAGTTGGGTCATATTATTTTTAAGAAGTATTTAAGATTTTATTTCCCTGCATTGAGATGTCAGAGGTAATTACATCGTAGTACAAGTGAGTATTGTTGAAACAATTTACATTCTTTAATACAGAGACGCCTTAAGTGGCACTCTCTGCGACCCTTTGGAAAACAAAAAAAAAATAAATCTTTTTGTCTTCGAACCTGTACAAAAAGCAACGACAAATCGGAACAGGTTCAGATATTCGTTAAACGTAACGTAACGTTTTGCATTAGTTCCTCCTGTAATCTTACAATGCAAACACGAATTTGCATCGGTATGATTTACATTTTAGAAGATTTGTAAAACAAAGATACAGTTCTGTGATACTAAGAATGAACAAAGGTTGGTGTGAAAAGAAAAATATACGATCTGCCAGTTAATATTTATGTATTAAAACAGAGTTTTTACAATCTTCTCGATCGTTAACATTGAAATTTTATTTTATATGCAGTAATTAAAAAAAAAAACAAATAGCTTTTGAAATGCGAATTTAACTTCCAATAGAATTGCCATTCCATTAAAAGCCATTGCTACCGAAGGTAATGTAAATCTATTCAAATGGTCGGCAAGATTTATTATCCGAAATCAATTATCAGATTTTTTCATTGAAACAATATGGATCGGATAAGCCTTTGGAACAAGGTACAAATGCCGTTTTATTGCCACTTTTAGTACGTGTCAATGCTTATAGCAATAGGGCCGGCCTGAAAAACCATAGAGTTTAATCTGTGCAATTAAATGTGGATTACACTTTAGATTAATGTTGACTTTAAATTGTTAAAAACTGCGTTCGTCGACACGTCAGTATTCTCTGCGCGATGCTCGTCCTAACGAGCACACAGGCTACCTCTTCACTCTCTCTCTAGGCATCATCAATGGTGCTGCAGCCAAGCAGCGAGTTTCTCATTGATTTTTCTCGCAGCGTCAAATGTATTTTTGTTGTCGTAGTTGCATTTGTCACGTGATTATCTGAGCAACGCTGTCATTTGCAATAATTGTACATGCAAATAACCGAGTATAAACATGACACGAGTTGTTGACACAAAGACATAAACATCATCGATTTGAAACTAGCGAAACAAGTTACGGATTCACAATAGTAAAATCAGTTGTTTATCTTTAATACTCTGTTTTTATTTCATACTAGCATCCATCTTTTTAGTTGCTCAATTAAAATTTGCTGCGAATATGATTAACCAAATGGAAGCGTCGAATACTTATTGATACATCGATCGATAACTTTTAGATTCGTTAACCTCACATAGTCTGGGAGTAAATTGCCTTTAATAATGAAGCCGAGAGCCATTAAGGCCATTATTTATGCTCCACGAGAAATATTTTATATAAATTACGTTACTAAAAAAAAATTGCTTTTAAAAACTAGAAAAGCACTCAGTATTTGTTCACGTGATGGACGATTGTTAATTAATGAATAGTTAAGAATAGGTTAATTATGTGACGATGAGAATATTAATGGCGGGTTAAATATCTTTTGTTTTGTGCGTTGAAAGTTGGACGACACTCCTGATCTTAAACTATCGACCACACTGAGTCTATATGGATAGTGGCGTCGACTAGACTACCACTGCATCGGCGGGCGGTCGACGTTGGTTCAGCTTATGAGTTATAGGTTTCAAAGTGCGCAGTAGACTTGGCTAAACTTTAAATGGACCCGAAAATCAACTAAGAACTGAGACCCCGAAGCACATACACACATATCTCTGGTAGAAAAAACATAAAATTATATTTATATTCTCCCGAAAATATTTGAATGCATTATCTGATAGCATAGGAAGAAGTAGAAGAAGAAGCAAGTAGAGAATCAAATGTTATGTTCAGGTCAACGAACTTGAATCAAAACTTTCGCTAGAGTTCTGAGTTTCCGTATGGCTACAAGTCAAACTCGTACGAATTTGATTTCACCGTTGATTTGGTTTGCAACTGAGACTGGGAAATTTGGTATGATTGTTTTCGATTATCAAGATGATTCACTACAATTCTATATCCATAAACTACGAGTATTATCCCACATACCAATCATTGCAAACATGTAAGACTATAGGAAAAGGACATTTCATATTTACGAAATGAAAGTCTAGATTAAATATTGTGCTTCTACAGTGGATATAATAATAAAAAAACGCGTCCAGTGAACTCCGTTTGTTGACGTCATTTTTCCTGTAAATTGTGTCAATAAAGAAGCTATTTTTTCTCGAGTAATGTGGAATTTTGAAGCGGCAAGTTGAGAATAACCTTCCCCATATATAGAGAGTCATATGTGGTGGTGTATAATGCAATTTTATACAAAGGCTTCCCGACCATAAAGTCTTATTAGACTATGTTAGCTGTAGCGTCGTCGTTTTAGCCAGGATTCACAGCGACGGGGGGTACCAGCTAATACCCCTACCGTACGATGTACGAACTAATCTCCGTCAGACATCAAAGTGCGCTTCTATGAAAAATTGTCATATATTTATAATCTACCGGAGGCATATATGTACTACAATATACAGTCGCCTCATTACGTTTTCGAACGAACATCCATATCCAAATCGATTTTCAGGGCATCAGAATATAGATACACTGTCACATAAAGCAGTCAAGGTTATATACAAGATGTCTATATGTCCATAGTATGTTTTGCTAGTCGTGTAAGAATTTCAAGGGTATTTCTAAACTGATTCAAGCCAAGGTCAACAGTGATTACAAGACCGTTACAATTTCGGGGATCGAACAATGAATTCCGTATATACAGTTTGAGGATGAAACGATAAAAGCAATATTTATAGAAGCAGACGCGTCACAAACTTCGACAGACTATAAAAATTATTATTTTATACTTGATACGGTATACAGTACAATAAACATTTTTATAACTGAAACAGCATAAAAGAAAATTGAAGAAAAACCAGCTTAGTTTTTGTCCAATCTTACCAGTTTGGAGACCATCCAACATCAGTATACAGATAGCTAGTTTTTGTACTTAATTTTAGAACGCAATAATAAAAAAAAATTCCAACTGATCTCATCATAAATCACATTTCAATCAGAAGAGAAAAAAAATTGCACGAAATTATTCTCGTCGACGTAATTATGGCGAAAGGTTAAAATTCTCTCATTTGCGCGACGTTTTCTTAGCACTTTATAAAAGCCAGTGTTACACTAGGAAAAACTTATCACGCAGCACTTGGAAATGACGTCAATATATCACGCGCTTCCTCAAGTGTCTGCCTGGGTTTGAAATTTTCAGGGCTTTTAAGTATCGCTGTCGCATATAATTTATTCTAGAATTTTTTTCAATACTAATGAAGTCCCGAATGCTTCGCACGTTACACCAAGCGCTCGAAAATGTGTCGGTAACTTGACAGTGTAATAGATCTTACAGTTACGTCAAACTTTCCGTAGGTATTATGGAAGATATATAAGATCAAAACTAAAAACTTCGAATACAATACATTTCTATTTCCGGATATTGAAGTACATGACACCAGCAGATAATTGTAACTTCTAAACAAATATCCCCTATTATCATTCAGTGCCAAACTTTCAATTTCCTTTAAAAGTTTATAAACCAGTAAGGCCTGTTCACCTCGTACATCATTGCTGTCAAACCCTTTGCCGAAACAAAGTACAATCGCTAAATCCTTTTTTGTTTCAGAGAAAATTCTCACGAATTGCTTGGCATTTTCGGGGGAAGAACGGTCATCATAAATCAAGAAAGATTACAACGAGAATTAAATTGATATGCAGCTGCTATTGTTTTTTTTTTTGGAATGGAACAAACACAAAATGGGAAGCGCATGGTAAGCAAGGTGGATTTAGTGAACTCACCCTTTTTACTGGCGTGGAAACTGTCATCTCGGGGCACGTACTGAATGTCGTACACTAAGGATGTCTTCGGCAACAGCGTCTTGTCCTTGTTGATTCTGTACACGGCGTACTTGAACGCTAATTCGACGCTGCTATTCTTCTGGTCTTCTGTGAATATTGCACCTGGTGAACAAACACAAAGCTACAAAACACATTCTAAAATAAATACAGTACCAATCTGGTAAATGTTTTACAAAACCTCTCACTCGCTCAGGCGAATTTTATTTAGTGTCTCGTTGATCAACGGAACGAGGAGAAATTATGTTTTTCAACAGGATTCGAAAGAGCAGAAAGAAATTCAATTGAAACCGGGATAATCAAAATTCCCATTCCCAATACAATCAATGTCAAGAGCAGGCATAAATCGCGAAAGGTTCGATTAACGCAATTATATAATTCCTATTTTAATTAAATAACTCAGTTTCAAATCGACATGCAATTATAATCTCATCTTCTGTCGTCCGAACGAAACGAACGAATGCAGAAAAGAAGGAGGAAGAATCTTGCGGATAAAACGAGAAGTAGAGGGATGTGGGAGGGGTGTGGCGTAGAAAGAAAAAGAAGAGAAGCGTAGAATACGAGTGGATTTGTTTGAGGACGGTCGTAAGTACACTGCATGCGGTCGAACCATTACCGATTCGGTTTCCTGCAATCGTTAGACTCGTCTGACTGATCAGGGTCACACGACTCGCGATGAGAACACTGATAAGATAACCCACCCTTGGTGGCGTCGCAATGCTGCCAATGTACGTTACACCCTAGCATTCTATATGCGTAGTATGCACATTCGTTCTCATTGCCGGAACGAACGTGTCGGGAAAAATTTAAAACCGGCAGATGAAAAGCCGGATACGCATTTGGGAGTAAGACGAGAAACAAAACTTACGAATAAAGAATCTCTTCTTTCTTCTTGGCGAATGAATAACGCGGGTGCTATGAAAGTTTCACTATTATAAGTTTTGGTATAAAATGTTTTGTTTTGTTTTGTTGTTTGTATCATTCCCGGCAAGAATAAATTATTTAGCTACATACCCTTAATCATCTGAATGGATGTCTATGGAAGGATTCTAGAATTTCAACGGAAAAAAAAGGATGTGGCATTTTTTCGAAAGAGCATTTCAAAGTATGTATATGTATTTTGGCAATAATCAATTGTCCGTACCGTAATAAATTTTCTTTTACCCGCAATAGCAGTATACACGAGCTTGTTGTTTTGTATTTTATGACGGCATTTCGGTCATAATTGCTTCGAAACATGCCGTGAAAAGAACAAACCCCGAAATTAGATTATGACCATCAATTTGGGTGAACGAAATTTCAACAAAATAGTATGTAAATTTTCTTAGGTCCTCTTTGGTACAAATGCAAATTTATCAGTTAACCCGTTCTTCTTCCATTTTAGCTTATTTCAATAACCGCATTGCCTTTTATTGAATTTATTACCATAAACAAAATTGTGCCGGAGAATTATTGAAATTATTTTGGTATTTTATTAGACGGCATATCGTTGATGAAATTTATTAAATTTAATCACGTTTTAATATGATGGTATTGATGGAAATCTTGACCGAATAAGCAAAATGTTACTAGTTTGACAGCTAACCTACAAATGTAAAATTCGTTAACCCTACTTCAGTACATTTTTGTTACATTAGCAAATGTATTATTGAACAAAATATAGTTTTATTTATTTTTATTTTATTTATTTATTTATTTACAAAGAAAACCAAACAGCCAGAGCCAAAATAGGTTTTCGAGATACAATACGTACAATTGTGTGTAATCAGATTACTGGAGAGTATTAATTACTAAGTTTTTGAAATGAGTAATTTCTAAATTAAACAAATCTAAATCAGAAAACATTGAATTATAACAGTGCATAAGTCTAATAATTGGAGAGTTGAAATAAGAATTTGTACAATAAAAAGGTATAAAAAATAAATTGCAAGTTCTCATAGTTTTTGAAGAAACAAAGTGTGTGATTTGGGTTAATATGGCCTGGTTGTTACCTGTTCGCCAGGATAGCGAATTATAATGCACCAGTAAATACCTCAGAGGCATATATTACATCATCCCTATATGCAGTGTTAATTTGAAAATTACCAGAGTGCAGATTAAACTATAATATTCAATTATAATTTATACCGCAAATAATCATATATTAATTTAATGTAATGTAGTAAAATTTACTACGCCCCATAAATATGTTTCTCCGCCACAATATGTTCGCTTCAAAATGGTTTGATAAACGTGGTTAATCTTTTAGTTTACGAACAATTTTACGGTTATTTTTATTGGTTGAACAACATCATCATCGATATCAGAGTAGTTTCGAATTTAAGGTCCAGTTGCATCGGTGAAGTAATCTAGCTCGGTGCACACACTTTGCTAATATAGCTGCGAAAGGCTCTCTAGATTCTCTAGTACTCTTGAACGTATCGCATAACAGTGATGACACCGAAGTGCATGTACGATGAGTATGTGTCGATGATATATCGGGTAAGTTTGTGTACCGTTGCAGGTCTTGTTCATACTTGTACCCAGCTGTATATGCAAGCTTTCACGTTGAATTTACAACTCGCTTGTGCATTTCGTGCATGTAGCGAAAGTAAAACATATTTGTGTATTTCAGACTGTGGGTTGTTATTGTTGTTGGGGCTCCCAAAATGCTTTATGACGGCTGGTGTGATGCTCTAGGGGGGAGGTAGATATTACAACTACGCCTATTACAACCCTCCCTGCCCCGCAGAAGCCCATAACGACACACTATAAACCTTAACTGGAATCGTCATGACATTATGTACGCACACTCAGCAAGTAACAGTGGCACGTGTTGAGGTTATGGTACGCTTTTATTTTTCAACCTTCACCCGAGAAAGAAAAAAACTTAGTGCTCTTTGTGCACCAGTCTGATTGCTGATAATTAGCACAGCAATTGAAAAAGTAATTTGAGTTGAAATAGAAAGAAATTCCTGCGTATGACTGTTACAACACACGTGAAACAATGATTATTGTTTAATTTTCTTTCGAGAAACATACTATAATTCGAACAAAACTATTTCAACGACAACATCTAGATGGTAACAATCGTAAAACTAAGCTGAGCGACTATTTGATCGATGCAAATATAGTCTATCTTCGGAGACTACAAAATGGAAACTGTATTTAATATCCTGCAGATAATAACCTTCTATTTTGTAGAAATCTACGTCGGGTAGTAGGCTAAAAGTTAATATTGCAAGCAAATGTGAACATGATTTTAATATTTTTATTTCATCTCCAGTCATATTTCAGTGTATTTTTCATATACTGTACGAAGAAAATTGTAAACTACGCAGCGGATGAGGAATGCCAATATATGTATTCATATTGTGAATGCTAGCGTCAGAATATAAAGCAAACATTAGTACATAAACCGTCTGCAATCATAATTTAAAAACATAGCTTTTTAGAATACAAACGAGAAAAAAAAAACCAGTAATTAAAAACTACAACATAATGAATGTAGAAGTCAATCCTTGAAAACTAGTGTCTTTTGTTTATTGTTATTAAAAAGAAATTAGTTCGCTTGTTTCATGCATTTTTTTTACAATATAGCATACATGTCCTAAGAAGATATTAAATTCTGATCGCTGTGTTATAGAACATTTAGTTTGAGAACGGAAGAAATTGATGTTCCACTTGCGTATGCTAACAGGAGGATTTAGCGTAAATACTTTACTGAATGGGTCGCCGACCCCGTCTTCTGGTTGAGTGAAAGTTCTTTGTCAGCGCAGGACTACCTGGAAGTTTAGACCAAGTCAATCGCCAGTTCCACCGATAAATCGAACCGAACAGTCGGATGCGAGATAAAAGTACAAAAGCTGGACGATTGTTGTTCAAAAGAAACTTGGCTTATAGACGATTGTACGTAAAGATACGAAAATGAAAATTATTTAGCACGAAAACGGTGGCTTGCGGCTATAATACAATGCGTAACAACGTGGAAATTCCAGATGAAACATTTTGATAACATATTCATGCTTTAAGAATTTCGTATTCCGCTGTGGAAGCTGGCAGAAAATAAATGTTTTTTTTTTAAATTCATTTTTTCTTTGTAATATTGCTTCCGTTGCAAATTGGTCAAAACAAACAAATTATTAACGAAGAATTTTGTTTTATTATACACCTTTGATATATCGCAAGAATAAGTGAAAGAGAAATAATTAGTTCTGAAAATTCCAGCAGCACTCTTGATTTTCGAAAGTTCTCGCATCATCCACTGGATGCCATCCAGCATAGATTCGTTTATTGAGAACATTCTCTGCCATAATACACCACTTAATACGATGACCTTTCCATCCAAACAACACAGTTCAAAATTTAACTGCCATTTCAATCAATAAATTCAAAACAAATAAGATATCTCAAAAGATGTCGCCATATCTTTGAATCTATGGAGACCGTAACTAAATCTACTATTCAGGAAGAGGAGCTTTTTTACTAGGTAAAAATGGCGAGATAATGTATTTATGTAAAATATTACCAATCAAAACTTACAAGTATGGCGGAAACATTTTTTTCAGGAACTGAAAATTCAGTGCGGTTCACTAGTGAGTCCCGGAAATTTACAATCCTGATGTAATTTATTCCGGCAACTTCCGGTTATCTATCTCCTCCCGAATAGATCCTACCGAAGACACAGTTTGTATAACGGGGTTGTTTGGATACGTTCCACGTAGAAAAATTAAGAGATGCGAATTTAAATTGACTAATAATTTAAAATTTATTTTCGTCTGGAAAGTGTACAAAAAAATAAGACCATCTTAAAATACCCAAGAGAAAATTACGCCACTTAATACTTTAAAATATCTAGTTGTAAATTTCTGTAATGGATTAGTTAACAAAGCATTTGTAATCCCATTCGATATCACTCACTTACCTTAAGGAATAATAACAAAAACAGACAGTATTTCAAAGTCAGTATCAGATTTTAATCGCTACATCTAGTGCTCGTTGGAAAACAAAAACCGTTCAAATTTATCTTCACCCATGCCGTGACACGTCTGAAAACGCCTAGTCATTTTACCGTTCTACGTTTTTGCATCAAAAACCATTCGGATTTTATCATCATCATCATCGGTTATACATGTGCGCATGCGTCCACAGACACATTGCGAAGAATGCGCTTTTTTTCTTCTTCCACGTATATAAGATTTATATTATGTCCAGCCTGAATTCTCTGTTTAGTTTCCTTTGCTGGTCACACCTACCGATTGGGCATGATGGATCATCAGGACGTATATAATTTACAATTCGCCCCTTTCACCAAAAGGGAAAACGTATGCAAAACATTTCCTTCCGTTTCAATTCGTGCTCGGGTAGAATAAAATAAATTTTATTTGAAATTTGCCCACCGGGTTATTTGGTTTATGAAATAATACATATTTTAAAAATGTACAAATTCCAAGCTGAAATATTTGTTGTTCACTGCTAATATACGGTTTAATTTGTACATTGTGTGGAATTCTGTTAATTATTCCACCTTTCAGGCTCATGAATACATTTCAATCCAACGTTGGTACTTATTGTTTCGAAAAATACCATATATTCTTTTGTTCATACTGCGAAGGGACCATGTATCGACCGCAATTTCTGATTTGCAGTCGACCGTCAAAAATAGCATCTTTTTTTCGTCCTCAGTTTATTACAACGCAGGCCTCCGTGCTCCTTGAATGAGCCCCTCGGACGAGTCTATTTATTTATTATTAGGGGAAGCCGGGCGCGTTTTAGTTTCATGCACCAGTAGTAATTGTGGACATTTTCATTACGATCGTTGTTGTCGGGAAATATATGGCTGGCGTGGGGGCCTCAGTGTGTATTTGTGTTTGTATATGTGTGTGTCCTACATTATTATTGCAGTGGGACAGTGAGATTTTTCGCTCATAATGAGAGCAATGAATCTTTGCGAGTATAATACCGGGCAGCGCGTTGCAATTAATGAAATACTAATCATTCTTCGCTAGTTCGTGAGCGCTATTTAATAACAAGCGGACCATACATACGAAGTGGTTAAATAGAGAATCGAAGCGACTTATGTGAGAAAATTTCGCTATGAAATAGAGGTTCCTAATTGAGGATTCTTTTAGTCACAACTAAACTATAAGATTGTAATATCATTGATGAAATTATTTTATATTACACTTTTATTACTATTCACTTTTTTTTAGTTTGGATACGAAATATGTAAACAATCTCATTATGCCCGGGGGGCATAAAAATGATTTGTACAAAGCAGTTAAGTAGTTTGTAACATCGGTAGAAATACGTTTTGTAATTAATTTCTAGTTAGTTTGCATTTAATTAAAATTGTCCTGGATGTGGTACTATAGAATTGGGAGAGAGGGTGCATGATTGTGCCCATCAGCTTTCATGTAATTTTACCACAATTATCAATTTACTGGATGCGTCGTGGACATTTATTAGTCACACATAATTATTAATGTAGCAACACGAGTGGTTACATCTGAAATTACTATAAACACATACATACACGGAACCACACTGGTCATATTACTAGTTGTTCTAAAAGCTCCTACATTAGGTACCAACATATCAGCATGTCAATTACAGCATGATATGAATGCAATATTGAAGTGAAAACAACTAATATTACAAACATATCAAACTAGTATAATTTTATTAAATATCCGTAATTGCATTTAATCGCGGGCGTGTTGAATTGTGATTTAATCATTTCTTTCATTACTGCCGGGTGATGAGTAGAATGCGAAATGTTTTTCTATAGGTATGATATTTGATAAAAATCAATAGCTCAATTCCAACAGAGTGCAGTCTCGTGCACAATAAAACAAGATCACCACGTGATACGGATGACAAGTATATGAAGTCAACTTTGTGCAAAGTTGAACGACGGAATTTTTGCCGCATGGCGATGTTAATTTCTGTCGTTAACCATTTTGAGTTTCCGTCAAATTGGACCCGCACGACAGTTTGTGCTATTGAGCTGACGAAAATAGAAAAATAAATATGACAAATGACAGTGCGAAATGGCCGTTAATATTTCTATTTTGTTTATGCCCTGGTATTAATATGGCGCTGATTACGAAGCAAACGTGATGATATTCAAGATGCTAAAATTATGCAATATAAAAGTTTTAGCGCGAAATAAAAAAAAAGTTTAAACAATAAAATGTTTTTACTTAATTTATTATGTATTTATAATCGTATCAAACTGGTATGTGCAAATATGTCGACGGTTTTTAATTCACGATTTGAATATATGAATACGAATGACAGTGGATTTCGGGAAGTAATGTTCGTAAAGTTTCCCGACATGCAGATATTCGGATGCGATAGCAATTATGTAAACGAACCGTGAAGTACGCCTTTTTTTTTTAACTGTTGGAACAATAGGAAATGTAGAGAATTAGCAAAATCACTACGTAGATTTACGTAGAAATACGAAAAAAAGCGTACAAATGACAAAAAATACGGAATGTGAGATATGATGTTACAAAGTACAAAATAAACAAAAACAATAAGAAGAAATAAAGTATCATTATATTTTTTCTCCAGAGTATTATACAAAATATTCGATTTGAGAATATATACAACATTTTTCTTCATTCCGATATGAATTATATTTTGACGATTAACTGATGTTGCGCATAATTATGCCTCGCATTATATGCATGTAATTAATATAGTGTAATTATATTTAAGCAAATTAAATCCAAACCCAATAATCGGAAACACATTTACATATTATAATTTACCGTATAACATACTGTCACATATTATCCACAATGAAAATTAATTTCTCATTATTCACCATCATTAAATATGTTTTACACTGCTATGTATAGTATACGTATTTGGAATTGTGGAAAATTGGGTAAATGTGTGTGTGTGTAACGGGCTTATTAACTAATGCATCCAACGCAATTTTATTTAGATATTATCACGGTACCTCGTCACCATCCCGCCGCCATTATGTACTATTGTTTTGGCAACAGTTCAATTTGGCTGATTCCAATATACTCATACATATATTGGCAAAGATTGTATCGTAAAAATTGTCCACACTGCAATGTATTGTCTTGTTTTATGTTCTGTAACCGCGCGCGCAAATATAAATCATGTCAAGAGTTACCAACGTACTAACACCGTTGGTGAAATTCCCCCAAATATCGATACGTTCCGGACACTGCACTGAATGTCACTAGATTAACTCTAGCTGCAGCATATCTAGTCAAATTGTTGGTGGTTCAATGTGGTTCACAAGGTTACAACTTAAAATACATTGCATCATGTTCGTTCTTACGACTTTCTTACACATAAATATGTTTTACCGTAACAAATATTGTTGCATCAACATAATCAATCGACATAACCTAAGATTTACAGTAAGTTATACACTTTTAAGTTCGAGGTACTAATATTTGTTTTTGATTTTAGATTGTATCTATGTCGAAACAGACACACGAATGACCCAAAATCAGTTTTCATATTAAATGAATATGACTGTAAATAATCTAGGTTAAAATTTTGACAAATTTGTTTTCCTCATCGTTACTCCTAATTATACCAGCTTCTCCGTTCGTTCCAAATGAGAGGTTTTTTTTATTTAATCATGACATGATTTTTCTCCAGGCTGCTCATGTTTCCGGTAAAAAATGTAATCCGTCAAAATGAATATGAGGAGGGTGTAAATATACATATTTTTTTATTTAATTCATCGTTGCCGTGAACAATTAAACGGCGAACGCCCGCAAACCCGCTGTGATAATATTTAAATGCTGTGGACGAGTAGGACGGATGCGTGTTCATCAGGTACATACATATATGCATACATTTCCTTTTGTATCTGTGAAACCGCCTCTGGTCACGTGACACACCGTCGAGGCTTTTGTTAAAGTTTCTATAGGGTCGTCCCTTCGTTTATTCATGGCAATTTCCATACTTTTATTCATTGTCATTCACAGTGGCGGTAAGAAAATGAAATTTGAATATTTCATACTTGTGGATTAATATTCTCCGTCTGTATTTCAGGACTATGGGAGTATACAGTTTGGAAGTTTGTTGGTAAATTGATATTATACAATGTTATTAACACATATCTGTAGATGATGCAATTCATTTTAAAATCCAATATATCATTTGGATCAGTAAAATAAAAATGTTTTAGAAAATTGTGTAAAATCATTCCTTATCTCAAATTATTTTTCTTAATCTTTGGGAAATTATAAATTACAGTCGGGAACTAATAACTTTTCTAATCAAATTTTTCTTTCTCCTTTCTCAAAACAGAAAGAGTTAAATTGCATCGCGCGTTGAAAAAGTTTTTCTTTTTTTCATGTTAGAGATAACTATAACGATTTTTAATTTAGAGAACAAGTCAATTTAAAGTTACCACCGCAAGAGTGAACGGGAACCTTGTAATGTTGTAAATTTGGTGCTCGGATAATATAGCTATTGATTTTGCATTAAAGTGATGATGTAGTGATATAGGTAGTTTGACAGTTCGGTTCAGATATCATGTATTTGACATGCCGAACGAATTAGAGAAAATTTCGGGGCCAAACTAATATCTGAACTGAACGATTCATTTATATCTGTCCACATATACATACAACTACACGTACAGGTTTGAAGTTGTACGTGATGTATGGTTTGTTGTCTGACATGTCCGATATTTCCCTGTAACACGGACAATTAATTACGCTGATTGGTTTAAATTCATTCGTCTATTGTTTATTCATTTATCATTTGTTTACCAAAGTTCTATAACCTACAAATATGGGCTGTCACATTCAGAAAGAATAAAAACAAATATGTTGACAATGAAATTGGTAGTTGAGAACTAGCATGAGAACGTTAACAAACTGGTTTGATTATTCTAGTTGTTCTGGGAATGTTTTTAAACATGTATTACCAGAGAAAAATGAGCTGATGTAAAACATTGTTATGTTGCTCGGGAATTGTTATGTATAGTTGACTTACCTATTTTAATGACCGGTGGTAGTGCGAGCGACGGCCCCACGAGCAGTCCGGCGAGGCACACTAGGGCCCCCCAGCTGCCGCCTCGCATGGTTCATTGCTGTACCCGGTCAGGAGACTTGGCCCGCGAGCGCTTCATCTCTGGAACTAATGCAATTACAAATCCACTTAGTACACTTACATTTACCTACCATATCCTACAACACTAACGACAAGCTTTACATTTAGAACCCATCAACATATATTCCGAGATTTCACGAAAACAGTCTAGAGAAAGTAACCTTCTACAAAAAAACCTGGTATGAACATTTTACTCGTGAGTATTTTAGAATCAAATACCTAGGAAGAATATTCAACACAGTTATGTATTTCTTCGCTAATTTGGATAAACATTGAGGTAAACATGATTCGAACAATATACTTCGATAAGATTTTGAATATTTTTCCTTGCTACTGAACATTTCCTTTGGTTCATCCGGACGCAAGAACAAAACTTTATTATGAAGAATTCTCGACGGTTGATTTTTAAATTGATTTTGTCTCCTGGTCAAATTTCGTCGTTCGACGTTTCATTGCTACGGATAGATTTCCATTTGTGCGTTGTTCCGTTCGCTGACATGTTGTGATAGTGTCAACAAGAGAGCAAAGAGATTCGACAAAATTAAAATCCACACGTCAAATATCCACACACACACACAGAACAAATAAAAGAGTTTCTTCCGTGTCAGTTTCGACAGAAGACAATGGAAACAGAACGAAGATATATTAGTACTTTATTCACGATTTTCAAATACGGGGCCAGTTTCTTCTCAGCATTTAAAATTCTGACCGCAACACTTGTATATATTTGATAAACCAACGGAACTCAAGTTGTTGTTTTTTCTTTTCTAAATATGACTCTCATTTATTGAAGTAGTCATATTTCACTACTTTTCAAATGTCAAATGTTTCCTTCAAAATAATGGTTAAAGTTTTTGATTTGTTTGGGTTGTGTCTTATGTTCACATGTCACTTACAGATCTTAACTGTATTACTACAGGTAATAAATGAGAAATAAAAAGTTAAAAAGAAAGCCATAAGGAAAAAACAAAAATTCAATTTCCTCTTGATGTTTTAACCAGGGCCGACGGTGACACGCAAGGCGCTCTTATGCAAAATCTTTTAAGGTGCTCCCACCCGATATTTCGGAGTACAAGGCAGTTTTTAACCAGTTTAACAAGTTAATAAATACGAGATTTTTTAAATTAGATTTATTCCGACAAACTACTATTAAAATAATACAAAATTCTGTTCAAACAATACAAATTGATATCGCTTATTTAAATGATGTCCAATACTTCATGTTCTTTTGAAATCGAACATTAATTAAACATTTTTGCTTGGCACAGAATTGATCGTAAGCAATATTTCACACTTTTTATATTTGTTTTGTTTCTATCTGCTGAAGCGACTATCACAGGTAATGCTAAATATATCCTTAAAGTGATTGCAATATTGGCAAAAGTAAATTATTTTTATAAATAAAATTTAAGACATCAATGGGATTAGCATTATTGTGTAAAAAATATAATTAGATTTTATTTCTTCAATAGGAAGATACCATCTAACTCACTGCAGTCAGTATCATTGAGTTTTAATTGTAAATCTTTAAAATTTTTATAAATTTTATTTTCATCCCAATCTTTTAGATATTTTAGAAATTACTTGATATTACATAATTATGTGGTAAAAGTTTGAATCGCTCATTATTGCAGCGAATTGTAAAAAAGGAAGCTTGTTTTAAAATGTAATTTACGATCTGTAATACTTTCGTCTACAGATTCACCGACAATATTTTTGGTTTACAACGCCTTTCTGCGGGGCACCACTCGCACACCTGATTGGGGCCTCATTTTCACTTTCAGCGCAAAAAAAAGTATATTTATTCTGTAAATATTAATTTAAATTTTGTGAAAAAATATTTCGCCTCGGGTTACGTAATCGAAGCTTAGAACTTTCGCATTTAAATAAATATTTCCGATGGCGAAGCAATTTCAGAAAACAATCGATAACGACTTCCGACTGAAATTATTAATATCCTTCGCGTTTGAAAAATACGGAAGATTGTCTGATAAATCGCACAATTTTAATTCCTTACATTTATCATGTGGAGTATTTTATTTTTTCGAGTGAAATTACATTTAGAAAAAAAACCTGTGATATTTCCATATATCCATGTCGGGATAGCCACAGTAATTGCACATAAATTTCCAGTGTTCGTGCATGAGTAATTACGGCTGGATGATATAAGCGTAAAATATTCAGGGGTGACATAAATTTTTGGCACATTTGAAGTGGTGCCAGCACAACATTACGGAGCTGTTCCAAAACATGTGACAGAAAGGTCTGAAAGTATGTTGGCACTGGTCACAACGTGATTTATCTACTTGTCCGAATTGATTAACAAATATATTTATCAACAAACATCTAAGCATGGTTCTGTTAAAGAATATACAAACTTTAGGGAACAAACCAACTTATAAATATTATTTAAATGTCAAGTAAAAATAATAACACTTGCATAGTTAAAAGTGAATAGCAGACTGAAATAAATACAGGCTTGTTTTGAAATATGGCTAAATAATTGGTATCTGTTATTGCTTCATAAAAGACCACTTTTATGGCCGTAGATGTATATGGAATCACCATACTCAAATAAAAATGATATATTCGATATTCATTGAATTTCAAATTTGGAAGCGATATCTTTTAAGATCTGCCCATAAACCACGTTTCGATTAGTCGAATCAGCATATTTTAAATAAAAATTCCATTTTTCATTGCCCCCAGGCACGTTTGTGAACATGATTTTCAAAAGCCAATTTTGATTTTTAGCCGCGATAGATCTTGAGTGTAATTACAAAATATTGTCATTGAAATGGCGAGTGATTGTCGATGATAATATCAGCGTGTATTCCTACATTCGTGTATCGCAAAAGACTGGCAAATTTATTTCGCAGCAAATGAAAAATTCAATAAATTTCATGGCCTGACACATTTCAATTTGTGGTCAAACAACAAAACCAATCGGTCTGTCTCTGCGGTTTGAACATTGATCAGCTCGCACTTGACTCACAATTAGGATTCCTGTCACAGAACCACGTGTTTGTGCGATCTCATCCGAAATATTATAAACATCATAATCTTCAAACCAGTCTTCCAAATACGAAGGCTCACATCATGAAAATTGCATTATACTTTTAAATATTTTAACTTTTAAGAAACTAAATGGGGCATGTCATGTTACGCTTACGCTATGTATTAGGTGTCAACGTTTGAAAAGATTTATCTCAATATGAATGATCAGTTTGGTAGATTTCGGCGTGGTCACATCATTATCGTCCATTCAGTGGATTAGATGGTTACGCGCGTGTCTGGACTTGCTTGTGTTGTTGTTGTTGGTTTACCTACACGTTAGGCCGAACGCCTCCGTCATGTTACGATCATCATCGATGATCGACGACTATTTTGCTCGTCCTTTACGCCGATGCTATTCAAGTCAGTCAGGAATTTGAAAGCTTCATCATCATAGACGAACAGTTAGGAGGATGACATCACAAAGTGTGTTAATCGTTCATTTAAAATCAGTAGCTTAGTGTGAAACGACGGACGATCTGTGTACGCATGCGCACGTGTGTGTGGGGTGTAATGGACACGTACCGGGTGTTCCGATACAAGTGTGGCATACGTAATTCACACCACGTAGCTTTTGAAGTCCACGCACGAAGGTGTACCTAATGCCAGAACCGAATTTGTTACGGAATCACACAAACCGTGAATATTATTTTGGTGAAATGTGTGAGGAAATGTTCAGAACACACCTGAGATGTTCACAGTAATCTTTTTTGACTACTCGTCATCATAGCTAGCTATTATTATCCTGAAATAACAATTTCATTGCGGAACAATTGCAGATCGAGTGATTATGGTCTTTGGCTTACACAATGTAGAGCAATTGCATCTCCTAGCAAAGGTGACGTGATGGAACTGGAGATTAGTTTCAGTTATCAAAACATTTTCTACTCAAATGCAAATGCAAATGTTCCTTACATGTGTGTGAAGATACCAGTAGTAACTGGTAATAACCTGATTGAACTTACGGTACATGGAAATGATAAACGATTTAGATCTATTCATTATCTGCGATGAACTTTGAACTATTACAGGGTGTCATTGCTGCAATAAGGATATAAAGGGGTAGCTGGGAAAGCTTAATTTCTTTTAAAGATTAATTCAAAACCAAAACATTTAAATGTGTCATAAAAATGCTGTTAACCTCTTTAGCAAAAAGCATTAAAATGTACATGAAAACTGTGCGTTTGACATTCGTTTAAATGCAAACCAACTATTCGTTCTGCACAAACGAATTACGTAAATAAACAACTTATGTCAAGGGCACTTCGTTTAAGAGGATGCTTGAGCTTTTCAATTGCAAATCACAATAAATTCACATTAAAATCTGTATTTATTCGTTGTGCTTAACTACCACTATAACATTTACTAATTACAACTTTACGACCATTTTGTAAATACAATCTGGTAAATTAGCAAAATTTCTCTAAACAACCATTCAAATTAACATATTATCTAAGGGTACGGGCCGAAATTTTTTTATTACTGACCATTGCAGGTGATATAGTAGCCATTAACCCGCTTTTGCATTCCAAAATACAAAATTTGCATAAAAAACTTGAGGGGCCATCAACAAATTTGGCAACAGTGTAACGTATTCCACAGAGTAATTATGGCAGATCTCAATTATTAAATGACATGTGTGTGAATGATAATTCGATATAGATTGTAATATAAAATTAATATAATATACTCATATTATTTTTATTTATTATATAATAGTCCAATAAAAAATTCAAACAGATCATTTGGAGAACTGTTTCTAACATTTTAGTTGCTAGAAATCTGTTACCTACGTAGATTCATATTTAGTTCCAGCAGATGATGTTAAATTAACATTATTGCATAATTTACCGGCATTTAAATCAGCAACAACAAAGAGTTGCAATGCTGCCACAAAGTTCATTAGGTCGAAAAGCGGCCATGCTATTTATGTACATACATTAACTGGTACGCGTGGCATACAAATAATCTATGCGAATTATTGAATTAATCCACAGCTAAATGCAAATGGCGAGGTATCGTGGTAATTTGCATAACCCAAAATTGAAACATCAGCCGGTACCCGATGCGTTCCTTTGATCCATCAAAACTGAATTATACACGCACGTTCTGTTTTCTTGAAATTAAATTTTCTGTTACCTGCATATAAACTGGTGTAGTACTTTGCCACGGCCGTGACAGCGAGTGAATCACTAGCCAGCCTCACTATTTGTACGTAATTAATTGCTGTTTGCCCGTCAGCAATGCGTAATTGAATGAATGCTCGTCCCGGCACCGAATACCGAACAGGGATGTTCTGACATTGCACTAGTGTGTACAGTTCTAACCTTACTTTTATTTAATCTCACTGATTTGTCTGTCCGCTTGTACACTTGACTGGTGTGTCTATGCAACACGTTACTTAAAAACGTGACTAAACTTTGTATTCTTCCACACAACGAAACTTCTTTCAACATCTCTATAGAAGAATATACTTTACTTCAAGCCAAGGCATAAATAGCAAAATAGCAAGTTTCAGCCTGTAGCTAATTTCACATATTACCCGTTTGGACAGGTTGGAAAAGGTTTTAAATTATAATGACCTCACGAACTCGGGCACAGGGTAATAATATTAACAATGGTTGCTGTGTGGAAAAATACATATTCCAGAGGTATACGGCAGTATGATAAATGTGTATTCTCATGTGTAAAATTAGCTGCGTTACCGTCTGTGGCTATGAGAGTTTTTTTTTCCACCGAATTACGGTAGCAGACTGGTTTTGAAAATTGTATGATTAGCGGACAAAAGTAAGAAGATTTTTAGCCCCGAACCGTTGATTATAATTAGGAGTTTAATTAAACGACGAATTAATGAGGATGCAATGTTATACATGCTCCGGTCTGGTGCCAGACTAATGAGACAAAGCTTTGAGCTTTCGTTATTAAACGTGAACGTCAGTCTGCGACGACTTGTTCACATTCGTTCGTCTCTTTTTTACTCAGCAACTTTCAATGTGCACATTTAAGTTCAGATTTGTTCATGGAAACTATGACATGGTGCACAAACTTGTAAATTCAACTCATGATTATCACGTCGTAATTACTTCTTAAGATTGAATATAGCTTGATAAGTATAGCTAAAAAGAAACGTAATATTGACGAACGTATTCGTGTAATTTAGATTAAGTTTCGTATCAATTTCCAACGAGTCAATTACTGGTTTCAATCTCTTCTGTCTCTCTGTTCGTGTCTGGTTTCTGTATTTATATATTTCCTGTTTCCCCGTTTGCAATACGGAAACATTCTTGCTTTATTTCTTTTCGTGGAATTTAAAGGCATAACAAATTCCGCTGGATGGATCAAAAGAGGAAGAAGTATAATTTCTAAAAGAGGATTTCAGAACATTTGCCTAAAACATGTATTTTGCTGAGGATTAATGGCAAGTTCACAAATAGACAACTAATGTAAAGTTTATAATACATTTTTATATTGTTATAAACTTTTCACTTAAGAAAACTCTTTTGTCAATTTCGTACGGTAAGATAATTTTCTTTTTGAATACTGTTGGCTTTTTTTAAATGAAATTTTTATCACAAAATTTTCGGATTCAATCTCAACTTCATAATTAACTAAATACAAAGGACGTACCCGTTGTATTTAGACAATGACGATTTTTTAACTATATTAAAACTTCAAAATTTCTTTTTTAACTACATTTAAAGTGGAGGAGATATCGTTGTCGCTCAGAAATTGGAACGATACGTATTAAATATCCTTCAATATCAGGAAGAGGACAAGCATTTCATCGTTCGAATCAAGTTGTATTTGATATTCAATAGGATGCGAATAACGGAAACAGGAGATTTTATATAAAGTTGAAATTTCTGCACGAAAATACCCCAAGAATCTTATTAAATCAATGCCCATATATTGGAATATGTTACGCAATGCAAATATTTCGGGAACGTCATCTGGATAGAAAGTGATTTCACAAAATTCAAGCATGGATAATTTCATGTTTCAAAATCTGTTAATTATACAAGAAAAAATGTTTTCTGTCTAGCCAGTCATATTTCCCAGGGGAGAGTCCAAGTCTTGTGTTCAAATTAGTTTGTTTAGTCACACAGTGTTCATTCAGCATATTTCACATGTATGTACGTACGTTATTTGAATATGGAAGACGAAACTAACTACATTATTTCAGGTGTAGATGGTGCTAGTGGTAAAATATTAATGCAGAGTAAATTACCTAGTATTAATGTGAAATGTAATTAATTAATAAACTTTCGCACTGTAAATGTCATAAATTCATTTCCCGTAACCCTATTAACGTTTCCTTTATGAAGTTTCATATGCAGAGCATACAATACTGCCGTAATAACCGTACATTACTAGTTATAACCTGCAAATCACATTACCTGAAAGTATCGGGTCCTCCCCGGGGACATTTGGCAACACTGTATCTCCAACCACACACAGAGAGAATAATATTTAAACCAAACACTTTTCGTCTGTAGCATGTTTACATAAAAATTCATTCATATCGTAATGAAACGTATAGACGACGATAATATATGTATGGAACACGTCGCAATAACCAAAGCCAAAGGAAGGAAAATTCAAAAAAGAGGGAGAGAAGGGTAATATTTCTCATAGGGACAGTAGAATTCCGCCTGTTTCTTTTAAATACGATTGGACTGAAAGGAAATCCTATATAAATTTGATTTATACAGCAATGAAAATAAGCGGGATCTTGTTCGAAGGTTTGTATTGAAATGCCTACGGCAGCATACACGTTTGCGTTTGTGTCAAACGCGACACAAGCCATAGAAGTGTCTGTGTGTGTGTCCTCCACAGTATTACACATTAGTACCACATGACTGAACACACATATATATAACTATATGATGGTATATCGGGACAAGATTGGACACTGCTGTTGCTGGCCACTGGCGATCATATATATATCGGCCAGCCCAGAGTATGTTATACAAAGTTCACCCTGTTCGGCTGTATATCTTTTACTGGATGCTGATGTTGCTAATTCAAAATTGTCTGCTCGTACAGTAAAAAAGAAATATGAGGGCCTGGTGACCATGTAACGGCCTCATGTAGTTGTGCTGTCATGTTCGGTCGCCATGTTAAACATAAAACTTTTGCTAAATGGTCTGCGTATCAAGATGGATGAATGCGGTTTGTACTTTAACATTCGTTACACAAACGTCATAGTTACAAAAGTCGGTAAGGTTTAAATACTTACGTAAAAATACACGTATGAGAAATGATTGAAACACAATTATTTCCAACAAATTATAATTCCGATATATGTCTAACTGAAAATACTTGGTTCATGATAAGAAATTTATCGAACGATATGTGGAATAGTCATTATTAGGTCAAACAGTTCATTATAAGGTTTCTTAACTAAATGCTACCGTACAATTAGTATCATCGCCACACAGTAATATAATTAGTCAGTCAACAGAAATAGATGTTACAGTAAATTAGGAATAACACAGTCTATTGACAACAAAACACTGTTATATTATTCGCAGAAAAATCAACATTTCATTTATTATTAACAATAATAAATGTCAATTTTCGTTTTACAATCAAACAGTATAACGAAAATCAAATAATAATGGGGCAAATATATTTGTTTTAGAACATTTTGATGTGATGATGATAATAGTTGGTAATTAACAATGTATTTTGTAGCTATTGTTTGATGAACAATAAAACTGCCAGAGGCTGGCGATTGAGGTTATATTTTAATTTTAATATTTACATTTATGTTTTTTTACAATGCAATTCTGTACAATTATTGTAAATTTCAAATAATAAATTCTGAAATTCGGTTCATATATTCACATTTTTTAAATAGTTATAACTGTTTTGTTCCCCGAGTAATACGACAAGAAAGTTTGACGGTAATTTTTAGGTTAGGTACTTTAAAGAACAAAATTGCCATAACACTGACGATTATTTTGAATTTGTTCGAAAGCTCTGGAACTTTGGTCAGAGTTCATAACCGGGTCAAACTACGTGCCCATCTTACAAATACATATCAGTTAAATTTTATGAATTTTTTTTAAAGAAAGAATGGAGAAAGAATAGGAAGTAGTGGAGAAATAGAAAATGGAAACAGTGTAGTAGAAGTAGCACGTCCTGCTAGGAGTTTGCAGTGTAGCTAACATTAGGGAATAGTGTCTGCTATAATGGCAACGTTAGAAAGGAAATATTTTCTAGCAAAATATAACTACTTGTTAGGGAAGGCATTATGGAAATTATAGTCGCAGATAAATTATACCCGTGCTGTAATTTTACCTCAGGGCATAGAACTTTGGATAGAAAATTGGTGAATCTACGAGTAGATGTTTGGATTAAACTTCTAATTACTTCCAATTAGTTGAAAGTCGACGAACATTTAGTTTATGCATTCTTATTTGCTTCGAAAATTGTGCGCTGGATTGAATTATACTAAATAAGGTTTATTGTCAAAATCTCTGTAAAATCCTAGCACAGATTCCATACATCTTCAGGCTAGAGGAAACTCCGTAGATTTATAAAGGAAGACCGGACAGATAATTTCTAGTCATTTTTCAGAGGCAAACCTTTCTATTATTTCATATACGTTCGTATATTGTGTATGCGAGTACGTACCGCATTCTTATTCATATGCAGTATTATACTTCAACGTGGGTAGAAAATCTGAATGCCAACTGCATATTCTCGACAATATGATTTCACACAATGGGAACGCACACGATGATGTCGTCCATATATTGCTCACATCCTCCCACACCTCTTAACCCCTAGAACTATCCTTCTATATTCTCCATACTATCCAGTATATTGTACGTTTGTTTGTGCAGCAGCTAAATTTAATTTCAAAATTCTGATTTGCCGCGACAATTCACAAGATCAATTCGGAACTAGTGTGAAATTAGTTGGTGAAATCATTGTGGAACGTATCAGAATATCAAACACAATTAGCATAACCAACAGCGATCGTACAATTATGTGACAATGCACTTTAAACCTAGTTTAAATTTGATTCTAAATCTAGGATGATGTTACCATGTGTCACTAGAATATACAAAATCCTGATGAATAGCTAAAAGTACTGTTGTTTCGAAAAGTACAATATCCAAGATCCAGTTCAATATTGGAAAGGGAAGGATACGAACGGAGCAACAATGGTAACAATAATCCTAGGTGTGTTATCCCGTACGGAATCCCATTTGCAGTCCATACAAGCCGGGTATCAGCGGTTTGAACATAAAAGCGAGATAAAACGGGGGGGTCGAGTGTTTATTATTCTGGTTGGAGTCTCTCATTCGCAACAATGAATGTCTATAAGGAACTCCCATTTAAGACGTTAACATAAAACATTTCATTGGCTTTAAGCTAGTTGGAATTTAGCAAGTCACAACCCCTGCAAGCAAGCAACGTCGACGAGTTGTCGGTACACGTCGGGTTGGATAGTGAAAGGGCAACGACATTCAGAGGAGACGCTCCCGTGTTGCAGTGTGTAGGTGTGCACGTTCGCTCGCTGCTTGCATGCACGTAAACTCCAACGAAACCTTAGAATCCTTCAAGTGAGACGCGACCGGAGTTTTGATTTTGCAAATTCGACACAAACATCTATCCAAAGGATATAACTTTTATGGGCAGTCAATTTTACCTTCCAAAATCTAGGCTGCTCTTGAGACGGAAACGGAAACCGTAATATTTACGAACGTTGTTTTATGCAAATAAATATTCCAGAAAAAGGAGAAACATGTAATTAATTTAACATGAATAAAAAACTAACATTTCCTTGGACGTTTTATTATTGTTATAAATCACATTCCTTACATATTTGTTTCCGTTTCTATGGAAGATTTATTTCCATCAACAAGTTTCATGGATTTGAAAAATTGAAAACCCAATTTCTTTTTATATATCGGTCGTTTCATCCAGCTCAATAATAGAAGTCTAGGGTTGTACAGTTTTCAAATTATGATTCCATTCAAGTTAGTAAATATTATTTTAACGAGTTTAAAAGTTTTGTCTCTCCGTTTTGGCAAAAAGATTCACTGATTTGCGTTCGTTTTCTTTACGGAGAAGTGTACTGTGAAACTTTTATAATGTCTTTCGTGAGATTTCGTATAACAAAAGAGCAATTATTTTTTACAGCTTGTTGACAAAATTACAAAATTAAATTAGACAGGCTGTTCTTTTAAACGATTCATCCAAATTTTAATAGATCCATTTGATTGTATTGTCTTCCTTTGAAAGAAACTTTTTACAAAAGACTTTCTTTTGAGAAAAAAGTGTTTTCAATATTTTTAGCATTATTTTTTTTTGCAAAATCGATGTAATCATTGGCACAAAATTTGATTCAGGTGTCTAAGATTTCAATAACGAAGATAGTATGTACTGGTTTTCATTTCTAGCTAGAATTATTGAAATTATTGTAGATGCAAGTAGGGTATTTTCTGGTTTTGAAGTTGGTATGATTGTACAAAGGATGCACACTGTCTGTATACAGGAATCAGACAGAAAACAGAAATGATGAAGGCTGTTAAAGAACAAGCGAAACACATGTAACACAAGCAACTCTGATAATTTGTACCTTCTTGCATGTTCCGCTCTCTCTGTTTATGGAGAAATGGTCAAAGCGAAACTAATGGAAGACGCTACGCGAAACTTCTCCAGAACAACTTTCCAAGAAACAAAATTATAACGGTTCGTACAGACTCACGAAAATTTCCGTTATATTTATACGTACCATGTGCTGTGTATTCCTTTAGGTATTTGGCGTAACATGGTTTAGAAACGGATGTTCTTTTGTATAAATATGTCACGTATAAGAACAACATTTGTAGAACATTTGAAGCATCCGAATAACCTGTATATGACTACATGCAAGTTCAATCTTGGATCATATATGAAGGCATTTATGTTTCTGCATAAATTCTTAGTTTCATGTACCAACTTTTGTTAAGAATATACACATGTTTGGGTAAATAAGATATCACAGTTTAAAGTAGTGCAAATGTAAATATCCCACCAGGACTAGTCACGAACTACATTACCTAGGTTTCTAAACTTTAACAAAAGTGCGAATAAAATTACTCTGGCGAAAGAGCGTGTTGCTCTCGCTGCAGCGGTTGTGGCTGGCCTTTCAATAAAACTTACTTGTAAAGCAATACATGTACGAAATACTTTTTGGCCGAAGTTCGCCACGATAACAGCATCGCTTAGTCAAGGATCAAGTTGGCCAAATGTCATATGCCAAAAGTTTAAACTGACCTGCATAGAGTTTTAAAAAAGTTGAATGTTTCCTAAACAAGAAATGACAGGTATTGTTCAGAACGTTTTATTTATTTGACAGAACAAATAGAAGATATTACTAACGGATGACAATAGCTAACCTTCAAATAATTGTAAGTTTTAACCAGCCAAAGATCTTACTAATGATTCGTCTAATTTCTCCTCTTTGTAACAATTTTTTACCTAATTTTTGTAGTCCTGAATATTTACAGTATATTTTTTTATTATGTTATTGAAAACTGTACAGTTTTATACAAACCTTTCATTGAAAAATGCAAATACAAATTATTTATTTAATTTTTGTAGTTACTGTGGATTAGTTCCACCGAAATGAGAAACATATATTTTTTAATTAAATCCAAACAAATGTGCTGAAATATACAGTACAAAACTGGACGTTGATTTTTGGTGTATTTGTAAAAATGTACCGTACCCTAAAAGTAGGTTAATTGCAACTCCGCTAGCATGACGGCTGTCAACGGAGATTTTACCCGGGTTTGACCAGACGGTTTCAGAACGAATTATCAAATGAGCAAATATTTAACATTACCCGTTGGTGAACCGAGTGTGTCTATTAGTATTACTAGACCAGTCACCACATGTCTGCATAACACACACACTGACAAAAATGCATGTACACGTGGTGGACTCACAGGTAACAAGAAAATATGAATGAATGAATGAATGGTTTGTGTATTTTGGACGTCTGTGTTTATATAAACTGCTCGCGATTTGTTGCATATTTCCTCGGGCATTCCCGACTCAGTTACTTTATGCAAATGTGATGGAATAAATTTGACGGTGCGCCTGGGAATGTTAGCACTGCGCATAGATAGATTGTGATGTTTTACAATTGTGTTGAGGAGTATTTGGTGCAGTCTGCTTCAAAGTTTGTAACTATGCACTATGAAAAACAATTGCACATTCAAGTTTTCAGATGATTATAATGGTGAATAATGTAGAATTACTACTCATATCTTGGAAAGAGGCCATCACAGGGTAAGAAACAAAATATGACATTAATCTTCGTCTCTGTTTGTGCCTAGAAAAAGTTCCCGTTTGAATGCTAAAGCGACCACAATTAACAAGAAATGTGCTATTTAACAAAACACAGCTACGGGGATTCAATTGTTTGCATGTTGCAACTTGCAAGTACTGCATATGCGGAGGACAAAGAACAGGAAATATATTCCACGTATACATTCATCACAGACACGAACGTACATGTATGTTTTGTATCCTATAGAACAGAATAATATAATAAGCGATACGGATGATTTGCCCAATGCACAATCTTCATTTAATACTGCATTCCGGTGTCTCAAAGCAACTGGGAAATATATTGTTCTTCAACCATATGGAAGAGTCCAATATGAATAGTACGCCTGTCTTCCCGTTTGTCAAACACTTCTCTTTTTAAAGAATATTCATATGCTGTATTTGAAACAGTTTAGAATAAAATCTCTGAATAAAACATCAGCTATGATATGTATTTTTAGCAAATATTGATGCACGAGTTGTTGCGGTTTCGGCTTGTACATTTTGGAGCGAAACCCGCACAGTTGAGGTTAGTTTACAAATACCTGGCAGCCACAAGGACACCCTAATCACTGGTCGCCTGTGAAATATTAATTAAGGGCTCAAGTTGTGCAGTAGGCACATTTTTGATGCACATGTAACAATTCTTGTCAAACCTGTACACTGTGACCCAAACAGATTGATATACTGATCGTAGGGATTTTTAAGTGTTGCCAACACTTTAAAATGAAGAGACCAAATATCTTCCAACCCATAGCATTCGAGTTTTTTTTTCATGATGTTGTAACTCACCGGGATGCTGTGTGCCTTTGCCAAAATCGTTTTCAGATAAAACCAGTGAATTTTTTTTATGACATGATAGATAACATACTCGCAGTTAAAATTTGACATTCGTTTAAACCTGAAAATTATACTCAACTGTCTCTTGTCCAGTAATAAAGATGAAAATCAAACTCGTGTACAATGTATTTTATTAACCAAATGCATATAACGTGCAGCGCCTAGAGCGGATAAACGAGGAACTATGCGGTATTTTTTAATCGCAATTAAAAAGTTTCACCTGTATTGCTAATAAAACTTAGTGTATAAATATTTTGTACGTGTTTTGTAACGAGTTCAACATTGTATTTAGCATTAATTACTGTAGGTAAATTTGTCAAAAAAATAGTAATTAAAAACTTTTTTGTAATAGACATTTTGGTACATTATATATTACTTTAGACATAACTTTTGTTGTTGTTTTGTTTTGTTGTTAAATTCAGCAAACGCTTTAGTAGTCCTGTTAGACGGGAGAATTGAAAAATAGTTCGAATTCTGAATTCTAGAAGTGCACAAAAAAACCAATTATTTACATAAGTTTAAGCAACGGATTTTATTCTGTCACTGCCAAGAATAATATACCAAAGCGTATCACTAGATAAAGTCTTGTGAAAGACGCGTACTTTTGTTCAGATTAATATTCATTATTAACTATAATCGTTACAGTAATTATACGTAGTGAAAAATTATTTTGCTGAAAACAAAGAATTTGTTCCGTCTAGACTGTTATATAGTAATTAATCAAAATTTTCTATTATTAATAAAACAAAAACTGTTTCTTTGTCTTGTTCATTGGAATTTTTTTCACGTGGGTAATTAATTAAAAATTTCCAGACTATTGTTCCAACAACAGATTAATGTTACATTTAATCAACCGTGCCGTGGAACAGGCGACAATGCATCTGGAACTGTCGATAAAAATGAATCGCTTGCATTGAACAATAAATAATCACTCAACGTTCTCTCACTGTACACGTTTATACGTGTTTACATGAATAATGCAAAGCAAAACACAAGCTTCACTACACATATTACGCAGTGTCAAATAGTTTAACAACATTTTCACGCAGTTGGCTTTGCAAATCGCACTAAAATCCCCGCAGAGCTCAATTGTTTTGTTATGGGATTCAAATCTATTCATAAGTTCACCACAGTAAAGATAGAGGCGCAGTATTGTAAACTAACGCATGTCTAGTAGGAGGCTCTGGTTGGGCGCTATTATTATGTTAACTGTTAATAGTTTCTAGTGTATGTGTGTGACAGTGTGTGTTAAAGTTTAAACACATAAATCCTCCCAAGGTTTATATCTATTTCTATTTATTTGTTTGTTGTAGAGTTTGTTCTGACCAGGACAAATTGGAACTGATGTTGCAATATTTTCCAACTCGCATACTGTCAAGTTTACACTCTGATAAATGTTTATCGTACAAATATTTATTTTATTTTATTGTATTTATCGATATTTGAAGACAGAATATAAGCTATTTTATTATTACGACAAAAAAAGTATACACTGGTGCTTATTTAAGATGAAATAATTAACGGAAATCTGATAAGAAGATTTTAAGTTTATTCCATTTCTTTTTAATTGTCGATAATTACTGAAAAGAAAACAATTATTTAAGATTCTACAAATTATTCTTAACATTTGGACCGCATTCAAGTTAATTTTTTCAAAAGATTAACTAAGTATTAATCTAACTATCAATTAATATCATTTTTAATTAAATTTCTATTAAACATATACGGAAGAAATTAGTAATTTACTATTTTATGAGCTTAAAGTAATTAAATCGTATTTCGTAATTTGTAAACCTAACCACAATGTATTGTTGACAGGCTAATATAGTAGTCACATGAAAATTCTAAAACTGAGGTACAGAATGCCACAGATATTATTAAAATTTCAGCACAGGATGTGAAATTAATTTTCATTAATATCTCAGTGTAATTAAATTCTGTGTATATAATTTAACATTAAACCAATCGTTTTACAGTGATTTAAAATTTAATATTCAGCAGAAAATATAACTTGTCAATTATGACCAAAGATATTTATTATTACTGTAACAAATAAAAGCTAAAGTTCAAAAAACATATCTCAGTAGTTCGACTTTAAACTATAACTAAGAACACAACATATTAAAAAAAAAATTTATTTAATTACAATTGGTAGTTATTTAGATCTGTTTCAAATAAATATTCGCTGTAAAATTATCGTCACAAAACTTTAAAAAACTTTTAAATATGAAAAAGTATTCTAATTTATACTTGAACTACTTGTTATTAACATAAACTTTTCATACAAAATATTATAACTTGTGTCAACTTTAAAAACTAATGATTCAAGTTTTTAAAACTTTCGTAAAATATACATAAAAAAAAATGTAAGTAAAATTCACAATAGCAGAATGAATCATATGTGAAGAATAAAATGAATTTTGTTTCTTACCTTCTCTTAAATTTGTACACCACCAGTCGTTGCGTTTTGTCAAATGATAATTCGCGATACGCGGCGTCGTTTCAATCACTCTCGATGATAACCGGCAAACCCGCGTTCCGATACACTACTGGTGTCTGTGGCGACGGCGACGCCAGTAATCCCCCAACGGGCGTCACTGTAAACACTGTGGATAGTTTTGTTCGGCGCCGATCTGTCACGCACATGCGCACTTCATTCAAAACTCTAGTGCGCATGCTCCAAGTGCCACGTGCTTTTCCTTGCGACATAAAGAACAGTTCCTTCCGTTGGTTGGACCTGGAAGAATTATGTTTATGTTTGGTTAACGTGTTTGCAACAAAACTTTTACCGAAGTACGAAATTTTCTGCTCTCTTCTGTGCTGTGAGATTCATTGCGTGCGCGCGTACATTTTTTATGTGATAATTTGGTAAAAGATTACAAGATGAAGTTACGAAATTGTTCTTCTTAATTGGACTGTAACGTGAGAGGGGCTTGGCGGGTACTGTTGATAATTTATCCTCATTTAGCGGAAATTCTGTTACATTTGTAGGGGTAGTTTTAATTTGAAATATACTCAATGTTAATCAGAACTAACTTGAGGAATTTCTGGAGTGAATGACATTTGAAACCGTCATACACATGTACAGTTTCGGTATAAATTCATGGTGCATTTGATGGTACGACGTTGTTGATATGTGTGACTAGATGTTCAATGACAGGGGTGAGGTTATGTACATCATGTTTTGAGGGGGACGAGACATTTCACGTGCAAAATCGATGCTACAACGAGGAGTAGCACACATCACTGACACCAACGTTACATGCATTTCCGATGACAAAATAAAACAAAGTCCAAAGTGTATCCTTATCTTACGGAAACCATACATTTTATATCGAAAATATAACAAAAAAGAAACCACCAACAAACACAAGAATCTTTTCGCAACGTATGGAAATACAGCCAACAGTAAATCTTATTTAAAGCTACATACATATATGTATACTATATATATTTTCACATATTTTATTATTCCAAAGAAGGCATCTAAAAAGTTCGTAAAACTATTTACATTAAACTCACATTATATAGTACCATTGAAAATGAATGTTATTCACCCGTATTCACGCACTTTTGAACGTCTAAAAGCTGAATTTAATAAAAAATAAATACGAATTTTATTCTCGCCAGCATTTATGGTATAAGCATTAAATTTTTGTTACAATATTTTGTGAATAAAAACCACATTTCCATTCGTGTTTTCTCTTTTCTAACCCTTGTCATAATACGGAAAACCTAACAAGCATCATTAACCTCAAAGAATGGTTAGACACCAAGATGGCTGCCGCGTTTGACATAACCTGACTTTTAGGCTATTCACATCAGCTAGAGTTTGCAACTGTTACACATGACGTACGGAGCAGATAGACAAATATAAAAACAGATAGGTTTATGGTCGAACAAGTTTTCGTAAACATTTCCACACAACAACAGTGGCGGCGACGACGTCGGGGGAGAAGTGACCGGAAAGAGACACTAGCGACGCGACGACGGCTACTGCGGAACTTACAATCTCGTGCTTCGACGACAAGCGCGCACGATTGTAGTAACGTTGAGACGATTCTGAAACTGGTGCCATTATTTTTTTTTGTTGTTATTACAAGAAGACTAAATCATACACCATTCGCTTTCATATATCATTGTTACGTCTATTTATTTTGATTTATTCCGTGCATTTTTCGAAATCAAAGCGTACAAGAGTGGTCCGTTTCTCTTTTCTAATCCGAGATAAACAAGTTTAAATTATTATTATCACAGTATGTTTGTTAGCTTTTGTATGTTTACAAGCATTGCATTCACTCCATTCGTCGTCAAAAGTTTCTGATTAGTTTTTGTGTCTGTGTGAGAAACGGTGTCAAGTGTTTACCAACAAGAAAATGTTGTATATGATACGTAAAAAAAAGTAGAAGAAAATAAATATTTACTTATAATATACACAGTATTATTTTTGGCTTCAAACGGAAACTTTTCTGTGTACCTGTTACTTTCAATTCTTACAGTTTTGCGATGAATTTATGATCAAAACAAAAGCTACATAACACACTTAGTATCCATGTAAATTGTTGTTTGAAACTAGGTTTTTATGGATCTACATAGTCAATAATTTTCCGGGCATATTACTCAGTTAAGTGGCAATTTGGAATGATTTTATAACTTCTATAAAACTATTTATTTGTTATACTCGCCTAGCCTAGTCATACAAAAAGATTTAATGATACTTTCTCAAAAATATACGAACATTCTTGCACGGAAGGTAGAAATCTTATTTTGAAAACTATTCTCATCAGTATTTGAAAATACAATATTCGGTTGTTCCTAACTGTAGTATTTAGTGTTTCATTAATATATTACGCATAAGCGGACCTTAACCGGATATGAGAGACCCCATGCGGCGGTAGAATGAACTAGCACGAGTATATATTGGTGGCGAGGCTCGTTTGACCCTTAAATTTTAATCTTATTAGTTATTTCATAGGGAAACTAAACTACTTTTACGCTAATACCTGGTGTCATAACCATTTTGTTTATGCGAGAATAAAAGGAGTTAGTGTATGGAAATACTGGTCGACCCCTTAAAAATTAACATAATTCTTGATTAAGTTTGTTGAAATGAGTGGTTAATTCGGAACAATTAATCGTCTTACCCCTAGAAACCATAGAAAAGAACCCTTCAAAACATTAGTCTTGAAATCAGTGCGTCAACTTTACAGAAATGCTAAAGTTTTTCGCAAATAACTTCGCAATCTAGAGGGCTCTATTGGAATACTATAATATCTTTAATTAATGTAAAGGCTTCTAGTGAGATATTTATTGAAACACTGTATTGACTTGTAGCTTGCACAAATTCGTGTTTATGATGCAATATAGTTCCATTATCATAGCCAAACAAACCAGTGTTGATGTGCATAATTTCAAGTTCGCATGACAAGATTATTCAACTCCGATAGTTCAACAATTAACTACTTTACAGTTCTACTAACTGTTGATTTTACAGCTGTGTTGTCTACAACTATAAAACATAATTGCAATAACAGCTACAAATTGAATTGAATTAAGAAGTGCTCCCTACAATTATATTCCATGTACGACACTTATTGAATTAGTTACAGTTTCAGCAGACCATCAAACCGACATAAGATTCACAATTTCAAATCTCCATTTTTCTTTGCGCAACATAACCTAATAATATTCACATAAATTTCCATGATAAACCTAGCAATTGAAACCTTCGTTTATTCAGGGGAAACTTTTCGTCTCTACCGCGCTTCCATTGCAAAGGTGGATATTTCCAAAAGTTCCGATTGCAGAGGTATAACCTTGTTCAACAAATCTTGATCACTAACCGCGAACAAGGAAATCGACTTAGAATTTCTTTGTTTTCGCGCATACACTGGAGCGTGTGCGATTCATCTGGTAGGTTCTGCGGATGCTCAGCTGGGAACGATAGTGAAATGTGCCGTAGCGTGTTCGGGGATCACGCAAGATCTCTTAAGTGAGCATCGCTGTCGATAGAACCTCGGTCAATCCACGAACTCCACCACCCAAACCCCACAGACTCCACTGGAATGGACAACTGGAGTGGCTGACTGGCTGGCGGGACGGATTAAGTACATGCTGAGAATTTATCGGGCGTTACAGAGTAATGTGCTACTCTTGAATAGTTGAGTAACATTCTGGCAAGCCTGAAGAGCCAGGGGGTGGGGTAAGAGGATGTTCTAAAGTATGAACAGAGTCTAATCAGCCAGCGACCACATTATGGAATGACAGGGGGTGTTAAGTGTGGAAATCGGGCGGAAATGTTGTTATAACGAGAGATCATTTAACTTGAAACATTTATCGTAAGGCTTTTGGCTTTTCGATTTTTATGCTTAGTACGTTGGATTAAGAGTATTATATTTCGTGTCGAAAAGCTTCAATACGGATTGAATTCTATTTAATCCTTACAAATTAAATAACCCTCCGTATAGACGAGATTCAACAGTAAAATATTACAAAACCCCTTCAAAATGTCACATTCGTAAATATCATTTTCTTTGGTATTTAAACTGAAAAGCGTTGTTTCATTTATTTGTTCTGCAATTCACGAATTCGAAAAAAATCTACGTTTTGTGACAAATCGTTAAGATAGTGTATCCAGGGGGAAAGAGACGCGTAAATTTTTCTTTAGTAAATTGGGCTAGTTTCTCTTTTATTTCTACCCCGTTTTTATGAACAGACCGTATCATGCGACAGTATTTATAAGATATAAAAGGAAAAGTTTTGGCAATGAATTCAATAAGAGCAATAAATTCAGATGAAGCAGTGGATATAGTGAAATAATCAATAGGAAAGAAGATATATACTGTAAGATAAAAATAAAGATACTCATTTATTTCTCACACTTCAATAATTCTGTCATTTCGTATATACAATTTACTGAATTCTATTTGTATTTCTCGGCTGTGAATATCGCAATATTTTTTTAAGGTAACCCTCTTAAATCGTGCCCTATTGTTGAAAATATTGTCGTTTAAAGATATCTGTTAACGACGGGATATGACTTATTACTTTTTTAAAAGACTTACAGTAATTGTAACTTGAAAACAAGGTTGATTATTTGGTATATCTCCCTTTTTGTTCCAATTCAACCATAAATCCATCGATTTCCAAATAGCCCACATGTTTGTTTCACTTTTGACCCGGTCGCACTCAATCCCACCGTACAATATCATTGGGTGTGACGGTGGTGGGGGGTTGGAATGTGCGGAAGTGTAGGTGCGCGTACAGGCAGCCAGGGAATGTTCCACAGTCTAGTGGCGCCACCCTTGCAACGAGAACGCGCAACGTGTGACATCTATCGATGTCTATCTGAATTTGAATACAAGTACACACACTACTCTATCCCCGTAGTCGTACTTTTGACATAATGATGTGACCCAGATATGTAGTTTAAAACCCTCATAAGAAGGGTGTCAATAACACGGGTCCGTCACGCAGAATTTTATAGACACGTTTCATCGTCCTCGTCCGCGTCGTCATCGGCCGTTTCTTGCATGAAACTTATTTAAATTTATTTCCCTCGTTCTTGTTATATAAGCTGGCGTATGTGATGCGTGCCGCGATATGAAAAAGAACGTGTTTGGATAGCACAGACACGTGCAAACACACACACACATACAGATTCAAGCAAGTAAGCGTGCTTATTCGGACAAACAAATAATATTTGAGCCGACAACGATTTAAGAAAAAATCCACTCCTTTTATTTGTAGCAGAGGAGAGTACTTTTCAAATTTTATTTACTTTTTTATTGAGACTACAGTAAGGGAAAATATTTAGTCTTGAGATTCTGTCTCAGGATGGAGTTATAATGGAAGATATTTTATTTATAGCCAAAATTGTATTACTTCGAACAATCCATGTATATTTTTTCATCACTACTTTGAGAAGAGTAGGAGCATTATTTCTATTTCGGCAACAATCCACACAAATTCAGGCTCACAGAACGAAGTCATATCTGATGTGCCGTTGACCAGGACGGTGAGATCGGTCGCATAAGTTTTGTCCGCTCTGTTTGCTACAAGTCTCAGGGATGGTCGGATGGCCTTATCATCTGAAAAATTTCATTTCCTGCCATTGTCGTTTGGTCTATATTCAGTAGAGTTACAGCCCTTTTTACACTTTTACAGCGTTGTGCAGAATGAAAGTCGTCGACAGCGGACCGCACTCTAATTTACATCATCCTGATTTTTATGCTCTCGAATAGAAATTACACGGAGTGTCACTATTAATTTCCTTCCAATTACCGTTCGTTTTATGTTGCGTTGTGAGCGAGAAAAATTTTATGGACCACCAAGTCCAGCTCGAGTACCAGGGACCGTAATGGGTATTTTGGTGTATATAATTCAATGGAGAACATTCAGTACTAAATGAAAAAATGAGAATACATGCTTCAGTAATATTCTTTCATTTAATTGGACTAAGAATCTTTGTGTCCCGTATTCTCTGTGTGTATATAAGAGAGAGAAAGAGAGAAAAGAAATAGATTATTATCGTGAAATAATCTATTGGACATCAATAGAGACGGTTAGGAGTATATATGTGAGACGTACGAACCAATGGCTATGGAACTTGGTGGCTAGTGCACATGTCAGCAAATATTAATGGAATGTGAAGGTGTGTACGGACGCATTTTCCAAATATCTACGGTTTTCTTATCTATACAGTCGTCCACGTCGGCAGCATCAATGGAATCCAAGAATTTTAATGAGAATTTTCGCGAGAATTTAATTTGGTTAGTTGGGTCTGCGAAAGTTTTTACAAGTAAAGGAAGCCACGCGGGCGCTCTTCAGTCGGTGGTGATGCTTTGAACTAACATGTCGCGTCCCCTTCCCTTTGATAAATTAACTAATTTCAGTTCAGTGCAGCGTCTACTTGGAGAACGTGTTATGTCTCAATGCTTTTATATCTTTTAAGTCCACTTCACCTTAACGATTCTTGCACGTCTCAACTAGACTCTAGCTTCACAACTAGCTGCTTCAATCTAAATATATCTATGTAAGAAGTGTATACTGTAGTTTAATCTTTAATTCGTTAAGCTTAAATATTAAAGTATTAAAATGATGACATAAGCTTATACAGAAAAGAAGATTCATACAATTTTCTAATTGGTTACAGTCGATAAAGTAAAGCATTTAATTACAGTCAAGTGTACACATATGTTCTAATAAATTACCATCAACACATTCACGGATATTTTCAAAGCTTTATGTAAATATGTGACATTGCGTTTATTTATGAATATTTTATGGAAATAAAATTTTAAACTACATGTCAAAGACCACGCAGCTTGATGACGCACTAAATTAAACCCTGTTATGCGAAAACAACGACCAAATTAAAACGTCACTGTATATTAACGAAATTTTATGCCATTTGCATATATGCGTACGAAAAACAAAAAAAATCTACTACTCATAAAATCGTGCATTTGATGAAACAAAGCAACTTCGATTCAACGCTAGTGTTATAGAATTATTAAAATTTAAATTGCGATTTAAATGAGAAATTAAGACGATTCTATTTGTAAGATATAATGGACACTAGAATTGAAAGACTAAAATTGTAAACGTACCGTTGTATTTGAAGGCTAAACGAATTGTGTCCGAATTAGGTTAGCGCTATTTCTCCTTAGTTGTGTAGGACTGTTTCATATTTCGTATAAGTGGATGACATTACTTTCAAAAGCTTCCGTGAGGGAAAACATTTCGGTATGCTAATACAGAGTGGAAACCTTACACAACGAACCAACAACAGCGACAGCAGTAGCAGCAGTAGTTATGTACAGTAGCAGACAGACAGTTTTGAAAAAATAAACATCTCTGAATAATCCCGGCGGTTATAAAATATGTGCCACTTTTGCAGTGCACGTACTGGGAATAAAAATAATTTCAGACAATGAGCAAATGCGCACACGTATGTCGCAAGCTTCTGCGTAACTTTTTCATTATTGTAATTAAACCACACTGTCGGTCGTTGCAATCTGTCTGCAATGTTAATCACTTCTGTCGTGATGAAATGGCAATGAGCCAGTCAACTAGATGCATGACATGTACAAGAATTAATCAAACATTAGCGAGATTTTTTTCATTTAAATGTTCTGCTCCGAAAGACACAAAACTTCATTCACTTGACTTACATCCTCATCACAACTTAATCTGTTGTATAATTTTAGAATCTCGAGATCGATAAATAAGAATATTATTTCATTTATCTCCAAAATGTTCAAGTAGAAATCCGGTAATTTAAATTAATCTTTTCGTCCATTTATTTGAATATAAACTCCATTTTAGTCATTTCCGAATACTTTCTTGAGCTAGAATGGGTACTTGAGAATCACTAGTACCATCTTAGATTTAATATAATTTTTATATTCTCAGGCTGGTATAATCAGAGAACTTTCTCCGTGCCGCTTCGTAATAGGGCACTCACCTACGACGGATGAATTTTGCACAGCTTGTAAAATATTTTATTACAGCGCGTAATACACACTCCGTTAACAGTATTCCATAAACTTAACCAGTAAACGCACAAACAGAAGCAACAGAACGATAAACTCCTCCCATCCCCCACCACCGCTATGCTTTTGTAATACAGTTTTACGTATCGAAGGTCACACAAACAAAAGCTAGTGCAGCTACTCGTCCAATCACGCACGCGGATATTTACTGCTATAAGAAATGTAACGCGGCGGTGGTGGGGGTAAAGCGGGTTATGTATCAGTAATCTGGTTACGTTACATTTCATTTCGTTGTCATATAAGTGGTAATAAAGAGAGCGTTATATGATTCTCTTTACTGTGCTTGGGTTATATAACCGAAGCGGTGTCGTCGGTAGCGTCGGCACGGTCGGATCATCACCGCGCATAACGATAAAGGTGAAATGGTTTATGGGTAAATGATAGACGCTATCGTACACTACAACCCCTCCACCACCCTCAAGGGCTTTTTGCTTCCATTTTATACAACAGGGGACGCATAAGATTGTTATGGGCGACTCACGTGTAGATCGCACGGAAAGATACGATTAAATTGGTTTTATTTGTCATACTTGCGCGGTTTCTATGGAAACTGCCATCGCCAACACATGCGAAGACAACCGGAACATTTTATAGATTCTTCTATGTAGACTTTCGTCGTTATTAGCTGTCGTATTAAATAGGTTGCCCATTACACGGGGATATCGCGTAGATAAATCAATATCTCCTGCTAAACTGTCAGCTGAAGGTGTGTAAGTATATGAATTTTTAAGTCCTACTCACAGCCCGATATCCATAATGTTCGGAACATCTTGTGCAGAATTTATGGTTACTATCAACGTATACATTATGTGAGCGTGTGTATTTATTTAGGGGCGCGTAAGAATTGCAATACTAAACGTAATGGAGCTTGTATTATATGGTGCTTCGAAGCAACAGTTCACAGTTTTAGTTACATTTCATGATGGAATAAAATACAAACGGAAAAGTCTTGCCTCCATGGATGACAATAAATATATCTAAAATAAAAGCTAAAATTTAACCACAAATTCTATGAAAAATAATCGATTCATCCGCGTCAAATCTTCCCGCACCAAATTTATCAAATCAAGTCGAGAATGATGAAACGATAATTACGTTTTAATCTTGCTTGCGTGTGCAATTATAATCAGTGCAACATTATCCGACAATTAAGAAAATATTAAACCCTGTCCGAATCGTAATATAAAAAGACTTAGTCCAGTTTTATTTCCCTGCTTTTGCCGGGTAGTAACGTGTAAGCGAGGCTAGTAAATCAAAAGTTAAGCTAACGAGTGGATAATGTATACAACGAATATTAAGACACGAAATTAATGCCAGAGAAAATGAACATCAGGTTATGCTAGCCAGGATTATGGCTTAACAAGGCACTGACCTGCATGTTAGACAAGGAGGGTCGAAGCACCATGCGCAACAAGAATTATGTTTATTACAGGGAGCACTAAAAAGAAGTAAGACTTTAATCTTGTACAACACAATGCGTAATTTATTTAGTTTATATCTAAGCTGCCCGCGACTCATCACTACAATATGTGTTGGTACTGGTACTTCTTGAAGTCTGCAATCGTTCTCTAACCCGAGCTGCACTCGGTAGTTTTCGGTTATTTCCGGTGAAAACGTTACATTGCTTTATTCCGTTAAATTAATTTTTACTACGAGTTGTTACGTACGTTCTACATTGTTTATAAGTGTGTTTTGAATAACAAACGCAAGCGAAAGATTCATAAAGATATTTCGGAAAACAAAGAAGAGATTTGATATCATCTAAACGGTTTCCGCTTTTATTACTCGTGTTTAAACGGAGAAAATTGTTTGGCTTGAAGCGTGCAAGATGAACTGTAGTTTCCATAATTTTATGTTCATTTGGACTCTTTCTAGATACCTTACATGCCCCTGTAGTCTAGTTTGGTTTGAAAGTCCTCCATAGAAATGTATAATGCAGCAAATAACTATTTTGCTCGCAGACATCGTTCCATTTCGGGAGAAGAGTATTAAAATATTTGCCAGTAACTTGGTTAAGAGTGGGTTAGTTCAGACTACGATCACACGTGGCGCTACGGTAGTACCTTGAGAAAGGTACGTATATCATGTCCAGTTTCATTAGGTGTCACCTAGGAGTACAGTATATTGTAAGACTCTACCCTACCCCTCAACCCGTCGCGTCCGAGAACTCCAACATCTCGCTTCCGCCCATGGCTTATTGTTTGTAACTTAATTAAACTGTAATTAATATGGCACCTCCAGAGGTATACATAGTTCTGAGATTACACCTTACTTGCACATTTCATTCCAGGACATTGTTAGCACGATGCCAAAGGTTAGCGACACATACGGAAATTTCAATTAGTGATATGATGCACGATGAACTGATATTATATTTAGACACTGTGCATGTGTCGTACGTTTCAGATATGCACTGATTACGTTCCACGATTTCCATACGGCTTTGTGCGCATGTAAATCAATGTTTAGTCATTTTTTCAACCGAATTTCGGAAGCCCCGAAGACTTAGAATTGAATCCTGAATACTAGCGAATTAGTTATTTTTTACAAATGCTGATTTCGACGAGTTCTCGTCTATTTATGAGATCATATGAATAAATAAAATTTATTACTAGTAGCTCATGTATTTCTGTCATATACTATTGCATCATCCTTCTAACTATACCTAATGCTCAATTATTCCTACACCGGCTCTTCATACCGACATCCTCCCTTCTAAATCTATCAATTTCAGCGGTCATTCTTTCATTGTCGTTTCTTGATAAAATGGCGATGTGTATAAATAATAAGAACATAACACCCCCCCCCCCTAGGAGAATGATTCCCCTCTGCGCTCTATATTATTTGGCCTGCATTGAAGGTGGAGTTAGATGGAAAACAACTCCGTTGTCAGTTTATGCGGATAGGTTCCCTTTCGGTAACAGAGGTCGTGATGTTGGTGGTAGGGTAGTAGTCTCTTGAACATAGACATTTGTTAGGTTTCTACTGAAGTATTAACCAGCTCTGGGCGGTCCCGTTGCTAATCCAGCATTGCAAGGTCTCTGTAATCATCGAGATATTACCTTCCATGTCGTACCACTGTCCTCTTGTGGGTGCATATATTGCTAGAATTAATTAACAATTAAACGCCACTTAACAATGCCATCGAACCAATTTAGTTGCGTTATTGCCCGGGTTATAAACCCTACCGGGATTATTATCATCACTTCTGGGGGTTTCAATTCAATAACATTCCCATCCCGATCAGGTCAAATGCAGTAGTATTTTCAGTCTGTAATCATTATTGTACAGAACTATGGCAAAATAATCATGTTTTTCATCAGTAATCGGTGAACTGTACATGATGCTGGCTTTCATCACAACAATAGGCTAGTTTATATGTTGAAAGTGTCAGGTCATGCTAGGTTAGGTCAATTAAATACAGTGCATGTCAAACAAAGTCACATTATTCCAACACTATCTAGTGGTTCTTCATTATGTGCAACTGAAATCATAATCTAAAATAAACAAACCAAAAGTATGTAATAGCCTTAGTGTTCATTCGTTTATGCCTGGTTCAAAAACACACATAAATATGTGTCAAGTCGTAATTGTAACGAGTGCTTCTAAAGGCTCGTTCAAGTTGAGAGATCTTAAAACCTCATGCAGTAAATCATGGCACATCAAAAAATATTTTCAACGCGTTTCTTCATGAATGATGGCCGGTAGAATCTAATTTTTATGCGCAGTTGTAAATAATGGCGAGCGATGTACGAAACTAAACATCATCGGTGCGTGCATGTTGTTTGTGTTTTCGTGATGTAAACAGCAACTGTGACCTGTCTGTTATTTCAGATAGCTGGGCAATAAATCTCTGGGTTATGAAATGAGAGCGTTTTGTATGTAATAAACTTGCTCGTTTACTACTCAGAAAGCAACTTCTCTGCATACAATGAGCTACGAGTTGTGGCCGCCGTGATGCTATACTATATAGCCGACCCTCTTACAAGTAATTTGATTTATCTGATGCACTTAGCAACAATAGTTACAACTAAACAACATGTATACACACACAGTGTTAATTAGTAATTTCTTTAATAAAATTACAAGTTGATAACTTTGCCCATTTCTGTGACACGGATTCCAAGAATGGAACTAGTGCGGTTTGAAACTTGCACTTACATTACGCTTGTATGCCAGTAGAAATTTCATTCTTCTTCTTCTTCTTCTTCCAAGATACACATAAGTGTATATTTTATAGTTCAAGATAGAATTTGACATTTTGTAATTTAAATCAAATGGAATATATATACAACGAGAAAATGCGAATGTATTCACCAAAATTTACACGTCTTCGTAATTCTTCTGTCAGACTGGTTATCAAGGTATGTTTTTCTGTGCCTGTGGAAAATAAACATACAATACCGAATTTCACCACGCACAACATTAGCATACCGTGGTTTCATTAAATTTCTCTCATTGAAGTGTTTGTTGTTTCTGTGTCGTCGTTGTATTAACCAAACTTTAGCTAAGAAAACACAAACGCAATGGCTCAGGGGCGGAGGCCAACTAGATCAACGGGAGGAGTAAGAAGAGAACCTCGAAAGTGAGTAGGTGAATCGGTAGTAGTTACGTAGCCGTCGTGTACTTCTATGCGATGTGTCGGAAGTCGTTGTTCAATTGCTGCTTGGTGAATTAGAGACAGGATATACAAGACAGCTGTATATCACGCATTCTAGGGACGCTTTAGTTCGTGGATTTCCCGCCGTGTGACGTGGCGTGCTTGTTCTTGTGCACTCGTACTTCATCCGCTTTGTTGACTCTTGGGTTTCCGAAAACTGATTTACGGTTCCTTCTTGTCGCACAGCCACTCGTCTACACGGCATACAGTACGGATAGTTACTGAGGAATACTTGCTTGAGACGTAGCCATGTCACGGTATTAGATTAGGTGACCGTCGCTTCACCATTAAATATAAAACACATCGGATTGGCCCAGGCGAACTAACTGACTATATTTTGCAACAAACCAAGATCATTCGCTATTCGAGCAGATTAAAAAGAGAACTTCCTTCCTGGTCGCGGCGGTGTCCACCAGGGATTCAGTGTACTTTGTACACGGTATTCGCCCACATGACGTTTAAAAAAGGAAGAGAAAATGATTACAGAACGGATTCTACTATATAATATTAGAACTGTATCTTGGAAAATACATCTGTCATGGAAGGAATGAAAGAAATGTAAACTGACTGCAGCTCTGGTTAGAACATTTTACTTTAAATATTTAATAGTTGCTGTGTACGTGCATGGGGTTTAATAATGTTTGATCTTGAAAATTATTAATAACTACACAATTTTACCAGATTACAGTTGGCTTATATGTAATTCCATATTAATCACTTCAGTAATGAAACAACTCAAACAAGCACGGTCTTTGACAATGGTGAGGCAAGGAAGCTTCAGCCATACCACCAAAACACTCCGTACCCCTGATGCGGTGGTAAATTATAAACCAACTTCCCCGCTTCTTGTAACTTTAATATTCACATATCTTATTACAATTAATTACTTTCCAAGTTAGTGTAAAATCTGATAAAACAATTTAAAATGATTAAATGTCTTTATCAGTTTGCTCGGGTAATATAACGCTGGTTCTCAAGAGTTCTCCAGGGGCCTGTGGGAGAAGGGAGAAGTACAGGCGTGTTAGTGTGAAGAGAGAGAAAGATGCACGTTAAGGTTTATGAAAGGATTGTAGCATACTAAAAACATACAACAACACAAAACTCTCTGACTCTTGGTTTATTTCAAACTTTTTGCAGTGTTGTGTGAAAGCGATCATCTGCTTTAATTTCCTATGCATACTGTTTGTGCACCGTTAAGTATAACATCACGAAACTTGATACAATTAAGAAGTTTGTATAAGCAGACAAATCCACAACAACAGATTAGGTTCTCCCTTAAAAGTATGTACGTTGATATGTTGATGTTTAGATAATCAAACTGTAGGGGAAAATGAAGACACCTATATTTGGCAATCTTGATTATAAATTTATAATTGATTTTACAGAACAATATTTGAACATATACCTGTTTGAATTTACACACTATACATAAGTATTATGTTAGCTATTATCTTCAAACAACCTTAGTTTAAGTTATCAGTGACGATGAGAAATATTGTTACAAAACTCACTGCTAGAAATGTCTAACAAGAATGTGCACTAGTCCATTAGATGTTACATATTGAAAGTTATTTGTCGTTTTTACATTATCTGTATGCATCTGGTTGTCCCTGATGTTTTGAAAGACACGTTATTATTCATTCCTGTTGCAAATGTCATTAGGGAGGTGGCCGAAGGAAGGAACTGGCAGACGGATGTGAACCTTCACGTTTTGTGTGTCAGAAGCAGGTGTGCGGTTGCCATGACAGTATGCACGACATGCTCCATTAGACGTAAACTTTGTGTGTGTGTGTGTGTGTGTGTGAATGTACCTTTATTCGAGACACAAAATGCCAAATGAAATTATATACAGAAATAAACTTGCAGTTTACAAAGTTGTACAATAATTCTACTCTATCTCGCTCTCGCGTAACGATGTAACTGTAACACTTTTAAACAAGTTAATATTAATTAATAAGTTCTATTTGTGTTGTTCAAGCTGGTTGTTTGTGAATAGTATTAAGCATGATTTGTGTATGCTACAGTTAGAATTGGTTATTTATGAGAATATTGTGTTCATGGTACAGAACTTAAAGAGGAATTTTTTATTGAATAGGAAGCTTAATAGCTTATAGATTCTCGTGCCCGTCGATTATAAATGATTTCGGATAAAATTTAACACAAAGTTTTTTTTTTATGTTTTGAAAATAAACTCGCGACGGCAAACATGTTCTTCTTGGCGATGATAATCTGTGGAGCACGGGCCGAAGTTATAAAATCTTTTTTGACTAATCTCTTCGTCGATACGGTTTGAGTCCAGTGACACGATGCCGGCGATTCATTTATCTTCATCAGTTTCAATTCTTTAACTTACTTTATCTGTCACCGATCTCTTCCGTTGATCGAATTAGAAAAACCTCAGAGTTGAAGTTATTACGTACACGGACAGACAGACAACTTTTCTTTTTAATTAACGCAAAGGGGAAAATATTTTTCTAAAGTTGACAGTACACATGAGTGAGTTGAAATTTTCTTTTTTAAAATGGCGTGTGAACAAAAAAACGTGGAAGAGAAAATAATTATTGCAACTGGGAGCTAGCTAAAAGGGATTAAAAAACAAACAAACATTCAAAATGAAATATCTATTTGCTGTTATCCGTAAGGATTGGAGTAAAAGTGTTCTATTTCGATGTCAGCAGGCAATGATGTAATATTATGCTAGTAGCCTGAATGAAAAGAAAATGCATTTCTTCTGGCAAATGCATGAAACATATTTCATAACTGATATATGTTGCTCGGGATACATGAAAGAATTGTTCTTTCTAGACCTAGAAAGAACCGGAGACATATATATATACACTGTAAGTAGAAACTTTCGTAAAGGAAGGATGTCGACAAAAACATTGGTGTCATTCAGGGATAAATAAATCAAGAGATTTTTCAAAAAGTGCATCAAATCCCTGAGATATATGATACTTTGACTGACATTCCTGAAGACACAAGACATGAAAATAAAATCCTTGCAGAATTTTCGACTGTTTCCTTCAGTAGCGGTTTTAAATTAGTTATAATAGGGATGCATCGAAGCTAGATTCCTTTTCGTTTTTTAAAAAATAAAATATATCCATATTTATTGCATCCGTTTATTCACTAACATTTTCATTTTATTATTTATTAAAATGCAACCACGACAAGCATTTTATTATTAATTAAATAATTTTAATTAATTATTTGTAAACATCAGAGACCAATAGTGCAACAGTTGTTATTCCAAAATTGTTCTCTAATTAAAATAATGATCAGGATGCAGATTTAATTACTTTCGATTAAAAAATTTTCAAAAAAAAATTAAATATTTACTCTGGACAACATAAGTTTGGTATGTATGTGTATATGTACCAACTGTCATACAATTCTCATGACTATTTTAAAAAGATTGTGCTACTTTCTTCGTAATGGAGGAATTTTTGAGATAATCTTGAAATGAGTCCATATATCATAGAGTACGCAAAGAAATAATGTTAAAACATTTACGAAATCTGCACCAATGTGAAAGTATGCTTCGATATGTCTGGTCACATTCGTGAATTACAAAATGCTCTTCGCGAAATTAAGCCGCAGTCCATAGTTCCTCTAATAAAAGTATACCCCTTTCGAGATCTTTTGTAGTAGTTTTTCAGCAGCTCTTGAACTTTGTACTGTCGATATTTTGTTCTTACAAATCATACACCAGAATCTCTGAAACAGTGGCATACCTTCTCTCTAAATATCGTGTTGTGTAGAGGAAAAAATTTCGTAACATTCAGTACAAAATTGTTGGGGTTATATGTCATGATAAGTTTGTTCTGGTAGCGGGGGTTTTCTGGGTGAAGAGTTGATGATCTTGTAAGGTATGTTGATGTTAATGTTGCGACCGCAACATTTGAGAATGGATTATGCACGTCTCCGAGATTCGGAGCATCAGAGTACGGCCTAAAGGGTTTTACATCAACCCCTGGAGAACCAGAAATCCCTGTGGAAAATTCACCTACCCACATTCAACCACATGTGACAAGTAAAACACGCAGGATGGAAACAAAAAGTACAGTTTTGTTTATTTTTGTGACCAACAGTAATCCGTCTATGCTGTCCAGTACTCTAAATGTTAATATCCATATTTAACTCATCCACGGCTAGAATATTTTACAATAATTCCTTCCTTCACGAGCTAGCACTTAAGTATTATTATTGTTACACTTTGATAATATGCTTGCATCTTGGTCCCCGAGTTTAGGTTTGTCTGAGACAGTTTTGGTACTGCTGTAGGGGATGGTGAGCACCGTGGAATGCGCGGTGGCGCCGCTTGTAAGCGCCGCGACGGCTGCTGTTCCCGTCGCCCAGTGATTGCTGGCCGGTGGCAGAGTACACAGTGTGTTTTGCACGAAACGTCTGATGAACATTACAGTTACGTTACATTGACACGCGTGTTCCGCACATTGTTAACGGCCAAGAAAGAAAAAAACTAGTGCATCCTACAGACATCACAGTCAATCGCATTGAACATATAAATGAAAAGTTAACGGGACAACAACTTTTACTCATAAATCACAACCGGTCTAATTAATCGAATGTAAATTTAATGTGAATGTTCGTTAACTAATACATGTGGTCTTAGTGATTGTTCAAAAAGCAAATATTTACAGTGTAGCTTTTGCTATTCATCGCAAGGAAGATGATATTAGTTTTCAATTAACGATCTGTTTATTCCAGGAAAATGAGGTAACAATTAGAGAAATTGCACGGAAATTGAAATATGACAAATAAGAAAAATATATATCTCATTGTATTGATATATTAATAAACTGACAAATATTTTATATTATTCTTTGTTTATTGTTATTTAAATTAATTATTTTTTAATTTCAATTGTCAAAGGATTATCAATATAATAAATAATATAAATTATTCACACACTCAAAAAAACAAATATGTAGTTAGTAATAACGTATGCATTTTCATTAACTTCTCGTTGGCATAGAATCAATAAAAATGATTATGAGTTTATTTATTATTATATTGAAAAATATTAACTTTATTAGTAAAATAAATATGATTTATATTCCTATAAAATGGTACAAACAAAATTCGTACCATTTAACTATACGAATCGAATGAAACTCATTAAAAAGTAGTTTATGAAACGAGTATTATTGATTTTAAATTTGGAACGTTTTATATGTAATCAATAGAATATGTATCATATGTGCGATCATTTATTCGCTACAAGTAATAACAACAAATCAATCAATAAATTACTGGTTCATTGTAACTAAAAACTGTAACAATTAAACATCTGCCCTAGTTGTTTCACAAAAATGGAAATTAGTAAATACATTTTCAATACATATTGACAAAAATATATGTCAGAACATATATTTTTTATTTACTTTTTATATATTGTTATTTTGTTCTGCAACTGAAATATTTATTATTTGTAGTGCATTATTTAAATTTTGTTTTTTTTTAAATCCCCTAGTACGTTAAAAAAATACCGGAACGTATTTAAAATAATATTAGGTTATTTTGTTCGGATCTGCATATAAAATGATACATCATATTTTGAATATTTATATATATATATATATATATATATATATATATATATATTGCGTGTGTATGTGTGTGTGTGTGTGTGTGTGTGTGTGTGTGTGTGTGTGTGTGTGTGTGTGTGTGTGTGTGTGTGTGTGTGTGTGTGTGTGTGTGTGTGTGTGTGTGTGTGTGTGTGTGTGTGTGTGTGTGTGTGTGTGTGTGTGTGTGTGTGTGTGTGTGTGTGTGTGTGTGTGTGTGTGTGTGTGTGTGTGTGTGTGTGTGTGTGTGTGTGTGTGTGTGTGTGTGTGTGTGTGTGTGTGTGTGTGTGTGTGTGTACGCGTTATAGCATGTAAAAATATTTTTATTCGAAATAAGTAAACACTATCTGAATTTCAGATCCTAAAGCTTTGGGTGTTGCATCGAGTTTTTCGATTAATTTGTCCAAATAAAATCTGTCGAATAATAATTACGTTTCGTGTGCATGAAAACAGGGAAATTGCATATTGATGATAGGTATTTAGCAATTTATTCTATGTAGATGTAACAACATTTGTATGGGGTAATATTGGTTTAAAGTCGGTAATATTCTGCCTGTAACAAAGTAATTTCGTTATGATTAAATGAAATAATAGTTTAATTCCTCTCAATGCAATGCATACGATCGGACATTAATAAACAGATTATTAGTAATATGATTTATAATTAAAATATACGAAACAACTCATTAATTCATTAGTCAATATCAAATATCTATATTTATATATCGTAATATATGATGATTTTTCCCCACAAATTTACAATACCATCCTTATACAAATAACAGGCATAATAACACAAAATCATGAATTTAATTAGCTTTAATGAAATTTGTTGCATCCATTATTAATATCTAATTAAATATGCTAATTGTTCTGCACAGTTCAGCGATTATTTGTTGTTTATTAATCTTATTCTAGCATAAAATATTAGATTCTAATTGGATAATTATAGAAATATACCTTGATAATGACATTTAGACATTGTAAAGTTTAGTAAATTATTTTCTTTATTACAAATATTATTATTTTCCCAACTCCACTTGTTTATTTTAGCTCTGAAAAATACATAGAATAACATCTGACACGACTGAACATGTTTGCTGAGTGAATGTATAAATGCATTTTAGTTTGCAGTAACAAAGTTTTATAAATATTAGAGTATGTAATTCAAATATTTACAAGCACATACACGTACAAATATAATTACACTATATTCAAAACTTTGTACAATACAAAACAGACGTAATAATTAAAATGTAATAAGTTTTAAATTGCAAAACAAAAAGGCGAATGACATTGGCCATAATTTGTTATTAATTAATCGAGAGTAATTACAATGCATAGAATGCAAATTCATTTCCAGTTACTTGCGAATACTCTTTCTAAGGAAATGAGTAAGAAAAAGAAGAAATAATATTTGTAAATTATTGTTTAAATATTCATTCTTAGGCAGGAATATTTTAATATTAAAATAAATGAATAAATATCTAATACTATAATACATTTCCGTTCTAATTATATTTAGTTATTCATTTTAAATAAAATTATTTATATTGTTAAACAAATATTGCAGTTTTTAATAAATTTAAGACAAAAGGTAGCTCAATTAAATATACCAGTGATGGTAAAACAGTTATATTTTATTTTCAGTAAACTTATATTGTGTGCTCCAATACAGACAATAGAGAAGAAATTAGTCTGTCGTTCTATAACAATAAATCTAATTTAAAAGAAAAACTAAACTAGACTATTGTGCGCAAAAGCACTTAAATGTGAACACAAACTAACTTAAATTTAATTTACCAACAATGTGACATTTTTTCTACGTTCCTTTGGCAATTCAAACGCGAAAACAAGGTAAAACACGTTTTAAAAAATGTTTATTTCACTCTCGGTTGCACAATAAAATAATAACTTGATGTGTATTATTTGTAGTATTGATTTTTATGTTAAATTTCAATTAAATTATTTCTCCTCGATGTCAAATAAAGTTTGTATTAAATACAATATAAAATTAATCATTATAAACAGAATAAAATGGTGCATTTAAATGAAACAGAATAAAATTAATAATGTAACAATTATTCCCTTGAATGAAATTACAGTGCATTAAATAACTGTCAGAGAATATTTATCATTCTGGCCCAGTTGAATGACATAATGAAAAATGTGTCAGCTAGTTTATTATATATGCAATGATCAACATAAAATCTCTTTTGTTTCACTAATTCAAACCCCCGGGTGAATTAATATGTGTGTTAATGTGTTTGTTCATTAATTCGTATTAATATTATATCGAACACGAGTCCAACGTTTCCCATATCAGTACAGCGATATAAATAATGTAGATTGAATAATTTATTGGAAAATATGTACATCAAATGTGTCAGTGCATATATTATTAACATTTAATAGATCTATTTACGATTGAATATTATTCTAGTAGTGTTGGTAAATAGGATTGTTACGCATATGCTAAAATTACCGGTGCAAATTTGGAAAACGTGGTTGCAGTACTAATTATTAGGAAACCCGGTGAATGTTTAGCTGTTACCGCGCTGGTACTTGTAGTATTAACCACTCTAGTTACCGGCGTTGTAACGTGCACTACCAGTTGTGACCGAGTGAGAAATACCGGTATGTAATTTGTGGATAGGAAATTCGGACTCGTTCAGTTGTGGATTCCGTGGTAACGGACAGGATCACTAATGTGACTTCTCTGCTCTCACACACTCTATCTCTCTATGATTCTCTCTCTAAGATTGTACCATCTCATTAAAATAACGTTCAACTAAAATATTTTATATAAGCAATATTTACATTATAATTCCTACAAGCTTCAAATTGCAGAAAACTAAAATGTTTCTAATCAACTGCAGCAATACACGGTATAGTAGTTATATTTGTATGACTGCATTGTAAATATTTGCAACTTGCGATTGGTGCTCCGTACAGAAAGGCTGAGTCTATGGTTGTAGATGCTTGTACATGTACACACATGTATATAAGTATATAGATATATTTGTGTATATATGTGTGTGTGTATATGTTTGGTAGTCCTAAACCAATGTTGACTTAGGTAGATACCAATTACTGACATTGGATCGCACCCATGTTGACGCTATTAATTTCAACAGTGTATTTATGAATATGAATGGGAGCGGGGAGTGCGGGGTACGAGCGACGGCTTCGCCTCATTGATATGCATGTGCAGTGATAACATACAGCGGGACCGTTCACGTCTAACCGGGTGATAACAGAATGGCGACGGCCTACTATCTGGTGTTGGTGATTTGTTTATGTGTGTTGCCGACAATCGCCCTGCCACCTGTCATACGAATCGGTAAGTATCTCTATGTTTGCTTCTGTGACTCGACACTAGATGTCACTACTGCTATGCACTTGCATACATGTTACAGACTTGTAACACGTATGCTACTCTCTGTGCAGAGGATGAAATATGTACAGTTAATATTTCTCTCTCACACTATCATCAGTACAGACATTTATAGAATGCAATTATCAACGACAGCAGAATCTTTCAACGGACGAGTTTCATTCAATAACGGCGTCTTATTGCAAAAAAAAATGTCGATTTAACTAAAATAAATTTCACTTCAGTTTCTAGTTTATTATTACTTTTTCTCGAAAGTTTTAGTTCAAAAATAATTAAATATTAAATGATTATTTAGATGAAAAATCTCGCTGTAAACTCATTGTACAAAAATTCTAGTAAAAACATTAATTTCACTTCGTTGCAGTTCATTCAAACATTGTACATTGTAAAGATTCGTATCCGGTTTTCAGATGAAGAACATACAATAAAATAAAAGTCATTTCTTTCATTTAGAACTCACACATATAAAACTATATACATGCTGTTCGAGAAAACAAAACATAAACTATTCTGTTTCTTAGAAGTAGTTTTGCTGACCAGATAATGGTCGATGTCAGTGTTGGTATTTTAAACGAAAACTTTCATTCGAAACACAATGAATTATATACACGCATAGTTTAAATATTTCACATACTGGCGCTCCAACTATCGTCGGAATGAACAACTAACCACCAGAGCACTTAACTGTGCATTTAATTATTGAGTTAAAACTAAAAATTGCCAAAAGTTTAGCCTTGAAGATATACAGACTAACATTCGGGATTTATGGGGTAAAGTTTGAGATATCCTGTTTTTGATTTACTGACCGCATTTGCAGCAATAAAACGAAGAGAAACTTAATTTGCACTTGACGTCGTGTAGAACATTATAGTTTTCAATAAAAGACCCTCTTTTTATTTCATACAGTTTCCATTTTTTACATTTATTGTTTATTATTCTATGAATATGAAATGTCAAATAAAATGAAAGTAATATTCACATTTTAAATATTAAAAATAACGGTATTTTTTTGTAATTCGGTTTCCTATTTTATTCAAACATTTTTATCTTAATTGGTTTAGCTACGTCCGTAGTTATTGATTGTGTTAATTAATTTATGTTTTCATAAAATATTAAATATAAATGCGATGCTAAAATGTCTTGGTGTGTTCTTTTTGCTCTCTTGCGTTCCACAAAATGAATGTTTCATCGTACGAACGGAAATTAAAACGAATCGTACCGAGTTCATCTGCGCATGCGCACAATGCTAACGGAAATATTGTTTTCCAACGTGGAGTACACTAGAATATGTTAGTAGCTCGCAACCCGCTACGTGTAATTACTATGTTTAATTGCAAATTTGGGAAACAATCACTGTGCTCTGTAGCCAACGAATTCGATCAAGTCTCCTTCCAACGACGAAGATCAAAGTAAGCTATTTTCAACGCGATTATCGTTTATAAATGACAAGCGAGATATTTTTGTCAGTTTTGGCTGAAATTAGCTCTAAAATGTAATTAGCTACATACTTATAAAAAACCTACTTCTTTAACGAGAGATACATATATATTCGAGTTCCGCTTAGATGAAATATTACATTTTCAGTGATTTTTAAATAAACAAAAATGTCAAATAAATAACTAATAACGCATTTGAATATATTTATAAATTGACAGAATGTGATTTATTTTCTCCACATTGATTAGCCCGACTGATATATGTGTTATTAATGCATATCGGAGTGAATGTTGAAATTTTTGCAAATATAAAATAGGTTTTGTGTTTGATTAATGCACAGTTTAAATTATTCTCGTAATACGTATATGACAATTGTGTAAATTGCAAAATGCATACTGCCGCATTGTTTTAAATTGCAAAACAATTTACTTGAGTGGTTTTTTTTTTAATTTAAATTATAAAATAATGAATTTTTGGAAGATACTAATTATATTATGAATAAAAGAGAATATATTAAAAAAAGATGAAATATATTTCGTAACATGATTTATAATTTATTTACATGAAATATTAAAGAAATATTTATAAAATAAAATGAATTATTCTGATGTTTTTTTAAGAATTTCTCTAAATGTCTTATACACTTTTATGGCTTTATTTCAAGAATTAAATGCATAGATCTTCATATGGCCGAACTAATATATTTGTTTTAGTATTTCGTCATAAATTTTGAATCGAACAGAAAAATAAATTATTGGCCGGATATCATAAATTCTGCTTTATATTTTATCGTACTCCACCGTTCGTATCGTCTGAAAATATTACGAAAAAGTATCGTTGGTTCACGGTAAGGGAAGTGAACATTTTTTTTTTTTTGCTATTTGGATTTTCGATTTCACTGATTTCCCGGCTGTCTAATTTGGCGAGTTTACGTTTTCAAAATATCTGAGGCTCACTATTCAATTTCACTTCTCTCTGCTATAATTCCATAATACGTTCATTTCACTTGCAGGATTGGGAAATACGAGAGATTGAATCATGAAGCTATTTAGTTACAAGTTAAATTGTATAATTGTTTATACATACTTGTATATGTATTAAGATTGTCTCTCCATCTTGGAATCCATTTTGTAAACGCGGTGACGTTCACAGAAGTGAGGTTAAATCGTCCCCACCAATTATATACTCGAAACGTAAGCCGGAATGACAACCTAATTAACTGAGATTTGCTCTTAGAATTTTAATTACGGATCGGCAGTAACCTACGTCAAGAAATCGGCGAGAAACAGGCGACAATTTTAGTTGGAACGATCTGCTTCTGCTGATAATAAATCGCCTTACTTCATTGGCCCACTAACGGCTCTTCACACCACTGCGCCGGGGTGGGGGGAGTGGGGGTGGTTAGTAAATGGTGGTGGAATACACTACGTTTTTCTGGATATATATATATATACATATATATATATATATATATATATATATATATATATATATATATATATATATATATATATATATATATATATACAGTGCGAATAACGTAAGACTATACATTGGCGACTTTATTATAGCTATAATCAATTTGCCCATGTCAGTAACAACTGAAATTACAATGACGTTTGTTTTGGTAAATGTCACTATTTTCAATATTGTGTTACTGATATCTCACGAGTTTGCGTAATAATTAGTGCAAAAAATGTACATCACAGAAGAAAAGTTTAAGATGTATTCCTGGTATTTAGAAGGGGCGTCTTTGCAAGAAATTTCTGATTATTTCAGCTTTGAATTCCCGGGCAGGGCCCATCACATGTCATCAAACGATGGCAAATTTAGTTATCACCCCCAAGTGATTTTGGAAATGTACTGATACCAATTACAATTTCAGTACTTTAAGTGTACTTTTAATTCAATAACATGTAATAGATTTAATAAAATATTGGAATAAATTCTGTAAATGATTTAAATAAATATAGTAGTCTGTGGACTAGTGTCTAATTTTACATTATTCAACCATAATAAATTGGAGTTTTTGTATGTAATCACCATGGTAACATTAAGTAAATGCCCTATGTCTAATTTTAAATTATTCAACGAGTTGATACTAGCATGGGCAAATTGATTAACGCTAAAATAAAGTTGCCAATGTATAGCCTTACATTATTCGCACTGTGTATATATATATATATATATATATATATATATATATATATATATATATATATATATATATATGCGATCTGTTGTCAATTCTCGAGGGTTTACCAGATAAATGTTTCAACGTTGTAAATAATTCATGAGCAAGTAAATAGAGTAGGAAAATAAAAGTGGTCATCTCACATTTCATAGATTTTTCAATAATAATTTTCAATTTATTTTCAATACAGATTTATTGCCATGAATTTATTCGAAATAATATTTTATCAAGAAATTTTCGTAATAGATGTGGTAAACAAACAGAATAATTAGACAGATTCAATTCAAATTAATATTAATTAACACGCTAAGTGTTACAGGTGTAACCCAGATGACGTTTACGTAATTAATTAGGATAGTTGTTAGTAATTAGCAGATGGGTGCATTGTATTCAAGGATTCTCTGTTCCGTTAAATCTCAGTTACATAACAATTTCATTGTACATTAGTAATGCAAGAACTCCCAATTACAATCATTTTTTCCTAGCTGAAAATTTCATTACTAAATAGCAGAAATATGTATAACACATTTTTAGTAAGGCAAGTTTGTTTTGTTTCCGCATAACCGCAAATCGGAGACAGTTGGTAACAGAACTTGGTTGTAGCACTTGACTTTTCAATCAACACTGTGACACCGAGGGGTTACAACCGCTGACAACGGTCACTGTACCGCGCGACCGCGGTAAACTCTTCCGACCGTTGACTTTCAATTTACTTCGTAATCATTGGATATTGTGAATCGCCAGTTTGTAGTATCATCCATCTGTCAGATCTGTTTATTTTTCATGATGGCTTTTCAATGTTCCTAATGGCTTCAGTAGAAAAATAATTTTTTATCCCCAGAAGTTCATTGTTCCTTAAGATTTTCATATTTGCAAATGATGTTTGAAGAGGTTTCGTTAAAAGATTTTCTATTTCTGTTCGGTGTATGCGGTGGTTTTTCTGGATTCCAATGTTTGATTTGTAATTCGACAGTTGATGCTCGAATTTAGGGTTTTCAATGTGGTAACAGAAGCTAAATTTATTTACCTGCTGGTGTATTTTCCAATTAGCTCGCTGACAATTCACAATGGTAGGCTGCATTGGTGGTTTCAAATAAATCTTTCACTAAAACAAGGTAAAATAATTTCGCTAGCATGTGTTTTCATTCCGTTGGTCAATGTCCGTTTGTTAATTACCTGTATGGACGGACGGAGGAGAGAGACAATAGGAGAGAGGGGAAGATAGAGAGGGTATAGGAGAAAATGTAGGAATCATTGTTTTCTTAAACAGATGAAAACATTCATTTTGCACGAGTACAAAATGGTAAAATGTAAGCGTGTGGGCGTATATCCAAGTTTGAAAAGTACCAAGTAGACTTGTACAAACTAGCTTGCTGCGAAATGGTAGCTGTTTGCGACAAAGTTCATTACAGACAGACCATGTCACATGGAGTAAACAAATTGTTTATCGTACTTATCAGCAAATTGGGCAACGCGAAATGAAAGAGACTTGGTCAATAGCATTCCCTATAAAGTTACAACGGAATGAAAAGAATTCGGAGTAAACTAGGTTAGCAATTCTAGAAGAAGAAGATGAAGAGAAAGAAGAAGAAAGCTAATATATAATGTAAGTTCTCTTTGTGTACAGAGTGACACTTTGTAGGTTTTTCTAACTGATAAAATCAAATGACAGTTTTAAATAATATTCTGAAGGGAAATGTTACTGTGGATAATTGCAATAAAGTTCCTGGAATAATCATTAATTAATGGAAACTGTGGTGACTTGCGGTTGCAAGTTCTATTCGGTGAACACTACTCTGAATGAATGGCTCTGGCATTTGCCAGTGTTTCAATAAGTTCCAAGTAACTTTAGACGTGGAATTTTGCAGGTATTCATTGTGCTATTACATTATACAGGCTAGTAATAACAGGGATAAGTATCTTTGAACTAAAGTGGGTCTAGAGGTCAAGACCCTTTACACAATGTAACTATATCACATCATTGTTATTAATTCACCCTAAAATCTACATCTTACATTCTGATATCAAATTTGAACTCTTGAAAAACACCGTCCACATTACCAACCTTAATATCAATTATTTTTTATCACCCTCAATAAAAGTATCAATAAAAACGGGAGAGCTTTTATTGTTTTATGCCACCTTTGGAATTTATGGCGATTTTCTGATTTTTCAATGTGTTTTTATTAGTGAAAAATCTCACGGAATGTTTGCAGACCGTGTTTAACCGAGCATGTGTGGTTGAAATAAGTAACAAATTTATTGCACCGATTCGTAAAACTCGTGCTCGATTCCGTACGGCGATGTAGCAGTTTCATTTACCATTTGCAGCACGTCGATATATGTTCAATTTGTTTTTAACCGCGTCGAACGATCTAAGCATAATTTACTTTCTTGTAACATGAGCATTTATACAGGAATATGAATGATCATATTTGCAAATAAATCTACAAGAATATAACTGAATCATTTACTTTGAAAAAAAAGTGTATTTTGATTAAAACTGTTATGGAATGTCAACTTTAAAACTAGGAAAACAAGTGTATACTTTTAACTGCAAGGTACGACTAGCACACATGTTTTAAAAATAGTAAAACGATTGTTATTGTATTTGAAAGCACTGCACTGACCTTGGATTAGTCTATTTTTTAAGTTGTAGTTTAAAATTGCATTTATACGTACTTTATATTTAGAGCACTGAATGCGATTGTATTTTATTTCACGACTTTAACGAGTCCGCCATTATCTCGATGCAGCTGTCATTTATTTAACAAGTTTCTGATTACAAGACGAAGCAACGACGCGTTTAAACTGGGTATGTATAATTCAGATAGACTACACAATACAAGAACTTGATATTTAGAGCAATTCGCTACTCGATATCACGATAATTATTCCTGTATTGTGCACCATGGGAGATGTAACTATTAGACATGGCAGAAACGGTACATACACACATAACCTTATATTCCCTTAAGCTGTAACCTTATTTCAAGTTTACCGTCTCACTGATGTATGTACATATGAGAACCTAATATTAAATTTATAGAATTTTTGAACTGATGAAAATTGTTTTAAAGCCGTATAAAAGCAAGGTATATGTCTACTAGAAATTTTCTAGTATAAAGAAGAAAATTGTGAATATTCAAGTTGTTATATAATAATAAAATCAAATGCTAGCTATTTTTAATTACACATAGAGGTTATATAACTTACTTATGGGTTTCAAAATTGTGAAATTTCATTCCAGTTAATTTGCTGGTGATGCCATTGCCCAAATATAGCAAGCAACATCAAACGTCAATTTATTGTTAGAACAATAGCGAAGCTTATTACAATTTTGCAATTACACGTTACAAAAGCACACATGTTTAAATTATTACATATTTATTTGTAAAACTGAAACAAATGAAATCATTCGACATAATATATAGAGCAATAATAAGCAGGGGGGTTTTGTTTGAAATGCAATAATTTTCAAACTAGTGTGCAAATTTGATTTAGTCACCATAATCATTGGTTTCATTTTGAAATTTAATCTCTTAATCAGCTTACCGAGAGAGATAGATAGATAGAGAGAGTTGGAATGAATATTATAATCAGCACGAGTAAATATATTGCAACACTACAGTATCCCACATGTATACTTGAAGTATATGAATGTATGTACTTATGAATATACTGGTATGTGTGTGTGTGCACGGGTAATTCAGAGGACGACATAGATGCACTTGCAACCACTCTAGTTATCTCAAATCCCAAAGCTTATTTTAGTTATGTCCATGTATTCTCCGCATACAGTAAAACGTTCAAATGCCTTCTGTGGGCGTACGAATGCCATGAAAACATCGTTGCATATTATCTCGAATGCATTTATTAACCAGTACCCGAGGCACTCAAAGGGGCTCAACCACCAAGAAACCAGTGCGACAAACATACCTACACAGACATATGCTCGCGTCATTTCAGACTAATTAGATTTTCATCTAAATGTTGTCATTAGTAATATGAAACGATACTCTTATTAGATTTGCACCACAAAATAACTAAACTCTTTTATACTGTGTGAAATGTCTTACAATTAGTTCTGTATTTAACGTAATTGCAAAGCACAACTTTATCTGACAAGCAGTGAATATCAATTAAGAATTTTCGAAAAAAAAAATATATATGTGAGATTCAAGAGAGTTTTCGTACAAAGCCACCGCGAACCTTTCAGCCATCAAAGAAGAAACACATTTTCTTTCATTTTATATTGTTCTTTTGTTCCGATATCCTTAATACACAATACACTTCACAAAGAGATCTCCGAGCGTCGTCTTGGAGCAGCAGCCTGGTATAGAGTGTAGAGAGCCATGGTGGTGAGGTGGTATCCACGTGTTTATGCAGTGTTCTCCAACTTAAGTAACGATATCTTGCCGACGAACAGAAAACGTTTACTTACGGAAATTGCTGCTAGACAGAGGGAGAGAAAGACGACGACGACGACGGCGACGAGAATACTTGTAACGATCTGTAACACTGCTCTGGGCAACTGATGAAAACCAAGATTGCTTTTAAATTATTACGCCGTATCTAAACAAACCAAGTGCACATAATCATACTTCTTGGAACACTGTGCAACCTTGTCCTGGCACTATATACACTCACACCAGTCAGAGAAACCTTTATACACCGCACTGAGATAGTAATCACTGTATTATTAAATATCGTTTTGATTTATTAACTTAACCTTAAAGATCTCTAGCAACGGAACTAAATACACACTTATAAATAGTATATATTCAATATTTATGTATATAAATAGACATTTTTGGTCTCTATAAAAAAGAATGTTACTGATTTTGTACTGCATATTAACTATTTCCGAAGTATACATCACCAAAACGTATCTATCATTCGTAGCTGTCAAAATTTCGTACGTAAAAACAACCATAACCTCAAAAATACATCATGAAATAAACAGACCGCGGCACAGGCACAAAAACAATGGATAACACATCTAGAAAATGAGGAGATTTCCTTTAATTTTTCCCCATGGACTAACAGTACAGAAGCAAACGGAAACTCTCAATGCACAACATTATTATTGGTTCGTTGTTTTGCGTTGTGATGATAACAGCAGCAGTGCTCTGTTGTACCGACCGGCTCAACTGTGGTGCGGACTTTTCGCGGGGAAATAATTAACTTTTTTATCTGCTTTCCGATTGACTGGACAATAACGTGCGTATAATTGAAGAGTTATTTGCAACATTTACGGTTTAAAATATTTGCCAGCAGCAGAGTGGAGAATTGATAGTGTTCTGATAGCATCACAAGCACTGATTTATACCAATTTACGAGTGTTTACTTGGGAACGTAGGTACCCGCCACGTTTCTACTTTTACCCGATGATTATTTAATGAGATGTAAATATTGGCCGTGCAAATTTGAATTGCTTTGCGTCCAAGTTAAATAAATAAGTTTTTAATGAAGTTTGCGATTTCGATATTAAAAATTAATTCATTTTATAAACGAGTTTTGGCGTGTAGTTTTATGTTAAGTAAAATGCCGTGAATAAATGCATAGTTGAAAAGAATTTTAATTGATGTAGTAATGTAAAGAATATTCTAATACTGTACTTAAAAAAAAAAAATGAAATATGAAATGTAAAAATAATATTGTATCAAGAATGTTTAGTAAACAAACTAGTAACTGTGCCATTTGTAGAAAGCTAGTATAGTTCTTCAATACAATTATAGAATGTCCGGATCAAACACATGCATTGACAGTGTGGTCGAAGAGACTCTTTGGTCAATACTGACAACGAAGCACAATCTAATATCCCGGTGTAGTCTGTCTGCGTTTGCTACCGCATTCCTTAGGGACTTGCAACAATTATTGTGCCTCTGCGTTCCGCACAACCGTGTACAAATAAATATAAAACCTAAGGATAGAAGTTTCCGGAAAATAATAAACCGGAAAGTACCGATTTCCGGCGGCAGGACGAGGTGCTGCTAGTCTCCAGAAGTGTACACACACACGATTAAACATGTCTGACAGACTGAAAACGTGTATTGTGAATTAATTTATAAACTGGTTGAAGTTCACCGGTTCCAATGCAACGAGATTGCACTCGTGCTCGTTAATCCGTTGTAAATTTATCATTGGGGAAGTTTTGTGTGACAGCACTTCAGTAGTGGACAGTGTTGTTATAAATGACGCTTGTTTTTGGTTTTAATTGGTAACATGGTCTCTTCGCTTTGCTTGCGTTTGTCCGATAAATATTTTGCTGTACAAATTGGCTGGAGAGGATTTAATCAGACTAGAATGATTCATACAATGCACTGTAAATATGGAACTGAAACATACTGCTACGCTCTGGATCTGCTTCAAGTCAGAAAATCCCGGTATGTAGTTGGAAAAATATATAAAAATAATGTACAGGTAATGGTGATAATATTTTTTACTTTAAATGAACTAACTAGGCTAGGTATCGGACAGACAACATCAACGTAGGTATATACTCGGTTGCCTAACAAAAACACGTAGCTAATAGTGCTACCATTCCAGTGAAGTCTATTTAAAACATAACCAACACCACGATAAACACATTGCACGTCCATTATTTTTCAAAATAACATTATTTCAAATAAAAGAACGGGTGCGCAAGTGCCTACTTGATAAACTCGCAACTGTACCAGTTGTGCAATACGACATAACACTTGAAACGTGTTAAAACAAGTAGACGAGTGTGTATGTGTGTGTATGCACATATGTAAGTGTTAGTACAACTGTGACTGTGCTGGCAAAACAAACTAAAAACATTTCATTCCATCCCCTGGATGATGATGTCTCATATGGCGCGGTGTGTGTGCAAGTACATTTTCAATTGTCGCTCCAAAATCCTGTTGAATTTTTAATACAAGTCTACACTAGGGGTCGGTGTGTACACGTGACGCGTAGCTAATCCAGCAATAAAATAACAATTACGAGAACAATGGTGCTAACGGAAGCGGTATTAAGATAGTCGCAAGTTGCTATCGCAAAACAACTGCCCAGGGAGAAAGGAATTGCGAGGAACTTGTGTGTAGGAAAGTTGAATTTCTTTTGTATGGGATCCACAAAGGGACAAGGAGATCGACACGGCTACCGCTACCATTGCTACTGGTGCTGTAGCTGAAGTCAAAGTCGACGAAGCCGGAACTAGGGGGTAGTGCATGGGATCCGCGATCGGCACCAAGAACGAGTCCCGAACGGGCCAACCGGGATCACTGGAGGGGATTATTGGAAACCTGGGAACATATAACTGTACGACGACAGTCAACTTTAGGTCAAACAGAGAGTACAAGAATAAACGCACAGGAAGTAAATTGATAAAATCAATATTAGAACCAAGTTCGTTCGTTCGCTAGTAGTAAACAGTAATATCTCCTAGGACATCGGTTCCCAATCGGTGGGTCACGTAAATGTATTTGAAAACTTCAGCAAAGCCAAAAATAGTAGTTAAAAAAATATCTTCCCTTCTTTTCAAGAAAATGTTTGGCGGGGATCGCACGGTACTTGGCCGTTAAGAAAAGGGGTTGTGACTTAAAAAAGGTTGGGAAACACTATTATAGGATATAAACCTTGACAGAAAATGTTCGTACCTAAAACGGAAACAAGAGCAAATTTATAATATCTTTCATAAATTCATATTTTGTTCATCTTTAACAATAGTATAAAATTTAAGCCTATTTTCAGAAAATTCCTATAACAGTAGAATACAAAAATAATATTATAGGCTAAAAGCATAGCATGTCGTATATTTTTATAATATTGCGGCTTTCTGTATCCCAAGGGCACAAAAAATATTACGAATATTCGTCATATCATACATCAGCGTTTCCCAAAAGTTTTACCGCCAAAACCATTTAAAAGTAATGTCTGATTTCATGATAGCTCAGTTTTAAATTATTTTATTTGTATTTATCAAGCACAAATATTGTGCTGCTATATTATTATATTTATATTATTCTAATAATACTCCGTCAGTTTAATAATAAATATAATATTTCAATCCAAGAACAACCCACGCATTTCGTAACAAAACATTCACCGTAATTTCATATTTCACGATTAAATATTTAAATTGCAAATTTAATATAACTGGCACGGGTTCCGAAATAAAGATGCATGGAATACTCTGTTGTACGTATTCTCTAAATGGAAAATTTGTATGCAGCTATCGTTTGGTAATTAAAAATGTAATCAAAAAGGGATACGTCGGTAACGCGCTTTGTAAATGAACAAAAAACACTTGGGGCTTACTTGGTTAATCTTCCGATAATTCATATGACAGCGTTTTACGATCATAGTGCTGCCATCGCATATGTCCGGCATTGGGTTGGTATATAATCGTCATTACTTTTCTGTTATCACCACATATCGATACGGTGCGGTGTCGGGCCACACATATATATTGCCTGGACTAAACTTAATATGTGAGATTACGACCAGTAGTATATTGTAGCCGCTAAAACAACAGATACTGCAACATGACGTCTAGTGACAGCTTCCAAATTGATTGTATAAGGATTTATAACGGCCGTGACAACAGGACGCAAAGAATCAATTTCAGTACATGTACATATATCAAAACATTCAGTGTTTGTGATGTTCTTTTTTTCATTCTGTACATCTATTGATTCAACTGTCAAACCGTCAATATTTGTTAGGTTATGTTCATTTTGCTGAACGGTCTCCTGTTTGTTCTGTGTGTGACCTTCAATACTACGGAAGCTGCGATATGAAGTTAAAAGGTAAATAAGAGATTGAATGTTACGAGTGTCGAGAAGTCGTAAAAACAATCGGTGAGGAGCTTTATGTAGCTTTGCCGGAACATAAACGGACCAATCATCTGCGTTCATAGTTGAACATGTCTGCGTAAAAATCACATAACACTTGCCGGTCGACCGGCGGCGATTCCACGGTTTCTCCCTAGTGACCAATATATTCCAGATATAGCATCGTACCTTTATATAAAGGAGCGGCCTCGTGTACCATTAGATTCTCCACTTCACTTTGAGCTATATTTAACACTAACAGTAATAACAACCACTATTTGAAAGTGTATTGCACTCTGTGAAATAACAATTTCCTTTTACACAGTGGAAATAGTTTCCGATATTACATTTGCAGGTCAACTACTAACAATTGTAAAATAATAAGTTGATTTAAAGTTTACCCAAATTTAATAACAAAATTCCGCCAGCTCTATTATCTACACTGTCTATCCAAAACTAAAACACTTCACTTGTTTGCCAATTATATCTTTCTATATTAAATGTACATGCATTTGTCTGTCAGAATACGATGCGTGAATTTGTTTGCGAAGCACTGTTGCTCGGTCAACATAAAAAGTTGTTTGGGGCCAGCGAACGACAACCGCTGAATGTCTCTGCGACATTCGGAATCCGCGAAATGGCGAACGAGGAAACGTTCGTGGGGGGATTTTATTGCTCTATTTTTTTATGTTGCGCACACTGCCTCCCAACTTGCCGTCAAGTTGGCACCACTGCCCTAGCTCATAAATCTGTCGTAAGGCTACGCGAATCCTTCGCGACTAACGGTCCAACAACGTTGAAACGTTGTATCTCTACGCTGAACGCGACTTACGGTATCATATTATAGTTCCCACGCTTCTCGCTCGTGTGCGGCTGTCCGACACAGATTACAACAGAAATGCACATCACATCACACCACATGGGCCCGTGGAACTGCGCGGTGAGCAGCGGGGAACAAAGAAGAACAGGACACATACATGCTGGAGCAAGGGTATGGTGCGAGGAGAGAAGTGGAAGGAGAAACCTTTCATGTTAACGTGAAAAATACTGTGTCAACGTGAATGTTGACGAACGCGTATGGAAATTCATAATTTCCATCTGATCAATATTTGAAATGACAGTCTATTGTCATTTTGTTCCATCTGCTGTTTAAATAAAATGAGGAACAGGAAGAGCCCATATAAATATGCTGATGTTATTATTCTTCTTTGTGCATGTTACTAAATATACCTAACATCAATTCAATTATAAAATGTGAAGTAAAAATTGTAAAACGTACAGAATATAACTAGTAATTTGACTAAAAATATTTCCATGTTATCATTCAAATATGAGAAGTTACATAAACGAATGTTGAAAAACATTTTCTACCCGGTTAATTTTGTTTTCAAAGGGTACTTTGCATAAAATCTTATTTGGATCCTGATCCAGACCGCAGGCAGCCATTTTGTGAACCCCTGATTTACATTATTTACGAGTTAGAAATGGGCTCAACGGAGAATTTACCATTAGATGCAAACTAGCTGCTGCACTACTTCAACGGATTAGGAAAGTTTTTGTGCCACCGTGTACAATATACACATGCGCACGAAAACATAATATCAATACAAAATACACAACACATCAGCTTGAATTTGTTGCGAAAGCAAAATGTAAATACATCTTATTCCATGGCTATTATAACAATTCTTCTCGTCGTCCGTGGATTCTACTTGGCAGGGTATACCTTCTTGTAGTTGAAGTCATGCTGATGGTAATAAATTTTAATAAACCCGTGCAGGTGTAATATCGTGTGATATAGTGTCGCACTTCTTTAATAAAATACACTTCTAACTACATTTATTACTTCATTCATATCTGGATTAAATATGTGTTGCTAGGCCAGAAACTAAATCATAGTCTCTGGTCTCTGAAATAAACGCATGAACGTGATTTAAGGACGCGAATAAGGAATTGGACCGTACGGGTCAGATAACCTCGTGACACCCATTGGGGCTCTGTGGTTGGGTGCATTCTTGCCAAAAATATAACGTAGTGGTGAACGGAATTTATGCCAAGGGGAATCTTGTCCTTCTTCTCCACTGACGGGATATTCATAAGAATCTCACGAAAAGCTGTATATCTCATTGGGAATCCTATGGACATAATTTCGAATAAAATAAGTTGGTCCACATGAACAATTCCTTCTAACCAAAACTTACTACTGTTTTCGAAACTCACAAAATGTCAATCATTACATTTCCAAAGCAACACTATCAAATGTACCCCAAAAAAGCACTTTGCTCTTTTCACTGGAAGAGTTATAAATTCCAGTCGCCAATTATGGGGATTATGGGAAAATATAAAACGTTTCATATCTTACGGGACCCGTAAAGAAAACTATCACAATATAACACACAGGGAGCGCAGCCTCCTGAGGATTTAATACCACAGCAGTGTTCCTGGTTTTTGTTTTTTTATTGTACTTATTGTTTGCGTACATCAATACGGCCCGTTGGATTACATTCACTTGCCTGGAAATTTCTGTAATATGTATGTTACATCATGGTAACAATACAAAATAAACAATATTTCAGAATATCTTGACGGTAACATTGTGTATCGTCTGCTTTTATTTGTACGAGAGAAATTCAAACAAATTGTGATGTTTATATCAGAGTACACGTATTTAATAAACAAATATGTATGTTTTCAAACATTTCAGCCGAAATGCGGGCGTTATCAAAATAGAAACAGATATGATACGATGTTAAATTGAAAAAAAAAAAAATGTTTAATTAACGTTTATCGATGATATAAATCTATAGAAATACGTTCAAATTTTTCTCCGGATGACCTAGTTTTATTCACAATTTTCTTACATATAGAATGTGCATAAAGATAAATGTTTGAAATAATGTTTTATCAGAAGGCATATACCAGTCATATATTGTCGACGCTGCGATGAATTATTAGATTTTCCATATTTTCCGGTTGAGAAATTCCCATAGCCATCGAATTAGGTATCGCGGTGCGGTTGAGCAGCACGTGTGCGTGTGCTACACTTTTGCAACGCGAAAATGCAATTTTAATATATTATTAGGCAGCATGGTGCACGGACACTGCCGGGCATACAAGATGGCTATTTTTGTTCGTCTATTTGCAATCCGCCATCAAATAGATCTTCTGCTAAGAGCAAATTGGATAAATGGATCAAGAGCGCTCGAAACCATGAACGGTGAACAGTGGAACTATTGGCAGTGGTAAGGTTTACAATTCCAGAAATTACTCTTTTATACGTTCCTAAACAAATTGAATTCCCGATGAAAAAATAAATAAGTATGCTTGTATATTTTTGCTTTGTTACAAAGAGAATAGTAGATGGATTGTGTTCGGCAATTGTATTGCATGTGCCATTATCAATTTTTAATGAAACAACCTATTCATTTAATCATACAACCTGTAAGGTATGACCAACACAAGATTAGATTTAGAACCTGCCAACGTCAAATACGATGATTAAATTAATTAAACAAATGGAGGTCATTTAATTGAGAATCATATTTGCCGCTCCAATTAACCGAAATGCATTATTAAACTGAATAAATTTAATAATTAATGCAATTATCGAACGAAATCTGAAACGGCTGGAGTTCGGGTTAAAGAAATCAATTAAAATGAAACGATTACAAAGCAAGGTCTTAACGAGAAATATACTTTCTTGTCATTCCTCATCTACAGATAATCGCGTGCGTCCCGTGGCAGTTGGAGCAAATTATATTTGAGTAAAAGCTCTATTAACCAAAGCACAGCCATGAACAAATCACTAATATGCAACATTTTTATTATTACAATATAATAATACGAAAACGAGTAATTCGAACACATATTTATTATTGTGAATACTTGTTACTTTTCCTGATCTAATAAGAAATATATAATTCTGTGAAGCATGCTGCAATTTATTTAAATATATTCTACTAAAACTTCAAATTGTTCTTGAAACAAATTATAATATTCAGGGGACATATTAAAAAAAATAATATTGACAACGATTAAATAGCGCATTGCAAGTAAATAATCCATTGATCTGATCGCGGTCATTAAAGATGGTGACCTTATTTAAAAATATTAAAAGAGATGGTCATATATATTTCATATACATCAGGATGGAGAGGGTGACGGGTGTATGTATGTATGTATAGTAGCTTGCAGTTAATGACGTGGGTTGTCATTGGCATGCAATTTCCGATCACTCCTTCTGCTCAGCCAGCAAAGAGAGAAGCGATCATGGCTAACCGTGATTAACGACTCGATCAGCGTTTTTCTGTTTCCTGTACTCGTTAGTAATGGCGCGAACAACGTGTGCTGCCATCTCTACGGAAACTTTTCGACCTATGGTACATTATAGATAGCCCTTAACATTTGTATGTGAAATTTCCTGAATGTTGCACTTCGAATGTTACGATTTATTTTACACATAAAACACATTACTGTCGTATTGACAAATATTATAGATTTATATAAAATATTGAAATAATAAAATTAACTAATGAATAATGAACTATAAAATGAAATAATATAAATATCGTTTTTGGCGAAATAAATGACATTATCGGCCATTAATTTTCCGTTTACATTATGTTCTGATAAATATTTAGATATAAATGTACAAATTGCTAAATGATATTCATATTTTATCAAATACAATCTGTGTACAAATACATTTTGTATTACTAAAATAATATTAATTGCGACAACATATAATTCATGCATCATATGGTTATAAAATATTGAAATTATTGAACAACCCATTAAGAATTAAATTATCCAGAGATTTTCAAATGTATTAAAACTATTCTAACACAATTTGACAATGGTAAATTAGATTACGTTGAATTATAAATAATTCTACATGTAGTTAAAGTTCTGCAAATGAAGTTGGAAACTAGACAAGGCATTTAACATCTGTAAATAATAATAATGCTGTTTCGTGTATATATGAATGAACGTAACAGTTATGCATATTGAAATAATTCAAACAGTATACAGCCGTTATGCTTCAGTGCACCGTTGTATATATTAGCATCAGTATGCAGACATCTAAACCGAAACTCATTAGGAAACTCGTGCACTAAGTTCTACACAGAAATGCAGATACACAATCTTGGAGACATCGTTGTGCATAGAGGATAGTATGTTTTGTTATTTAGTATGGGTGCCCGGTAATAGATGGCAGTGGATCTAAGTAAAACAGAAATTCAGACAGGACGCATACAACCGAAACTAGTGCTATTTATGTGCTACATGTAATTCTACATATTGTATACCAAAGTATTCAAGTATATTATCGAATAGTTTCTATTTTAATTATTTGCAAAACAGATTAACTGATTTTTGCTGAGTAAAATTGTTTGGAATCACTGACCTAGAGGGAGGGTCGTATATTCTCCAGGACTCAATTGGTCAAATTATACGAGGACTATTGTCATTCACCGTGAAGTGCTAGAGTGACAAATTGAGTCAACTTCATCAAATTCATTCCGTTCTGCGGAGAAGGGGTGACTTTAAATCAACCCTGCCCGTCCATTGCTGTAAAAACTTGTACTTACGAGACGCCATTTTATATATTCCGTCGAGAAAAAAAGAATAGACGGCCGTCTGCAATAAATTTCAGCTCAGATTGTTTTAAAAGCAGAATTGTAATTATTTTTTACGATTTAAAGTTCTCCAGTGAATGGTGTTTCGTGCAGAATACTGTGAATTACAAAATAAAATAATTCTGAACTTGCACTTGCCTCTCGGTAACGTAAGAATATTCTACTAAAATATTATAAGAAATATAATACACAATATAGTTTTCCAAGATCAAATAAGTTATATTATAGTTATTAAATTCTGTTCAAAACATTTTATAAGATAACACAGAAGTAATTCTAATATTGTTTAAAATAAATACAATTCAATTTTGCATGATGAATACCTTATACATTTATATAAGTTTACTATGTAAAATTCATGCAAATAGCACCAGTTAGAACGAAAAGCGAAATACTATATGAAAATGGATCGCACGTACCACAAATGCTGATTAAATTTATGAAACTTTACACACTGTTTTACATATTTTCACCACGGGTCAAACTATTAACGTGAAATTAGCAGCATAGCATCAATTGAACACGAAACTAGCACATCGTTGGCATATAAAAATTCGTATTCAACAATTGTTCACTTCACGTCGCGTTGGCACTGGAATAACTTGCACGAATAAAATTTCACAAAAAGCACAATTCGATATTACATTAAAATTCAATTACACTAAATGCATTATTAACACCGAACATGAAACTGAACATGCGATCGGAAAATTTGAAATATAGCTAAAAACACGACATATAATATACTCGTACACTGCATGCAAGTGAGAATAACTGGGAACGCGAACATACATATTAGGGTATACAAATATAAACTAGTATTTTCATTTACTTTGTGATAGACCATGATGAATAAAATAATATATTATAATAAATTACTTTGTTTAATATCACAATATTTATTAAATGCTACATGTTTCGTTTACATTGCGATATGTTCAGATTCTATACATATAAATAACAAAAAAACCAACAAATTTATAAATAAAAGCAACATTTGAACAAAACTTTATTAAATCTACTATAACAAAAAATAAATTAAAAACTAAAACACAGTAGCAAATTAATATTAAACAATTAAAAAAGTCCAATAAAAACTACAAAATAGATAAAAATAAAATAATATAATAATATTTTAGTAACAAATCATTCAATAAAATTTTTGGTCCAGGAAAAGGTTATAAAGTAGATATTCCTGAAGCAATTAAAATTTTTAAACACAAAAAATTGCAGAATTCAATGAACAATTAGAAATTTAAAATTCAATTTTATTATTAGGGTATTATGCGTCAGCATCAAGTTACAATAAGTCAGTAATTGTTTATAGATATTTAATCCTATTAGTGAATTAATGAATTGAATCAAGGGATAACAAGAAAATTAAATGTTTCTGTTTTAATCAGAATGAATATGACAAATGTAATCATGCTTCATTAAAAGTTCAGAGTTGATTTTCAGCAGTTGCAATATAAGTTAGTCTCACATATGGGATAGCAAACTATTATATCGTCTGCCAACTGCTAAAATATACAACGTTTTGGCACTAGCAAGCAAAAAAATCGACCCAGATACAATGAGATTCATGTGTCTGTTACGCAGAATGTTCGAGTTCATTTAATTTTTAAGGAAAAACTAAAACTTTGTTGTAGATATTGATGACATCTTTTATATTTGAAATGTGATGCATAGTTGGAAATTTGGCTAAAATTGTAATGGAAGAGCACAGAATCGGGTTACATGAAAGACAGATAAGAAACAAGATCGTAATATTATTTATCACACCGATTAAATCATTTAAATGATTGTATTTATATTATCTGTTTCTTTTTTCAAATATTTTTAACCTACAAACAAACAAAGCTACTCATGGTACATTTTTTGCGTGTCCCTAACAAATGCCTGAATCTCATTTACACTTTAACGTCGAACTAAGTTCGAAATCAAACGGAATGCAAGATTATTTGCTCACTGTCAAAATGTCCACCACAAATTTCGAGAACAAACGAGTGTCCTACAAAACTGAGACTAAACCCCAAATAGCCCCCCCCCCCCCACGGCCATTAATCACGATATTTCGCTTAAAGGTTTTCGCACAAATGGCCCTGCCATTTCAATATCTTTATTTTTTCGCCAGGCAATAAAAATTTACATTTACGCTTTGCGGCCACATTTAAACACTTGCGGTTTCGAACGAATCGGTTACGAACTGGTAGTTGTAAATTTTCGACGATATTTGTTTTCAGCAATGAGTTTTTCCCGGCCTGCCCTCCGTCCTCTCAGAGTCAACGCAGCGACTGAAGAAACCGGAAAGCTGAGGGAAAGTTATTTCATTCACTCACGGCGAACTAAGGCTCTTTTGTGGTTTGGTTTTCTCTCAAATCCGTTTGTTTGTGAATTCAGGCGGATAATGAAAATTAAAATTCCGCGCGTAACAAAATCTGGAACGGTTCATATAGTTAATAATTTACTCTTTGATTACGCTAATCACTAATTGCTGCTGGGCATGAAAACACACACACACACACAGTCTAGATCCAACCGGTGAAATTACTGATTTTCCTCCATATTGATTGATTGGAAATTCATCAATTATGCCGTGAGGAAAAACAACTTTTAAAGTGGTTGTGAATAATTGAAACATTATCCTCTCATTTTAAGACACTTAATTGAAAAAGCAAACAAAACAAAAATCAGTGTATATTTTGTTTATTTATAAATAAACAATATTGTGTTTTTGTGTTTAATATTTGGTTTCTATAATAACCATTTTAATCCTGGTTTATGCAATATTAAACATTTGTGTTATCCACTTTTCCGTGTTTTTAAATGCTTAAAATGAAGTAGGTTTTAGAACGATGGAAAAATAAATACTATAAATGTAAAAACAACATGTAGGCCTTAAGCTTGAAGTATACTCTGAGGATAGATTAATTTTTTAATTAATCAAATACATTTTAGCAAAATGTGAGAAAAGTTCCACTCATCTAAAACCATCTTCGTCTCGTGATGAAAATAAAAGTGCGTGGTACATTTCTGTCAAGATACCATATCCGTGACATCGTGTACAGACACGTACAAAACGTTGTGTATAGCCCCGAAAACTTGAAATATAATTCGACTTTTTTGTCAGGGTGTGTGTGCACGGGTCAATTCATTGGGACCGAAATATCAACGCTACTTGAAACTTCCGGACGTCTATTGAACTACGTTGTACAGTAAGTACGTACGTAACGTATCACCACCACGAACTGACAGTCCTTTCTCGGGCAACTGTTGCCAATGCTGCCAAATTGTACGAACTGTAGTTCGGCAAAATGTCCAGGCCAGGCATTAGGAATTTATGTAGAACAACAAGGGATAATCTTAAAGCAAAGCCACGAACTTAGGATTGAAATGTTTAATTCTATATAGTTAACAAAAGAGTATATTTGCAATATTGTCATCCGTGTTGACACAACACATAGCACACTTGATTACACCAGTATTTTCATTCTTTTTCCAAAAACATTCCAACTAAAAAGAACTCCTAACCTAGAATTGTTCAGTCAACTAATCTATCGGGTTTGATAAGATAGTTACAACAAGTAAAGAATTGTTTTGCTCCATTGTTTCGTGACAAAAGATGGAAGACTCCTGAACTATTATTTCAAATACATCAGCAAAAAAAAAACATATCGTGGATACGGGCACGTCTGGAGACGGTCCTGGCTTCAGCTTGTCCATTCGCCCATGTTTGTACGTGTCGAATGGATGACTTTGTACATAAGACGTGTGAACCGCCTTGGTAGTAGTGGTAGTAGTCGTAGTGCCTCTTGTAGTTGGAACGAGTACAACCAAAGGGGTCCAGTCAGGGTTCAACTCCACTTGTATCGAGTATCCCGTTGTGTTTCACTTTGTCTTCCACCAACTTTATCTATTGTGGGATGTTCGCCGAGACCATCGCATGTTACTCGTACGTTCTTCACGAACAATTATCACAAAGAACCAACTGAGAAACAAGTGTTTCTTGTGGTCACAATATACATTTTACAAAGATTGATTTATTTCGTTCCTTGCCGCATCAAAGAGTCACGAATAGAATCATCTGTACAGCGAAACGCAGGCGATCGTACAAAGCAATTTCGTTGCGTTTATTTACTGTGCAAACATTATGTTGTACAATAAATCATTTCATGTACAATGTGCTGTAAAACTCTATGAATATCTATTGGAGATAAAAGTTTATGAAACATCAAAATTTTAGTACATAATTACTTTATATGTATATAAACGTGGATGAAATTGCATTTGAATTCAAATGTCTTTCACTGCCACGGATTCACGGATATATGTACAGAATTATAAATGGTGCACAAGATAGTGGATTTTAGCTGAAGTTCTACATACAAGTCAGCGAATATCTGTAAGGGTATATGCTTACATATATGAAATAATACATGGAACATTGGTAGGTACGTTTGTCTAAGTAAGTAGTAACATAGTGAGTAAGGTGCAAGTTCCGTGACGGTTTCTTGTCAGGTGTAATTACATCTTTAGCTCACAGAACAGTTGGTGTGACATCTGCGACATGTTAATGTCGCAGATTTGAACTCAGGTTCACTTTGCAAACAGGAACAAGAACGGGAGTTAACGAACTCGGCAGGCCGTGTACTTTGTGATACGCAAATTATATTTTCCAACAATATCCAGATTATGTTTCAACGCGATCTCCTGTTCTTTCTCCAAAAATCTTGTTAAAAAAGGAAAAAAAAAATGAAAATTTCGATGAAGGGAATCAACATTACTAATGTTGTCGTAATTGGAAGTAAGTCCAAAGGATTTCGTACGAAAGAAAATACTTCTTACAAAACATATTGTCAATGGAGAGATGAAAATCGAAAGTGACAGTATTTTGGCTTTGTGCAGTTACACTTTGAACATTGAAATATGGACGAGATAAAAACTCTTTTTGGTGCATGAAAAGCTCGGAACACATCGCATATTGGTATGGAGTTATAGAGGAAGTGTTTGACTGAAAAGCTTTTTTTGAATATGAAGCTGATAAATCTACACCAGCAAAATACACGTTCAACATTGTAACAAATCCAGTTCGCATTAGTCAAATGAATGACCGATGATTTATCTTGGATATCTTGTGCATGGTTTTGTTACATTGACAGTGCATAACACAATACATCAATAGACTACATATGTATGTGCGAATGAATGCAACAAAGTTGATAGTAAACGTGTTCATTGTTCACAGCACGTTGTTCTTCAAATTTTAATGCCCAATTTATTTACAGTGACAAATTGCATTACAACGGCCGGAAACAAAGTTTAATTTCATCTCATGAATACATAATTCCAGTGCAAGTAGTTTCCTATATTACCTGCTCGCTTGGCTAATTCGCTTCTCACTAATTCACAACCACCCATGATGGTTTAATGGATGACAATTTGGTACTACGCTGCACAGAATTTGATCATCAGTTAGAAATTCTTTGCGGAAAGTTCTGGCTGAACATTCCTTACTGAGACCAGTCTAAAATTGAAATATGCGTGATACATTTTATATTGTTTTCGTTGCGGAATTATTGATTAGTATTTAGGACTTTTGTCAAGATTTAAAATTGAAGTTTTGCGCTGAGAAAGTTAATTTCAACCGGTACCTTTTCGTCAAGAAGTTCTCCATCGCGGAGGGAGGAAACCTCTCGACAACGAATCAGAGCAAGGGAATGTCAGTGGCAGTTGGTATAAATTTATAATTGCACGTTCCATTTCACGTGTGCACCGTCGTTGCTTGTTAGCAATACATCATCCGTGCGTATACTTTTGTACGACCTTTTTTTCGAATAAAACCGTCAATGTGAACCGAACAGTCGTTTACCACGCGGGACTATAAATCTCACGACATTCCAGCAGAATCTACAGCAGCAGCAGCAGCAGCAGCAGTAGTAGTAGTAGTAGTAGTAGTTGCTGCTGCTGGAGTAATTGTGCGCTACACGATAATTGTGTTATTTTCACATCGGGAGATTGTAAAGTGCAGAAAATAACATCGTTGCACATATATACTCATTCAGACGACAAATTGGTAGTCGTACGAAAATATGACGATTACATTGACATTTGACATTTCATTAATTTACTTGTACGGATTTGTTTGTTACAGTTGCAAACACATTCTCCAATCGAAATGTCATGAAAATGTTTTATGTTTATGTAAAATTTTAACGTACATTCAGTTTTATTCTTATACATATGAAATGCTATCGAATGAAAGAAATTCGCGAAGAAATTGAAATGTAATAAACAATTTTAATGGTCATCAAGATTGAAAGTAAATTTTATGGAAATAACTCAATTCATAATTTATTTATTTTTTTATCATAAATTCTCATGGGATTTGAACTGAAAATTCAATGAAAATTGAAAGAGTAACTTGTGCTATACAGATTTACGTTTGGTTCAATAATTTCATTGTATATTGTTTGATTTTTTTTATGCTTGCAAAGATGTTTGGTCGAGGATGAAATTTGCGAAAATATTTTAAATCGCAGAACATGGAGTCTGGAGAATTTCGGTAAAAATAAATTTGAAAGTATTTGCAAGTCTTGTAATATACATATATTGTATAGAAAATATTTAAAATAGTATCCGAAAATTGTTCTCATTTATTTGTGAACTCAAATCCTAAGGTCGAAATATTAAAATATTTAATGGAATATAATCGTAGATTTACATGATGGTACAATCTAGTGATTTTAATAGATGGGCATATATAGTATTGAATAGGATTCTGAAACCACACACAGGATTCATAGTAGTGCATTAATTCGTAAATTGATTCCCACAGGATTTAGTACTTGTGAGATATGTTCCTTGGGAATTGCATTCGCTTTAAACGCGAACTTTCAAGTGGAGCTTAAATGCAGCTTAGTAATGTTCACTTAGAATCAATTTCAGTTATGAGACAATTGGGAATTCATGGCTGCTAGATGGAGGCCCACCGAATATTACCTTTATTTGAATTACAAACTTATGCGAGAATAATTCGTAATTAAATGTTTCACATCTCTCTCTTCCCTTATTTAATTAATTTCAAACGAAGGCCCCTGCCTGTAAATAATTTACACTACACCCATGCGTAAAACTGACAGCGGCACGTTGAGGTGAAAATTACAAATGACAGGTGACATGATCCTGTCAGTTACACCACATGACCACAGGTTATATATCCCAGTCATATAGCAACACGGTCAAGCCTCTATAGAAAGCAACCCTTCAAAATGTCCGTTGTTGAAATGAATTTTCATATTCTGTTTGCACAGTTCTATGTAACAAAGATTTTGTCATCCATCTCATCGGAATACATTTGCAATCCTAGGTTTTGTTATATATTTCATTCAAGTTGCTCCGTCCGCGTTATTTACTGTTTTAAATGCATCGGTAAATTTATGATAATACCTCAGCCATTACCCACGTAAAGATATGGAATAACTTGCCCAGCCGACAAAACTACATTACTGCATCGTCTCGAAAACTTTTCATACACGACGACGGCGACCAGCAGGCAAGCAGCGAAGAATATCTTAAGAGGTTGAACACGAAGATATGTGGCTGTGTGGCACGTACTGGTAGCGGTTACGTTACGTCCGCTACGATCCATAATCGATTTACAATCCCTACACGGCACTGAAAGCATCATTCTTATCGCTCAGTGCAGCGGTGCCGAATTTCTATTGCACAGAAAACATTTACATGTCCCGGTGGTGCGTCCAACTTGTTCGCATTTCACCACATGTATATGTGAAACCACTAGCTGCTCCTAAAGGAGAGATACCACAACATCAATCGCAAATAAGTGCTTTGCTAGACGTGCGCACGACACACAATAACGTGTTTTGCTTCATTCCCGGTGATAAATTATGTAGACGAACAGTAAATCCTCCATTGCTTTGTGTTCATGTGTGTTGTGAATACGTAAACGAACATTGTAACGGCAATCATATGCCCCCCCCCCCCGCCGTTCATTATGTTTTTATTTCCTGTATTTTAGTAGATAGTACTAGCTGATTCTGGACCACAAGTTCTGATTATCGACACCAGTCGCTGATTTGGCGGGAAATTCACTGGCACTAAAACAATACCAGTTATTGTTCCAGTGCGGATTTTAATTTATAGGGCGCCAGATTAAAAAAAATGGGATGTATATAATGTACAATTAGAATATGGAAACGTTAATTCATAATATACAATCAGTATATTACTTTACAGACAATGACGTTCAATAATACTGGCTGATTAAATAAGACAGTCTGTAAGAATTATAAAAGCAAGAGACCAACAGACAACAGAAGTCTTTAGACAAATACTTTAAAGGTTATGGTATACATTCGTGTTTGTACCACAAGTGCTGTTAAGGTGGACGATGATAAAAGAAAAAAGTTGTCAGACCATGCATCACGCCAAGCAATTCGTGGAACATCTAGAGACCTTTGTGCGTGTTTTTTTTTTGCACAATTATGCCAAGCTGTAATACGGGAAATTACCAACAAGGATATCATTTATATTCAAAGAGGGAAAAAAAGTTGTACACTTTTAAAACATTTGCGAAGAAGTAACGAAGTTACTTGGACATTTTACATTCTTCACTTTTGCTTTCAACTTTCAAAACTCGAATGTTCTTGTTTAGTTAGCTGTTCACTGGCAAATTGTAATACGAAATAATTAATAGATGATTATAAGATGAAGAATAACATTTATAAATATTTAAAAAATTAGAAACCATAATTTTTTGTAATATATTCCATTAATAAAATAAAAAATCTCTTTTATAGAAATAAAACGCAGAAACGCACATACATATATAATTCTCCGCTTTTCTTCCAAATACACTTCGCACGAATGCCGATAAAATTCTCGCAATGTTACGAAATTAATTTTCACTTCCAGCTGAGCTTCTCTAACGAGAACGCAAGTGTATTGCCAGCAAGAGATAACAATACATAAACCCCAAACAGATAAAAGAGATGTCGCATCATTAGTGCTATCGTAAAATAATTGCCGGTATACTTTCCTAGCAACGAATACTGTCATTTATACTTGTGTGTGTTTGTGCATGTTTCGTCCAAATGAAACTAAACTCATAACGAGCAGTATTCTATCTGAGCAATACAAAAGCACTTCAAGGGTTTTGGTCAATTAACGACATTTAATTATCAGTCAACTTGCTGTAGACCTTGTCGTCGTGAGTTGTCGAAATGTGAACAACATTCCTAGCAGTATTTTCATGTCTAATAATATTTTTTTTATTAAAACTCTCTGCGACCTTTCGACTGCTCAGTTTGCCTAAACGTTATATTAGACTCTGAGCAAATATTAAAACGTAGAAGCACAAAATTGCAATCGTGAAGGTTGGACATATTTAGTTCCATTTTGTGAAAGATAAAAAGAAATATCGCACTTTAATAGAACTCCAGAGAACTCAAATTATATATTTCAGCAATAAAAATTCAGTATATTACATACGATTTATTAATAAATTATTATTTTGCAATAGTATAATTTTACGAATTTTAATGTTATTAAACAATTTCATGAAACCTTACCGCGTAGTGTTTCAATTCCAGGAAGCAATAGAAATATATATATTCAATAACTGATAGAGTCCACTTTATTGTAACAGCTTCGGTCAACTCATAAAATCCATCCGTAAGTTCTATCGGGAGAAGAAGAAGAAGAAGGCGAAGGCATATTTCAGTGGATCGCCCGTAGCATATAGGAGACCATCATGTTGTAGTCAGCAAGGTTAACAGACTGATCTTGTTCTTGCGGAAATGTAGGTTCGAGTCATTTCGGCGATGAGATCAGCCTGTCGAACCCTGATCTACCCCACAGCTCGTGCTACTCACTTACACACGCACACAGATATACAAACGAGGGTGACTGAGTTGGAGTTCAGATAGAACCCTATCCCCGAGGTACATTGGCGCAATTCACCAGCCAGTAGATTACCCCCCCTACCATCACATAGCCATAGACTAGTCCTCTCCAGCTCCGCACATCCGAACATGTCCACGTGGCGACGATTTAGCTTGCTCCGCCAGTAATCGGGTGTCCTCGAGAGAAACGTACACCCGAACACTAGAGCATCATATCAGCGATACCATCTCTCGCAGCACAACAAAAAAAACAAAGTGGGACGAACCCACCATACCTACTTGATTTCATCCGACGGCTATTCGGATTATTGCAGGAGGAAAAAAATACACGATAAATACAATGGAAAAGATGCCAATTGTGTTTTATATTCGCGTGCTGACAGTATTTTCATTGTATTTTCCACTAGATGCAGAATTGCAACGTCATTACTGCGTTTCATCACTGAATTTCCTCGGACAATTATGGGAACAATGACAGAAAAGTTTAAAACTAAAAACTAGTTTTGGAAAATCTACAGTAAAGAAGTTAACTGAAAAGCTTCCGTAACGAGCTCTGCAAACTCCAATTTAAAATATTCCCCCCCGCACTTCGTCATACCTTGTGTGTGATCTTCGTTAACAAGATATTTGTAGCGTATAACAAAAGATATTCATGCCAGGCAGCCGTATTGAGTTGTGTAAGTTGCACGTTCCGAAAATATCGTCATCAGCACCAGCCTAAACATTGTTTCCGAGTTGTAAGAAGCTTAGAACCGCGCAGGTGAACAGAAGGAGACAAGCCGGAGAAAGGTGATGATAAATAGTCGGGCAGATACAATCTATGCAAACAAGAGGCGCGAGACGAGGTTTCATCCGTACTATACTGGGGTGTTGGTGCGGCTAACCCTGCCGGGGCCCCTTGCACAGGTGCTAATAATTCTCTGCTAACACATATTCCCGCAGCACTACTATAGTTAGTAGTCGTAGCTCAGTGCAGAGTTCAGTGTTCCAAGCATTGTGAGGTGTGAGCATGGAACGATACAATAACCACATTATAATATGTTGCTTGGATGCGCCTGTAGATCTCCCAACACCACAACTACATCATGATCTACAAAATTGATTAAACTGCCACGCGCACCGTAATTATTACGTCCGGAATTGATGGGCAATTATTAGTTTACGGTGCTAATTGAAAAGCACTTATTAATTGCCCGGTGTGTTCGTTTCATTAAACTCTTGTCACCACGTTGCCACAGTGCTTGTGTACCAGTGCAACCACCAGCGACGTGCATTTTTTATAAGCCCTAATGGCAACGGTCGTTGACAGAATTACAATTTATTCATAATAGAACAGCCACAAATGATACCCATGTACATATTGCCATAATGCAATTTATTATATTATTATTATATAAATCAGAGAAATATCCCTGTTTCAAATAGTTTTCAGTTTGTGCATATTTTCGTCTCAGCTTGTCGAAAATAGATTTATTCTATTTTTTTTAACAATTTTTTTCACAGTTGACAATAAATAATTTTATTTTATACACTGTTTATATTGTATCCAATCACGTTTCAATTAACGTTGGATATATTTTTCATTCAGCGTTTTAAAAAATCCGTACAGAGCAAATGCATATAAAATGTACAAATATTTTACATAATACATCGAGTGCAGTGTATATTTTTTCATCACTTATTAATTTGAGTATTTTTTTTTGTCACTGATATTTCGGACAAATTACTGCAAACAGGTAACGATGCCTGCAAACCATCGTAACGCATCGCACTGAATTCTGGGTATAATTTTGTTGAATTATTCATTTGTTACGGTGCGTAAAAAATCTGCATATCACTTGATTATAAATTGTAATGTGGCTATGCTTTTATATATACTCGTATTGAGTGCAGATTTGTCAGTAACGGGTACACATTAAAAGCACCAAATGAAAATAAAGTGTAATTGGATGTGGACACTATGCACATTGACGTGTTCAAACCTGACTACTATCTGTACTATCTGTTTGTTTATAATAAGTGACGTGTTGTGACACTGCTGTTACATATATAACAAGATGATACATATATCGGTAGATATGTTTAATTGCGGTACCGTTAATTATAGATACAAGAGCGTGGCTTGAATGAGGACATCAATCCGTGGTCGCCATTTGTAAATACTGATGTCATATGTCGTATTAGTTGCACATGCAACAGTGTAATCTATAGTTCTGCGGTGCACTCACAGGCGTCACACATTATAGTTTCATAAATAATATTGTCCTTCCCGAGGCTAAATATTTATTAAATTTCTTAGCAATAATTTCATTTCTTTTTCAGGATGTATTATAAAATTTATATTACAAAAACTCCTAAAATAGCGGGACATTTACATAAGATTTGTTTGCACCATTTGCACATAACGGCAGTTTGTGTATGCTTATCTCGATGATATGTTTGATAGTTCGTTACATATGTCATATTTTATACAACACAAAACAAGTCTGCATCTTGTGCAAGTGACATGTATATGCTTGTGGAGTGAATGGAGCAAACAATAGCATCGCATTTGTTACACTGATAATAATAGTAGTGCACAGCCAACATGGATTGTGCGATACACTTATGATGTATAACTTCAATGAAAATTGTCTCCAAACGTCATATAGTACAATGTATCTTTATTAAAAACAAATGATAGCTGCAATTTACTTGTTCATTTACAAGACAGACTTACATTGACAAAGAAATCCTTCAAAAAAAGATTTTTAACCCGTAACTAGATATTGTTTTGTTCTTATCTGTAAAAAAATGTTGCACATTTTACTTGTAAACTATACATCACTTGAAGATATATTTGCCATGTATGAAGCAGCAGTTCCCTTCTCCTTGCCATATTCGGGAATATAAAAACCCTAGCGGATTTAAGTGTTCTCGAGACGGTCTGCTCTTCCAACACTTACAAGTCACTGAACATCCTTTTTCTAAGGAATCCCATAACAGCAGCTCGCCAAAGCATTTATCGTTATATAGAAAATATACAGTCATTCTAGGATTAATACATTTGTGTGTGTGTGTGTGTGTGTGTGTGTGTGTGTGTGTGTGTGTGTGTGTGTGTGTGTGTGTGTGTGTGTGTGTGTGTGTGTCTTTCACTCACATTCTGACACTTCTTCCACTTCATTTCACCTTTTATTCCGCCATTTCGACGGGTCATCTTCGTTCTCATTCATATTGTCGTCAGTCAAGGGCCTTGTTCAACCATATGTGTTTACTTGTCCGCTAGAACTGGTCACAAAATATCAGAACAGTAATATGGAATTGAACATTATACTCCCAGCTTTGAAGGCGTGAATTTACGCAAAATATTTATTAAAAAATATTGACAGAACATCATTAGCGGTGACAGCGAACATTACGGTTGAAATTTCAAACGGAATTACCATTATTCTCTTTCAATAACGATCACCGTTCATTGACCCGGTTTACGAGAAGTGCATTTGGTGTAATATATTGGTAGATATATTTTAATCTTCAAGCAGCAATTAAGGTAAATATAGTGGCCAACTTAATTGTAGTTAAATCCTAGAGAACTACTTTATAGTATAATAAAGAATAGACTTTTAATGCAGTCTATTTTTTCTAAAGTAGCACGATGCTTTAACGATACGTATGAACTTACTTTCTAGCAACAGCTACAATAAAAATAACGCGAACCTTTTCCAGATTCTATCAGCATAATAATACAAAACCCTTTTCACATTATTACGGTATCAAATTGTCGGTATACAAATATTAACAGCGAATCTCACTACAATTAACACAAACTGATGAGAAAAGATGGCGATGATGATAAAATTGCATGCCATTTTGTTTTGGCAAACATTAAAATTCGCTGTATATGTGCCGCAAAAGTGTGACGCTGAATATAATTTCGTACAAGTTGGTGTTTTGGTTTTATGTCGGGTTTATCTCTTGTCGTAACGTTGTGATTGTTACTTCGTCGGCCTGCCGACAGAGGATGCTGATGTAGCTCGTCATTATTTTCGTTTATTACAAAAGTTTAAACCGCATGCCTGGCACTAGTCTGCAGAGCATAACAGAGCCCTTAATGCAGTAATTTTTACATTAAAATATTTGTCCTTGTTTAGTATCCGGTTTAAACATTCGGAGCTAGATTCATACACAGAACTTATTAAAGTATCTACTTGTTTATGTAACAAAATAGTTTTAGATTTTAAATGTTCGTTAATTGATTTGTATATTCCAAGTTTGATAATAATTAAAATGTAGTGAATTCAATGCAATATTTTTTTGTCTGATTATATATTTCACAAAATAAATAGAAGATTAATGAAACCACAATTAATAACAGATTCGTTATAAAATACACTGTTAGTTTAACCGCATGTAAATAGTCTGTTTGATAATGTACAGAGTAAAATATTTTTTAATCACAAATACTCCACACTTTAATCTAGTAAATTACATGTTCTAACCGGCAAAGAACATACACACGACAATAAACAACGAAACAAAATGTGAACGGTCCGGTACATTTTATCTTACAAAATATAACGAAACAAAAGAGAAGATACTGGTCGTCCGTTTGTCCAGTTGTACATGGTCATTATCTCAGTTGATTGTTCGACGACAATTCACAATGTACAGTGAAGTAGTGAGTGGGGCTAGGTTAGGGGAATACCTAGCATAGAAAGCAATCTCTGTGATTTCCCCCAAGTTCTTCGTATCGACTGGTGTAACCGTTTCTAACAAATGGCTACACCAAAAGGGTGTTACCAGGCCTTTCTAATTGCACTGGTCAGTGTTTACTATTTCTTACAATGAAAGACTGACCCGTCTACCGGCACCTAATTGCTGAAGTAATCACTCAAACTGAAAATTATCCTTCACGGAGCAACTAAATGGGTCTCCAACCAACCATCTTTACTTACTTCGTTCGCCCTTCCAACCACCTCCGCGTGTCCTACCTGACACCGTGAAATATTGGCCAGGAGTTTTAACAGAAATTAAGGTTTCATTTCGGTCGAGATAATTGATTATATGGTACAAGCACCATTATCTTTTCGGGAACAAAATGAGATACTTTTATCGAGCGAAAAGGTTCAGATTTAAATACAATGCAACTCTTCAAATCAATGATACACATTTGTATTTGATAAATATATCAACCCTTACTGTGACAGAATTTTCCGTTATTAAAAAATTGACACTGTCATGCAATTGAAGCGATGAATTTTCCATTCAATTTTGTGCGTTTTCAACGAAAAATTGTACAGTTAAATGATGGAAGCTAGATCATTTCACTAGAATCGCATGATCGATCTTCTGAACAACTGGCGCGTTAATTAGAACGGCAATCGGTCAAACTAAGCGCCCAAACATTACGAAGAAAACGACAATGTAGACGCACTGGCAGAAGAAGAAGATGAAGAAGAAATGGGGATGAAAGTGCAAAGAATTTTCGATCTTTTTGGGTGTTGATCTCACGTGTCAACGCCACGTGATGCATCGGACGTCGCCTGCTTGGATATCAAGACGCAGATGGATTTAAAAAAAAAAAAAACGGTTTCACGTCGGAGCTCGCAAAAGGAAAACGCGTCAATATTTGTAATTGGTGATGGATGATGTGACAGATATATCATAAATACAAATCGCACTAATACGTACTAGGCCCGTGAATTCGTACTCTCGTCATTATCGTGCAGGTCACGTGCAAGTCTAACGATTTCTTTGCACAAATGAAATGGGTTTCTCAGACATGTTCTAACGAGTTCTGACATAATATATCAATGGCGGGTGTACTGAATATGATACGCCATCATCATTCCTAGTACATATTTATTCAATTATAAATTCTTCATATTATAAGCTTATTTTACTGGAATAAATACCTACAATACTTCCTGTAATTAATTATTTAATTCAGGAACGAAAGGATCAGAAATTCGCATTCGCAATAATCTATAACATGAATATAGAAATTAATTTGTAAATGTTAATTCCATATTGGTATAATAAAAATTGAATTGTTTAATGAATGGGAACACATGTAATACTATTTTATTAGTGTCAATTTATTTATTTCAATTTCTTTTCGATGTGAATTGAATGCGATTGCTGCATCGTCACACTATATCCGTCAAAGCGCGAGTGCATACACTGCAACCCATATGTAATTTAAATTTCAAATTATACTTTAAAATGCATGTACAAGTATTACGAGCAGCATGCAACATTAATGAATTTTGTTTTTTACAAAAACTCCAATTCAATGCTGTATTCAGACATCAAGCAAAGAAATTCTATGAACTCTGTGCATATCCTCCTGAGTTTAAAGTGCAGTAAGAAAAAAAGACACATTTTTATTTACATCATAAAACTGTTAGTTAATGAAAATACATTGTACGGTATTTAACGTTAAAATAAAGAATGAATAGTCAATGATATATAAAAAGGGATGAAATACATGAATAAGATTTTTTGAAGCGTTGCCTTAGAAAAATTATTTTCTCTATTTCTTCTCGCTGCATGAAGAATCACAAGCTTCCGCTGCAAAGAATTCAACATTACCCGCTACAGTTGTCCCAACAACTCATCTGTGAAAATGTGAACAGTGATTTAACAGAAGAGGAGTGCTATTTCGTTGTAACACAAGTGAATTGGAAACATCAAGACGTTGATTTCTTGGTTTCCGTCTGTTAGTGAAACGGTTGTTAGTACTGACAGGAAGTGCTCGTTCTGTGTTGTCTCGTTTTCTGTTTAATTAGCTTGTCGAAGTGTAACGCATAAAGTACAAGCATAAATTGGACACGACCCAAATGCAGCCATAACTCGCGCCCCACCCTCTCCGCCCAACTGTGACAGATTCCACGCTGACTCGGTAGATAGCGTTGGCGTCACGGAAAAACCCCACGCCCGTCTTATGTTTCACAGGCGACAGAAAAAAATTCCAGCGAACGACGCTTTTCTCGTCTTTTTGTCATTTTTAATGTCTCCGTTCCGTTTTAGCAGAGAGAAGTGGCTGGTTCAGTTTTTACAGACTCAGTTAAAAGGTTATCAAACTGTCCCAAAACTTAAGTTCCTTTGAATATATTATCTGCTACTTTTAATTGCTGGTTCTCATTCTTTCTTTGCGCAGTCGCAACGATAAATAATTTCCGCATCTGCATCACGTAAACCTATTTGCTATTATGTGTGTTCTTGATCTGTGCAGAGGTTTTATTCGATAGCTTCCGAAAGAATACTACCCTAAGTATATAGAGTACAAGGATGGTACTTGCATGGATTGAAAATAAATATATATATATATATATATACATATATATATATATATATATATATATATATATATATATATATATATATTAAGCCTCCCTCTTTTGATTGGGTGGTAAACCTGCTATAATGCCAAGTACATATAAACAGCTTAGCTGTTAATTGAGGCTGCCAAATAGAAGGCGTGTTGAAACAATGCGGAAATAATTGACTGGGGATTAGGTGAAGAAAAATCGACAGAACAGACGATGACAAGAATGGATTAATTGAGGATGTAGCAAGTAACATGAACATAATGATTTATTAATACAAGAGAAAAAAATGTACATAGCTGTGTTCATATATTTGCAATTCAGATTACTAGAATTTCGAATGAGGATTGTAGAGTTTACTATCAGGATCTCAATATCGAACTAATTGCAACGGTTCCATTGGAAATTTCGTATTTAAGAGCAGATGTTTGTTGTGCAACGTATTTTATCGCAATTGCCTTGTTTCCAAACTACACAAACTGCATTAATTCATGTGGCTTGCAGGTATGAGAATAACTTCGCTTGTTCATTTACTGCATCCCAGTTCTTAAACTTACCTAAGTATTTACCGCAAAGTACCAAGTTAAATTTATACTCCCCAGCGTAAAACATCAACAGTGCTGTTTCCTTACAAATTACACATTTAATATACGGAACTATTACATTTATTTCAATTGTTTTGAGAAACCTTTGTAATTTGCGTAGAAAATTGAAAAGCTTTATTCAACATGCAAAGATATATTTCTGAAAATCAAAGCAAGCTGACTCATACTTATTACGCATATTTATTAAAGGTTAGTTAACATTATTTTGTGTATTTGTTTTACTATAATTAATTACTAAGTCGCTAATTAAAATCAGAGGTCCATTGCGTGTAAAATATTTGGTAGAGTTGGTTTGGGGTTAATTAAAATTCGTTCTTCAAAGCAAATGATTTCAATATAAATCATTATTATTATTATTATAAGTATTTATTTACCCATGAAACCTCGGAGGAATGTTTTTAAATAAACTCTTTGGAGCATGGCACAATTTTAAGTTGTATTGCCCAATAGAAATATATTTTGATATCGTCAGTGAGAGTCTAAATTACATTTTACGCGTACCGCACCAGTATTCGTTTCTTTTGATCTTAAAAGTCTTGAGAAGAGAATCAAGTGTGCTTTTCATTACAAATTACTTTTGACTCTTTGAGACCCCTTCTTCTCGTTCTTCTTCTTCTCTGATTCCACTTGCTCCGCACGCAAATGATATTAAATTCAGTAATTAAAAAGAAATGCGAAATATTTGGTCAATTCCAAGTTTTCAATATTAATTCATCAATGTAAATGACTTTTGACATGCAAATTCATTTATTACGAATCAGTTGAAGTGGATGTTTTTCGAAAAAAAAAACACGGAGATTTGTGCCTCGAGTAGGTTTTGAATTTGTTTTTCTGTTTGTAAAACTTTCGGTTCAAATCAAATATTGAATTATGAATGTCAATATGCCGGCAAATGGAAAACCTGTTACTGTTAGAATAAATATTTAAACTTCACGTTTTCCTTTTCAATATCACAAAATATATATCGACAGCAGAGAACAAAATGTATCTATTGTTCATTCTACGTAGCGTAGTATAAGTTGAAAGTATGTGACTGAAATGAAAAGAGATTTTTTACAGTTTAAAATTTTTCCATTTACTAAAAGCAGCCAAGGCTATTGTCGGCTACGTTTGGGGAGGTGAAGGGTATGCTTATTTACTTATATAAATACATATGGCTGCTTCCCATGTTGCCCTGTGTTGAATGTACATTATGGGGTAATTCGATACGTATTTTTATCTAGTGTAAAGTCGATAAAACTTGGACCATAGCCCAACCAGCTCACTTGATAACTTAAGCCACGGATAAAACGCCAACATGGATGCTTGCGAACGAACGAGCATGCACAATCTTGTGCCATAGTTTTAGTTTTGTTTCCAAAGCACCAAACAAAACCTGATTTCTTCGTCAATGCAGAATTTAAAACTACATCAATGTGACACTTATTTTATTATCCAAGACGGCTGCGGTTCTCAGTGTGACGCAATGTACAGAATGTTCGTATTTAGTTCGTACAATTTATGTACGGACTTTTGTAAAATTCTCTCTATTTTCTCTGTGTTCTTCTTGAATGACGATTCAACATAATCATTCCAGTACACAGTGAACCGAAAAAAAAAACCTACGGTAGGAGGACGACAATTTATTGTGCCTTCCAGCTAACGTTCTTGTAAGAAATTTTTGTGGCGATGCAGTTTCTTTGAAATGCGCACGAATTGTTTTGTTCGAGAGAAATGTATAGCATGGATTATGTATTATTGAATTTCGGTTTTGAACATGAGACAGGGCTGTAATAGTGATTGAGTTAGTCTGCCTTAGATTCATTGGAAATTAGATATAAAATAGAAATAAAAAATACAGAAAGATGAAATGTAAGATTTTGTAAGATTCTCTTTAAAATTAATCGTAAGTTAGTAACATTATATTATTTTATAAACTTGCCAATGGATACGAGGGAAGCTCTTGCTACTATCTTTTATTTTAACGAACTAGATATTATTTACAGACTTGTTCTTCAGGATGATATAGTTAGAATAACTAATATAAATGAAAATAACAAAGTTTGAAGTGCAATAATGTATGTCTATTCGGATGAATCGCATTTAAATAAAAATATGCGTTGGCCCCGGTCCAAATGCGCTCGCTAATGTATGTACGTATAGATAACATACATGAATCCCTATCAAATAAACTGGAGCACACACATTTTATATTTTATTATTCCGTTATTATTTCACAGGATGCGGCAAACAGAATTTTAGGTTCCGCACTCCATTTACAGTTTCAAGAACAGCATTTAATTATTTGAGAAATTATTACAGCAATTCATAGAAAGCGTTAGCAGAGAATAAGAATGAAGTAATATTTTTTGGACTATATCTTTACAGAGAGAATAAATATTTCGAAGAAACCACTTTAGATATTTCAGATAGAAATGATTAATCCAAGCGAACTGCAGTACATTGTAAATATCAAGTATCATTCAGTCTCTCTGATTGAACCGTCGCGTCGATTCAGTTTCTTACGCAACTGTCAATATCTTCTTGGCCAGTTCATGCAAAAAGTAATGCACTTCACGTTTTTCTTCCATTTCGTATATTTGTTCTTCCACTTTCCTGGTTACTGACAATTTGTCCATATCAGGATAATGGAAGTGGACGCGCTTCGGTTAAAGGACCAGCATTCGTACGTCCGTTGATTTTGCACAGAATTCATGACGTATTTTATATATCAACTGTCAATGGCAACATCTCAACATAACCTCACATATATATTATAGTCACTGCGCATGCAGCGCTTTCTCGTTCTAGAATTTTTCTCTGAACTGGCTGGCATCTGTAGTGGACGAAGGGGTATAAAAACATACTCTTGAGCTTTTCGGCACACAAATCTGTACTCTTAAATTATTCGTCTGTGAGATTGAACTTTCTTGAACTTTCTTATGGCAGTTGTGTGTATCTAAAAGAATTTTTGCTCTAGGTTTTTTTTGCAGGACAAATATGTACCCAGACACGATGTCAATATTGTACGATTATACATGCGTGACGCGAAGAATGTATATATATATATATATATATATATATATATATATATATATATATATATATATATATATATATATTGACAATGTCTAGTATCGAAAGTCACAATATCTTTTCGATATAAAGTTCATTTCAAAAAATATAATACACATACATATATTCATAACATGACGCATTTCCCATTACTGAGGTATCAGGCTCTTTATTTCCCTACAATCATCTCATACATCAAAAAATAAATATAATACACAATCAATAAATAAATAAAAATATTGTAAAAGAAGAATGAAATTAAACAGCTATATTGAAAAAATATTATAGATATATATATATATATATATATATATATATATATATATATATATATACCAGGTTGTTTATATATTTATTTTCAATTTATATTTATAAAAGAACGTAATAAAATACATCGAAAATACAGTTACTGCGTAAATCGTTGTAAATATTATGTTTAACTCAAACAAAGTATTGCCTATAAAATGTATAGTCATATTATGTATCAACTATATTTACTATTATGTAGATATGTCATGAACTCCCACAAATATACATAGTATGTATCCCCAAAAGCCCCACATTGCTCCATAACCCATTGAAACATATGCTATAAATTTTAACGGACATACAGTTTGTAAAATGGAACGATGAGTTTTTTCTTGTACTTGCGATTGGGCGGTTGCTGTTTGTCGACTTTATCGAACACTGCACTCGTGTTCAAGCAATTTGACATATCGCTTGCCATGTACTTCACTTCGTGTAATTCAAAATTGATTTCACACGCAGGAGCTTTGTTGATGCCCCTTGTATTATACACTCAACATGACGGCAACATATCCACAGTTATGCACTACATATATATCTCCTTGACATAACTGGTCGCGCAAAACGTACATTGTCGCTCAATTCGATACGAGTAGATGCACCAGTGGCATACTAGCAACTGTCAATGGTATCACATTTGACAGATCGACCTACATATCACCGTTAAATTCGTAACGAAATCAAAAATGTTTTGCGACGCGCATGTAATCCGAACACCGATTATTGTCGTACGCATTTTGAATGCGTACGCGAACAGTGTTGCCAAGTAAGTTATAGCTCAAAACGTGTCAAAACAAGTAAAAGTAATGGTGATTTGATTCTGAAGAAGTGGGGTTAAGAGAGAAACGACAAGGACTACCAATGAAGTCTCACCAGGAACGTCATAGTATGTTACTTTATTAGTTTCCAACCCTCCCGGTAGAAGAATGAATACGTCAATTATGGAAGTGATAAAATATATAGTGAAGCATTGTTATCAACTAATATTGGTGAACTTGTTACCACACATTTTCAACTAAATTTCAGCGCAAGAAAATTTGCGCAGAATAGAATTCTCCGTGAATAATAATGTAAAGTAAAATATATAAATTACCCACGTTCCTAGTCAACAGTAATAGCTCAAAAACACAATCAGAGAACATGATTTTGTACAATGGCCGCTTTTTCGCCTTAAAGAACCACAATGGAATAGTGAAAATGTACGAGGCTTATTCAAATTGTACAGTTTGAATAATGTACAGTCGCACAGACTAGTATTGCTCTCCAACTGGGCCTGTTAATAGTCACTATATAAGTGTGCTAGTGTAGTTTAGTACAAAGCATTAACATCACTTGAAGAGCTTGAGTAAGTGGTTCACGAAACTATTTGGCGTAAGTTTTAAATCTTCAACGTTAACGTAAGATGTACACGAGTAATCATTCATAGATATTTGCGATCTGGATGAATCTTATGGGTACATACATTTACGTCGATAGTTTACTGAAATTACAGCACTTGTATTGCACGCCATTTTCAATGGCAATGAAATTCGAACGCACGACAAGAGTCTTCACCAGGAGTACCTATTGAATCGAACGATGAATAGAAAAGCCTTATTAGACTGACGGAACAATATTATTGAACCTTCCCTGTTGAATTGATAACGATCAAATTTCCAATGAGATTAACGTTAACAATACTCTGATTTACTACAAATGGATCCCATGGATTAGGAATATTGGAGGGCTGAGTTGCTTGACACTATTTAGAAACTAACCTAAATCATCAATTCACTTGCACTTTCGCCAATATTTGTATATTTCTCCGAACTATGTGTTGCAGGTGATTCATTTTCTGTGATGGTTTACATTGGGCGCTGGGGTACCGACATTTCCGAAACAACTAAATATTTTTTCACGTTTGTGATGATAACACAGACGGAAACGACGTTCTATCGATTTTCGCCATCGGAAGAGCAAAAATAAAGATAGATTGTACCTGGATGTCGGACATCACACAGCCGAAACTCGAGACAACACTATATCAGATTTTGTGTTAGCACTAAAGCTTCAAGTAAAATAGAACTCACCCTTTTTTTTTCGTTCGCTAGACTTTCAGATGTGGCAATCTTTCAGCGGAAAACACATTTTAAATAAAAAGAACGAGATTTTGACGAGGTAAACGTGTATTGGTTCAATATAGAATGTAATAACTGTGGCGGGGATAACCTAATTCTGACATCTAGTTTGGTCATCTAATTCTAATAAGCGAACATGTAGAACACATATGTATAGTTTGGGCTTTGAATATATCTATCCGCATATCTACTGCGGGAACGATATTAGTGCGATTATATTAGCTTCTGTGCGGTTCGATAGAGTCTCATGTAAATGAGATTTAACTCATCGCAAGTTTCTCATTTACCGTGTCATTCTCTCCAGCAAGCAAAACGTCGACTACGTTGCATCCAGTCACAAGGTGGAGAATCCGATCAAATAGTTTAATTTGTTTACAGGAAACTTTACTATCTTTATCACTCCAATGACGCGAACAAAATTAGTTTCATATTTAAACTTATCTCATAGCTATCTGCGTACTAGAAATGTAAGCACAATCTTTTTAAATGTGGGAACGCTAACCCTACTTTTCCTAGTTTGACAGGTTAAGCAAATATGGCAATTGTTTTGAATAAACATTACTGAATAGTTTTACCGTTAACAATTTGTTTTATTTAAATAACATTACGCTGTTCATTTGTTTATATTGAAAACAATACGAATTTCATGCACCGTATCACAGTGCATTTAACACTTGTGTACAGTTGCAATGAGGTAAAATAAATAAACAAACAGTGAGTGATACAAATTAGTGAATTTTGTTCATTAACGGTGCAATGAGCAGACTGACACTGCGTACAGCCTAACTCTGTCAACACAATATTAACATATACAGTATATCGAATAGATTTTGCACTCGACAACACAAAATAAAAAGATTAACCGAATTTGAGATCTACCAAATTGAGTAACTGAAATTGCTGATTTGAGGAAACTGATTTTTATTCTTTATGAGAGTCTAAATAACCTACGACAAAGCACAGCTCACTATAAATAAACTAGTACTTACCGACGGGGAACTTTTTGCCCAAAGATTAAGAAAGAAAATTCTCGCACCAACACTGCACTGCACGAAAGAATGGAGCACGTATAATACCGGACCGTATAGCATTTCCACAAGATGACCTTTTCAAATAAAACCTTTTCAAGCACGCAATACTACCAACATTAAAATCCCCACATACGTTGTGGCCGTGAATGCATGTTGCAACAATAGTAACGAACATACACACTGGCCACAGGCATGTACACGGAACAGTCCACTATGAGCGCGGCGAGGGGAGTCTGCCAGTGTGACATGAGTGAACTGTCTGTGAAATATAATATTGCAGTGAATGGTTTGGTGTTGTGTTTTCTAGAGTCTAGAAGCAATGCGGCACTTTGGCTTGAAATCTTTCTCTCCCTAGGTGATTTACTAACGCAATGTATATAAAGACCTTTTTTCACTAGCCCCGATTTTTTTTGTTTTGATAAAGTGAGCGAAATGCAACCGTAGTAATTTTTACCGCTTCTTTTGTACGTTGGTATTCTGTTAATGTGTGGACATTTGCTTTGTTTGGAGGGTAAACTGGCATCGACTTGTCTTAAAGCTACGTGCGTTTGTTTTAGCTGTAGTTTAAATGTTTTCAGTGTGCCATGAAAGTTTAAATATGAACTTTTAAATGTTCACGCGTACTTCATGTGAATAGACTTGGAAATATAATTTCTCCGTTTTGATTTCTCCAGTTAAATAAATTAATCTGCGAGTCCCTGAGCGAGACTATTCAGCTTCCTGGTATTACTTTTTACGTCTTTCTCGAATTCTAAAAATAAAATCGTCAACTACCGAGAGATTTGCAACTCACGAATCGAATAAATATAGGAGTATTATTTATTTTACGTGATGATTTCATACGCTGTATAGAATCATCAAAATTGGATTGTATTATAAAAAAGAAACTTGGCAGAGAAAAAAGTTTTCTTATATTATTGACTCGTTCGCCGGTATTATCCGATTATTTTCTGATGTTTAGTGTATATGATGTACGTACGCTGTTCTCCTTGCTTTTCTTTTTGGAAATTTCTTTTGGAACTGAATTAAGTTAACTCATATTCCTATTCGGCTAGATTCGTATATCTTCGATTTCCCGAACCTTATATTTACAAAGAAATACAATTTTTATTTTTTAAATGAGATTCCGAAGAAAGATTTGGATATAGAAAGGTGTGAGGGTGTTTTCTTTAATTCTCAATAATTCATACCCGTTTCAAGTACATGTTTAATAACGACGTCTTCTCGAGTTAATTATCTAGAATCTGGATGATTTATGGACAAGCACATAAATCACCAGTGTGCTTTGCACTGTGTTACCTACCCTACCCTACCCTTTTCCGTACCGTCCACCATTCATCCTCGTTTCTTTCTCGTTGCACTCGGCGACGCTTCTCTAGACGTCCTTTTTATGCTATTTCCAATATTTTACTTCAGGATTATGGAACGTTTTAACGCTTAAAGACAAAGAAATACACACAGACACACAGAATCGTATCCTGAATAACATCTAGCGTTCAATCAATTCGTTTACTTTAATGAAAATTGTTCATACTTAATCACGCATCAATTGTCATTGCTGATTAATTACATTTGCAATCGATATGAGACAGAACATTGAATTAGAATCCAATTTCTACACTCTACAGTATCGAAAGATAATCGTGTTTATTTCATATACGATAATAGTTTCTTACCTTTGTCGACTGTCATTTTCGACGAACATTAAGTTTGCAATATAACCTAGAATTGCTAATTCGATGTGGTCATTTTTGAAGAACATCACATATCGTTCGGAAATATTTTACAGTCTCTTCCGTTATTTTCACAAGCATCAAATCGCACAGTGTACAAACTATATTCATGTCCGCGCTGACGAGTAAAAACAGAATCTGTCAGTTCGACGAAACGAGACGGGGTACATAATAAACAAAACACCAGAACGGCCACAGCCCGCTTGGATCCGTACCGGCAAACGTCTTGTGTATGTTCACCATTCGTATGGTAACTGGGCGCCCTTATATTTCCAGTGTTGCCAATATGGATGTATGTCCTCTGACGCAGGATGGAAAACGCGTCGTCGATTTTCCACTAAGCTATATTCATAGAAAACATCTGGTGAAACGTATACATAATATATGATAAATGGTTGCGGAGGAAATGTGTACTACTCAGATGTGATCATGTGAAACATACACGTGTAACTCAAAAGATCAGTTGCATACTTTTTGCAACTGGTAACTAGACTGGACTAGTGCCCCGTTTACAAAACGAAATGTATTTAGTTACATGTTTGAACCTAACTATAATGTAGTTCCTTTCATATTTTGAACAGAAACACTAGTGTTTTATTTGAAATACGTGAAATAGGTTAGGTAGGCGAATTCAGTTGGCGCGTTGCAAAATATAATGTAATGAAAGCAATAATTTATTTACAGTTCCGTAAGTATTATCTACGTATGCGGTTGCGTTGACTCCTTTTAATCCCGTTACAGGCAATATTGTGCTTCAGGAAGAGGACGTACATTAAATTTAAACAAAAACTTTTCACCGAAAGTTCGTGAAAATCTCATCAAATTTATGGCAGTTAATTATCCTTTGAACGCAGACTACAACGTGCCCTTCGTGTTGCCGCAGGGTGAACTGGTTTATTCCCTTTACTTTGAAATGGAGAAATTATATGTACATATACCTATTTGATTTTGGCCATTAAAGATTTTCTTAAAATGTATCAAGCGACATAAATGTTCTTTAGATAATTGACATGTTCTTACAAGAATTTACCAATTTGCAAAAGTATATGAAAGTTATAGCCTTCAAGTATAGTTCGAGATATAGTTTAACTACTGCTAAGAATATTACGCAATTTCAAAGATGAAAAATAATAAAAGAACAAGTACATAAGAATGCAATTAAATTCTAGTTCAAATCTCGGAATTTCCGTGAAATTCTCAAAGTAAAATGAAAATACTTTACTACATAGAATATTATATAAATTATAATCGCACTACTACATGTATTTACTAAAAATTTCAATTAATTTTTTCTACTTTGAAATACATATTTTGTCTCTCAAGTGGCAGTTACTTATATGGCTGCCATTTTTCTAACCTAAAATATAAATGCACAATACTTATCCATAAGGCGTCGACCAATTAGAGGGCAGTGTCTTAATGTGGTACAATTAATACGAATCTTAGCACGTGCACAAACCTACGCAATGTATAATGAAGCACGCAATGTATTAATTACAAGTATAATTGCTATTAATGAGATGTTTCTCAACGCCAAATAATTAAACGCTCAAACTAATGACGTACGTAATGAGCGAGAGTCACCGTATCGCAAATTTACGTAATTTTTATGCCTACTAAGGAAACAAAATTCTCTGGATAATTGTTTTCTAAGCTTACTCTGATTGGACTAATTGAACGGAGAATATCTCAATTAACATATCAGGCGTATAATACTAACAATTTCAAGTTTCAAATAGATAAAATCATAATGGTCTTGGTGTAATCAATTGTATGACACCGAAAGCCTTGTGTTCGAATCCGTGTCATGATGTAGATCAATATTGACGGCTGAATAAGGCGCTGGTTCAGATAAGCTAAGCTTCCTGTCGGTGCCCTTGAAATCAGGACAATATTGTTGTAGAACATGCATCAGAGACTATTAACCGCACTTGAGGACAGCCAACAAGTAACTGGTTTGTTCAGGTCAGTCATATCCGTCCATCGCTGTAATAGTATTCAAGTTTAAACCTGTTCCGTTACGAAATAATCAAATAAGAAATGCGTGTCTTCTTATTCTTTTTATGTTCTGTTTTATTTTTCTACACACAGTTGCAATTTTCCAAATGGAATACGAACTCCGAAAGGAATTAAATCAATTTCCGTACAAATCCCACGTGTATCAAATCACAAATAGACAAAGTAGAATGGATACAGCGTCGGAGAAAACACACTTTTATCCATTGGTTTCTGCTATCCAGCTGTACATGCCAAGCAAAATTCATTGCTATTTAAATTGTAGTTATTAAAACATGTCCATCCATTCATCATGGAATTAAAATTGACAATACGTGACAAAAACAGTTGAATACAAAATGTGTGAATTATCGAATGAAATTAGGTCACTGAGTCAGTGTTTGTTTGTTTTAGTATTGTTGGAACTACAATCAGCAATCCCAAAAAATTGCACTAATGTACCGTTGTTTTTATAAAAAAAAGGTTATCAAATTTATTGCCTGCATTTGGAATACCCAGTGAACTGGGGACCCCGAGTGAACGATGGAATAAACCAGATGAAAAAGCAGATAACGAGTAGGGTCAAATTGTCACAATATGTTACGTCACCCCTCTGAATATACACACGCGCACCTATGCTTAGTATGTTCATGAACACATATAGCTACAAGTGCGAACATGCACAAACATGTTACCGAACGGGGCGCATCACGTGATTTGAACTGGATTGCAAAACCAACATTATGATTTGTAAATTTGTCCATCCATGTTAATTTTTGTTGAGGTTTTACATATTTCAAAGCCGCATATAATTGCAAACTACTATTTAAATAACTGAAATAAAATTACCAGCAAAAATATTGCACAAAATTCAAAATGAATGCATGAAAAAGTGACCGATATATTAAACACAGAATACGTACTAATTTTAACGAATAAAAACGATCGTGTAATATATAGTTATATATTTAAAATTTTCCGAATGCTGTGACGAGATAAAAATACATTGTTGTTGAAAGTGTGTTGATGAAAATAAATAAAACAAACATTTTATGAGCACAGAACTCACGGGCTTCTTGTGACTGACGACAATATATTCGCACGCGACATTGCTATCTTTCGCAGTGAAGTTTTTCGAGTGTATTTCGATGGCAATCGTAAAAAGCAAGCGCCTGCAAACTGTGCAGTTATATCTCACACGTATCAATATGGAACCTGGCTGAATCATTAAACATTTATAAAGTATATCTGAGCGTATGTGTCAGGGTGAAATTTTCCAGATTGGTTGCGATACTAAAACGCCACGTACTGCTGCGGCTGATGTGCGAACGAAATATGATCGTTAAAATGAGAGATGTTTGATTAAATATTTCACCACTTATATCATCGTACGTGTTCATAAAACACAAGAAGCATCAGATTGTTTAATATAAATTACATCATGAAACACAAATCTGTATACAAAGTAGGTAAACATATACTTATAAGAAATATTGGTAAAATGAAGAACACATTTTGAGAATTGAGATATATTTTTTTTAGATTTTACACAACATTCATTATATTATGTATTATTATGAAAAAAAAACATATTTCTCAGCTAATTCATTTTCTACTGGTTTTTTTCTTCACGTAATTTAAATTATAATACATTTTTCACAGTGACTACATTTCCGTGGGCGTCCTCCCTAAAAAAAATGTATAAAAATTTAATGAATTTATACGTAGAAGTACACTTAGAATTAAAAATATTATCATCTATATTCCAGGCACGCAAAATGCCGTCGTCGGTGACATCGCAATTTATAACGCGTAAATGAAGACAAACTTGAAACATGGTAGTAAGTCTTCACTTCCGTTCATAAACATTTGTAAGGAGGACAGTGTTGCGTTTCCCCGTAAATGGATGTAACGAAACGTGAGAAAATATCGAATGAAACCTAAATATAAATATATGTAATCTCAAACATATTTCAAGTAGAATTCAATCACATACCTTCATTCTCCTGGACATATTACCTCTTTTATTTAACACGTAGATCTCTATGATTTGAACTGACAATATTGTTATGTACAAAAGATGATATGTACGTGTTGGTATTGTCTGTGTTTGGGTCAATATCGTAAAGTGGCCATTTCTAATTCATAGTTGCTGTCATGTTAAAACCGTCCATGCCTAGAACTAGAACTTCCACAATCCTCTTACACCACCAAACCAGACGAGTTGCCTAGCTGAGCTGACATTTTCAGATACTCGTCCAGACAGTTAATATTACAACGAACAATTTTGATCCGGACAATAGGTTTAAAGTGTTTCTTCCACTTAAAAAGAACCATATTCCTTTGGAGCTAGCTTAAAAATTCTGAAAGAAAAAGAACCCAGTGAGAAACTTATATTTTATGTAAACTAATAATAGTGCATTTTGGTGTCATACACATTTATCATATATTCATCTATGAACTTCATAAGTATCAACCTAGATTTGTAATTTCGTGTAAAATATATACCTACCATATTTCTTCATGAAACAAAAAAATACATTTCTTATAATAAACCACTCTAACGGTTGTTACGGTCTGTTCTGGTAGCGACCGGCACCAGATCCTGGTTAATTGTTACAAACGATCTAGTGCCGGGTTTCGTGTCACCATCCATTGGTTCGACGACGAAATGCTTGCCCGGCCAAGCTCGGTCGTTTGACTATTTGTCTCTACCGGCTGCAGATGCAAGCGACGCGTTCACCAACTCAACCCGGCAACCTCAAGTCACCGTCATCACCACACTATGTGCTTAACAATTTGAAAATCTACTTAACATAAACCAAACTAACCGTGTGGTTTTGTTTTGCAAACGGATAATGACGTTCAGGTTTCTTTAACAATGACCACTACAAAACTCCAGGTTTAAATGTAGAACAAATATTTGGAAAACTAAAAGAATACAAAGGTGGTTATTGTATCCACTGAACAAGTGTTAAATCTTTCGCTTTCAAGTCAGATTTAGTCAGTATTGTCGTTATATCGTTTGATATCTACAAATGGGTATATAAAAATCGGAAGCAAAAAAAAATATGGGCGTAAAAATTGCCATTATCGTAACTTTGCTCGGTTCAATGTATGACATACATATTATTGTCTGAAACCTCTGTCATTCCAACCCCAACATTTTTAAATAAAAAACCATAACGTGACATAAGTGTGAAGATTCAAGTAGATTTACAACTTTTTAGGTGTTAGAGAGGAGGAGTGAAGATCTACATTAGACACACACAAACATTCAGAGGGATGTATAAGACAGTAGTGTTCACTCAAATTCACCGGCGCCCAAAACTGACTGAAGAGTGTGATGTAAAATTCGGGGGATTTGAAATATCGGACTTTTTGTCGGCAGTAAACAGGCAAAACTGACATCACGAGAGAACCAACATCGATATCATGAAATATTCATGCACGAACTGTTAACATTCTCAATATAAATTCTGTCACATCAAATACGTTTGGATCTTCGCCTCTTTATTCGTGGCCAACTAAAGCCGCATCTCCTTGGCCGACCGCGTACTGTTGACAATTCAAGTTTCATGCAAATACATCTCGGGCGGTTGTATACCCTGCTTCGCAAGCACAACTTGCACGGACAAGTCTACAACGAAGACGACGGGTGATAAAATAAGGAAGATTGTTAGTATAAAGACAGTACCACGGGGGTGGGGTGCTAACGGAGTGTGGCTGTAGTTATTCCTCGGATATGACGTCACCTACCTGAGCCCGAGCGACGCGAGAATTAGTGCAATTAATAAAACAGCCTCGGGGAACTTGGAATGGAATAAATGTTTAACACATTTGGGTAAATACTACACCAGCAACCCGCAACACTCAGTTTTAATGAAACGAGTTTGCTACCTGCTGTCTGTTGTATGCGCATGCGCCAGATAAAACTTAACCCAATTTTATTTTAGTACATAATCTTTGTGGCACAGTTACATGTAAGAACAAGATATTAATTAATAGTGTAGTTTGGCTTGAAATTAAAATGTTTATTTACTGTAAAGTAAAATTTCAAAAGTCACCTATGATATTTTCAGTTGACTGAACAATGAACGTTACTTGCTAGCGTATTTTTTAATAGTTTTCAATTAACTTTCTTCTCGTTCTAAATGCTTTGATTTCATTATTTAATTACTAGTAATTGCGTTTCAGCTTGGCTCTTTTTAATTCGAAGGGCTTAATGTTTTACATTAAATTTTAATTATCACACGCTGATTAGCGTGCAAAACTAATGAACGAAACAATTATCATTACATACAGCACCATGATTGTAGTTGTTGCGTTGAGTGTACATATCATTTAATATGTTCGTGGCATTACAGTACATTTGTATGTCATTTAGAATATCTTCAGCGTAATCAATAACACAGGATTTCATAAAACAATGATACCATTCTGTCATTTATATTATTAAATTCATTTCAGTGAATGAAGTGAACATTACATATTGTTATAAATATGTAGATACGTGTTTACTTATATTTATATCAATAAATTCAATGTAACAACCATTAAAAACACATGAAGACTTTGTAACCAAAACAATTTAAATTTGTTTACTTCGAGCCGTTGTTATGGATCTCTCTTGCGAAACGTGAATATAAGGTTTCATTGTTTTCTTCGCAGAAATTTCATATTACAGTATTCAAAAGTAAACTTGTACATATCTCCGTACATTCTAGTACTGCAACGAATAAGCTTGTTCAAGTGATTTCCATAAGATCTATTATTCCATCATTCAGACGCATATATTTACAGTAACTGCTACTGGAAATGCGATGAGGAATCAAGTCTTCTGTCTAATTTACATACGAAAGAACATCGTAAAGCAGTGAGGCGTTCGAGTCACTGGTAGCGATTCGCACCTCTTCACCGGGAGCTGGGAAGTGTGAGTGAACGTCGAAAACAGTTGCACTCGTCGTTCGACGAAGAATGTGGAAACGGTGGAAATCAGTGACTTGATCACATTAGCCGTGGAACGCGGCACCAGAGACCAGCTGACGTTTTCATCTCTCAGACAGTTATCGATTCAATGGAATCGTTTCGGAACGTCTTCTTCTTGTCATAATTACCGTGCCTTCTAGAATGTCGTTCTCGAACTGCTAACGGTGCCCCGTGCTCCATACAGACGGGGCTCAATACTACACCAGCACCATCAACGGCAGAGAATCAAATCTGTCGACAGACAAGTCTTGTGAAAAATTGAACCGCCACACTTGAACGTGACGGACGAGATACTTCTGCTCTTCCATAAAAGTTAAGCGAAGCATCTTGCAGCATTGTGTTCGTGTAACTTTTCGCCAATATATATTACGATTATATTGTATATAAAACTTACTTGAGTTTAGTTAATTGACGGATAATAATAATTAAGATGCAGCATAGGTAATGTGAAATTTAGCACTTCACTTCGGCCGTTATGCTTTTCATCCGCTGCTATCGTAGTTCGTGGGATTTCAACCGTGAAATATGAAAGATGTGCGTCGCATAAGAATGCATTTTACACATCGCATATATCATAAAGAAGGTGTAAAATCTAGTTAGCGTAATGTGATATTAAAACATAAAGTTACCTGCGCCACTTAGTATGCATCTAACGTTAAGTTCTCTCGTATTTTCCAACCGTCTGGATGCTAGGTGAACTTTATAAACGTTCCACTACCACCGGCAAGCAAGCAGGGTAGCACCAACCATTTTCCATTATGCATTATTTAACTTGCACGAGATTTTTTTGCTTGCATCGTCCCTCTGTTAATAATATTAACTCACCACGAAGTACCCGTATGCATTGTTGTACTGTAATTTATTACGTCGAGTTCAAACTTGAAGCAAGTACGTAAATTATTATACTTCAGCTTTTCACAGCAAGCATTTCGCCGCCCGGAAGGAACAAGCAATGTCCGGTAAAATAATGAACAATATCATCAATTAAAATTACCATTTACCATTTTAAAAATAAATAACAAAAAACACTTCTCTCCGTCCGATGAGCTTTTACAAAGCTTCCGAGTACTTTGTGTCGACGAACTTAAATGCTTCAATGTAAGTTTTAATAAAGTTAAAAAGTAGCGTGGAAAACCGCAGCACTAGTTCCAGAACAAGTTTTTACGGAACTAAAACTTTGCACAAAATGATACACAGACAGTAACGCCTCAAAATATATGAGCCGTGGCCGAAACGCGATACCATACAAGCTCATTCGAGTGTAAAAATTTTTAAATATGATTTATTTGATATTCAAATTGTCGTTTTCTTTTTACCCAAAATGGTAACTTCATAAATCTCTTTTACGTTTGCGTTTCGTACATTTTGCTTTGATTTCCATTAGAATATTTACAGCGAAGCTGCATTAGCATACACTTGTCTGTATGTATACATGTATGTATTAACAGATTGTCTGTTTATCAGCGGATATATCGGAATTCAGCGGTTGTACATGTATGCCGGTTTCGGTATTATTTGAGATTACACCGTGTCAATATTAGGACGAGTGCCGTGCAGTTTATCCAGCAGCTGCAGCTGATATCCGCTGTGCATTTCAGCGGCTTTGAATACTGAATTACGTAAACATAATCCAGGTATTAGTAATTATATCCGATAAACAAGAAAATATCTCTTTGACATTTGATCAAAAGCTTCGGATGTCACTGTTACAACTATTTCTGACATCCCTAATTGTGACAAACATATTTTACCTGATGTATTGACAATTACCAAACATGTTTACAATATTATTTACTCACGTTGGTTGCATTAATCTGTTAACCAAACGCATAACCCAACAGAAAATCATCACAATTACAGCGCGAAAGGTCTGTTTGTGTCGCAAAATAAACAAAAGCGCGTCACGAAAAATACTGGTGTGAAACAAAAACAGACCATGGCAAACTTTGTTTACGTTATGAATTTTATTAGCATACATTTCAACTGTAGTGTTCCGTGTGGTTCTCGTTTTTTTTTTTTTAAACCGTAATTGTTATTTTCTTTTGTGCCTACAAAAAAGAGCCATTCGACGTGTACGCTTTTAAAATATTATCACACGGCCATCACAAATAAAGAAACTGTACTTTGTTCGTTTTGTTTATATATTTAAATACATCTGCGAACATTTAAAATCACAAGCATGAATGTTTTATTCAACAAAGGATGATGTATAAATGCTTAGCATTCACATAGGGTTTTCTTCTATGAAACAATCAGTGTGTATAGGTGAGGTAGTGTATGGTTAATGCTATGAAGTGCAGGTTAGACTAACAGTGCTGTTGGTGCTTGAAAGGTGTGTGAGTTTATACCCAGTTCCACATGCATATTTCACACAACTGCTTACAATTGCAAATGCACCAAATCTTCACTCCAGCGTGCTGCTTCACATGGAACTTTAATACAAACTAGAAGTGCCAGGCTTATTATTCCATCAGCACCCACGGCTACTAATTCCCATTGATAATTCCATGCTACTCATTGCATTCTATAGGAAACCATCTCAACAATACATCTACGCTTGGTTGAAACTCCCGCTTGGTAATAAACAAACCGGTTTTGACAGGTTTGTAGCACACACAAAAACCGGTTTTGAGTGCGTAAAATAAAGTACCTACGTCACGACAAGATGTGGAACACGTGGTGTCTGAACGTATCACTCCCATCATCGTCAACAGACACCAGCAGTAGCATCACCCCTTGAATACGTTGCTCTGCTGGGCTATGAATGTAAATGGTAATGTTATCTGCGTCGCTGTTATTTGAAGGTGAAACACATTTCGGCGTAGCCATTACCAACGCGGCGGTTCTAGGTGTATATAACCAACTCCCCGTGTGTGGCTTGTAGCCAAAACCAAGCAGGCTTTTGCCCTGAACGTTCTCTCTACGAGACGCCAGAGACGACCGTTCTGCAAATGGAGTCGCCACCAGCACTGTCGGCGGGCTTTGTTACCACGAAACAATTTGTTATTTCCATGTTATTAAATGCGTACACGCGCACCGGTGCGATACGCATATACAGGACACAAATCTTAGCGACGCAAATGAGAGCGTTGTTGGCTTTTTAAATACGCCACCCCTTTCGGTAGAAGGCATCTGGGTTACCTGGGTGTGTACTCAAAATTTCAGTAAAGATTACTCCCGCTAGCGGACAAATTCTCTGGTTGTTATTCATGAGAATTATACAAACAGTTAGCTGGAGGTAATATGATTTTCTTTCGGAAATTTTGTCTAATAAGATAAGAGCATATATATATATATATATATATATATATATACATATATATATATATATATATATATATATATATATATATATATAGATAGATAGATAGATAGATAGATAGATAGATAGATAGATAGATAGATAGATAGATAGATAGATAGATAGATAGAAAGACAGAGAGAGAATTTGCTTGTATAATTTCATTTTACAATAAGATTAACAGCACGAAACAGAAACTGTATGGTGCTTACAATAGTGATAATTCCTACTAATGCTTACAAACCAGAACGCCAACTCGGACCAACGGAATTCCTATAAGTTTTTACCACAGTGATACATACATACAGGAAGAGTAAATCCTGATATATTAACATATCGACACTAATCGCAGTTTCTACTCTAGCTCTACATTAATCTTGCTATGAATAAATATTGAACTTTGCACTTTACATAAATCTGTCTGCGGGGGTCCTCTCTATTCGAATGCAGCGCGCATGAAATCCTATTTCCTAGATTACACTATAGATTTACCCCCCATGCCCCCACTCTACCCCGCCGTGTGAAATAAATCCCAAATAGAATGTATGCCCTGAAATCACCGAATGCAAAGCATGGGCTACGGGTCATAAGTGAAGAAGAATTCTCACCATTTTTCCGCACCAACTAAATCTGAATGCCATTTTGTTTGACCTACTTTCTAGAATTTTCTATCGTCCATCCCAAGGAAGTTTCCTCGCGGTAATCAGTCGCAGAAGATTCGGCGATTCGGACCTACCCTACTATATAGCTGGAAGAAATGAAATTGTCTGTAATCGTCGTCGACTTCCAAACTAATCCTGAATTTTCGAATATTCATTCGTCGATATATTAGTATGTGTCTTCCTATTCTACACTAACAAACATTTATTTACAATATATGTACAATTGAAAGAACAAAACTGAGTCAACTTATGAGAAAAGTTACACGCTGCTATTGCAAGACTCAAAAGTGAACCGAACTCAAACTTTTGATTAAAATATAGAAAGACTGTTTTATAATGTTTACTTGCTAGCTATAATGTAAATAATTTCAAGGAGCAATCAATCTTATTGCTACTTATTATAGGTTTTTTCTCGTGAAACATGAAGTAAGTGCTGATTTTGGGAAACGAGTTACGCGTTTACCCACAACGTTAATGAAACCAGTTGGCAAATAAAAACCGCAATTAACTACCGTCTATAAACGTACAGAAACAGATAAAGCAAGGTCTACAATAGAAAATGAACGTGCTGTACTAGTTTCATCTAGAAGAGTAGTGTTTAAACACAATCATTATACGGATATCACGCCTAGTACACTATGATTATTACACACACTGTCATTTGTTTTTATCTAAACTTAGCCGTGTAACAATCAACATTACAAATGAGTTCAATAACTCACTTGTCATTGAATCTAAAATGTATTCGCAAATATTACTACAGTGATATACGATGATACGTTCTAAAAATTGCCACCATTACACTGTGATAATTGAATGTGAGATAAAAACAAAACGCTAAAAAATTAAATGCAAAAAGAATGATACCACTAGCGGCGGAAATACAGATGAAATCTCAGTTATAAATAACTAGGATCCCCGCGAGCTCGGCTGGATAACGGTGTGTGAGAGGAAGAGAGAGAGAGAACGGCGAATGGAATGGTTTGTACAACGATGCAAGGGTTTATCAAACATTCACCCCGAATTCACAGGTCTCTTCATGGGCGGCACGTGCTACAATAGATACAAGTCTGACATCAGATACGACATTTACTCAGTTAAAGGTGTCTTCGCCTTGTATTTCTCCATATACACACCAGTAGCAGAAAATATACCACTCAGAAAAGTTCATTCGCAATATCTTTACACTTTATAAGAATTTTGACAGTGTTATTGAGCAATATATTTAATTATAAGACACCTATTTATCCTCGATGTAACCTTGTTTGTGTTTTGTTTTTCAAATCGCGCGCGCGCACTGTGTTTCAAGTATGGATATCCGGTGGTGTAATGTTCGTTTAAATTCTGTTAAATATCAAATAGCACGATAAAAGAACATCGTTAAAAGCGTGCAGTGTTACTGCTCTCTTTTTTACGATATTCTCTTCTTTTTTTTCTAAACGACGCGCTGTAACGTAATATCTTGTAACCTGCTTGTTTTTTAATGGTCAGAGAATAAGCTTATTTTGTACAAAAGTTTATCGTGAACTTTTACTAAAGTTATAATAAAATCATAGTTACACAAGTTACATGCATAAAGTCCGCGCCAGATGAGTTGGAAAATTTCAACACTGTTGTTACACAATTTTCCACTTGTATCGTCCAACGAAACGTTAATTTCTGTTTGTTGGTTTATAGTTTAAGTTCCGGCAGAACTGTATATACCTAGAAGTATGATTATTTAGATAGGATATGGTGTAATGGTCGCTTAGAATCCCACACATTTGCTACATCCCCCGGATTCGGCTGAACGGCTAACCGAATTCACGGGAATACATGCCAGGCTGTTCATGTTTAGATTTATGTAATCACCTCTAGATATCCCCACAAGTAAGTCCATGCTATCGACAATCTCCTACACATTCGCTGTCATCTGTATCACCCACACATATACACACTTGTAGACACAAACTGCACATTAGTAATGTGCTCACTGCACACATTTCTACAGTTATGTTGCTCATTAATTTCCACTGTTTTGCATTCAAACTGCCAACACACAGTGTCTAGTTTCTTTTGCACAAGACAACATCGCATATCAAATTAAATGAGGTTATTTTAATAACGTTTTTCTCTCACCACCTCGTTAGTTAGCAAACGTGCCACGCGCGGCGCTCGCAGTGTCTCTAGTCTGTACGTATTTCTTGTGTTGCATACACATAACCTCCTTTCGTTGTACGGTATAAGAACGTCCTCACTGAAAACAAAATCGGCCTTTTGTGTGTATTTAGATAATATTTCATTGTTATTTATAGTTGTACGTGACACAAATTCATTCGTTGCAATAATGAACATAATATTTTACTTGTAAGATGACGGTTCGTGACAGCTCACCGCTAGATGGGGGACGTGTTGCTCTTGTGTCTCCCACCGCGCCGCTACAGTTGGCGCGTAACTTGATCACAAATGTAAAATTAAGAAGGGTACAAACAATTAATTTAATTTATTAGTCAATCATCAATTAATTACACTGGAGCCTAACTGTGTTATAAGATCTGTGAACTGTTTACTGCGGCAAGGACATACGGACGAAAGTCTGATAAAGTTTCCACGTCGCGGGCTAACTTTTGTGGAGAAAACTGTAATTCTATAGCACCCGAGCTAATTACTTAGCACAAATTAAACCAACTAATTACACATGGTTAATAGAATTCGTCGTGTACGAAATGTTTCAATGAATATTTTACATTGCTCATAATTTACTGTAGAGAATCTGTTTCTCTATGGGAAAATTACTAACGGTAATCAACGAACAAGTGTACCAAATATCAAGCAACATTTTAACACGACCATGGTGCGTTGTGTAAATTTAATTCTAAAATAAGAAAGAGAATGGCCTTTTAAAAATATATATTTGTAATCTTTATATTTCATTGTTAAATCCTAGACCTCTGCTGAACGGTATCTATTGGAATTTCTCCGTGAAATAATACTGATTAACGTCAAACGAAACTTATGTTGTGGTCGTATCGTATATTGACGTGGACTATATACATTTCAAGACGACATAAAATATTTGCGAGCAAAAATAGAAAGTTATTGGTCGCGCGGTGCAACGGTCGAGTTTAATGTTTCATATCGCCATTGTTTTTAGACCGTATCTTCTTCCATTTCTCCTCTATCCTACCCTAGATCGATGTGGACGGTATAAATTCCACTTTGTTCTGGACATTCTTTGTAAGAACCGTAATAATTCCAGATCGTCGGGTTTTTTTTTCAGATGACCAAAATGGAAAATTCATTTTTATGTTCCGTGAAAAAGTGCCAGTGGTTTTTTTTACTCGGAATTTGATTTATACAATTAGTAAGCATTGCGTATCAGCATTGAAATAAAGCCGGCTTAACAGCAATACGTGTGTACAAATCCTCCAGGACAAATATTATGTTTAACGCGTTGCATTGGTAATGCAATAAATAATAATAATAAATAATCATACACAGACAAATACTCACCGTTAAAAACATACTTGAAATATGTTTTCATTACACAAATATTTCTTTTGTACATTTCCCAAAGCAAATATTCAAAAAGAATAATCCTCTCTGCACAAAACACAACACAATTTTGACAAAATATGAGTGTTTCATAAAGCATAATTGTACTATACACAGTACAATGAAGACCATTGCCAAACAAATAACATATATTCCACATGTCGTTGTCGCAAAAACTTCATTACAGTAATATGGATGTAAATGTGGCGTATTCACAATGAGCCCCACTGACTGTGTGTGTGTGTGTGTTTGGTTGCGTTACGTTGCTTATGTTACTGCGTTCGCACTGCCGTTGTTCCATTCTCTCGCATAGATCACATTTCTTGTGCTGCTGGTTGCGTTATGCGTTCTGTGCCGTTAATATCGTTGTTCCTCCCAGTTCTGTTCGCAGTTCTGTGCCATTCGCAGTAGATTCACAGTGGACTCTCCCAACACACGCGCATCTCACAGACATAATTCATTGACGCCATTGTGACCACTTCGTAATCCGGGCAAACTCCAAAATCCAAGCTGTTATAATAACTTATAAGCGCGGACAGTTTGCGCCAAATACGGCCTTTTGTGTTACCATTGAACGCGTGCCAATTTCTTCTCAATTTTTTTTCTTCTTCCTACATTATTTGCAATACGTATATCTGTCCAGACTGCTTTAAATAAGCAATTTTGCGCAATGAATTATCTTTATGAATAAGAAGAACCGAGTACAAGTGCAACAACGAGGACAATTCAACGGGCTGTTCATAAATATCACTTTTCACACGTAGCCAAGGAATAGGCTCTAGTGTGGCAGCACCATCGCTAGCAGAAGATAAATTGATGACGCCTTCTGCAAAAGACGACATGATCAAGGTGTTTCCAATTTCCAAAAAAAAGGAATAATTCCTCGATGCGGTTTTCTTTTTATCTGCATAGGGAGAATGATGAAGCTTTTGGTTTGATCTTTTATTTTATATATATATATATATATATATATATATATATATATATATATATATATATATATATATTTCAATGCAAATACATAAAACTTGGATTAGGTAACTTTTGTCTGAAAGATACAAAAAGTTCCTAATATGGGGAAAATGAATTCGTAAGCTGACAGATCATTGACTGATGTGCTAAGCATCTCGCACAACTTTAATGTATTGTTGGTTGCTTTCGGTTTTGTTTCTGTATAAAATATATTAAAAATATTCAAGTTAATATGACTAGAAGAATTTCTATATGTAAATATACATATGCATATTTTGTGTGTAAATAACTCAAAGTTAATATCACGGAATATTGACATATTTTCGGTCACGTGCGAGGCTATTGGTCGTGCATACCGATGTAATGTCACGTACTCCGTAATTCAAATACGTTGCAAAACAATTGATTTACGACGACAGTATTCCGGTGCTCAATACACTATACCAAGGGGATAGGGGGGGTAGTGTAACGTGTCTACTATTATAGTACGATTACTTCCATACTCACACAAACATACATATCGGACAGATTGACATCGAGTCCATTTGTATCAATTTACCAGAAATCTATATTCGGAGAACTTTCATTTTCTTTTTATCTTCTCTCTTGTGCCGTATAACTTTTCAATAAATTTGTATTTGAAAGTTTTTCTTCGTATATACATATGTATTGATATTGATAACTTCTAGGGCCGTAGACGATGTGTTTTGAAAATATAACTTTTGACAGTTGGTAGCACATTGCTACGTTCAATATTTGTACGTCAGTCGTCTATAATTCACGGTATCTTATTGCTTGTCACTTTCCTGGAACACAGAGAAAAATAAAATATATCTCGTGATCATTCGCGGAATACATGTATTCATTTCTTTAATTATTCTATTTACTTTATAGTGAATGTGCATTCCATTTGTATACAATAAACTTAACAAAAGTACGTTTAAATATCTTATGAATATAATGTATATTTTCGTGCAATATAATGACAGATTTGGTGCTGATATATATCAGGGTTGTCACCTTACAAAACCAGAAATCCACTAATGCATCCACCACGATAAAAGTAAAAGTCACTGTGATTTATCGAATGACACAAACTTGGTTTGTATGTGGGTCGGAAGAGATATGATGATTCTGTGGTTAAATATTACGTGTCTTAACCTTAGTTCTTCCGCTTCTACTTCCATATACTTTTATTAGCACGAAAGTCTTGCATCAGAACACTTTTAACAGCATCCGGTAGAGATGCACTAACTGAAAATGTGTTTACGTCGTGCAATTTGCATTCAAATGCCACGTATGCAGAACGCCAAGTGAGGTTTTATAGTGTCGTAAAATTTAAAAATTTGTCGCATAATACCGGGCGAATAAAAACTATGAAATAGTTCATCGCTGGTACATTAAACTCTCGCATCTAATCTGCACAGCAATAATAGCTTAGGCTGACGTTGGAGCAGTCATGAATACGTATTCCAACATGCACAGCACAACTGAGCAATGACGGTGAATTTATGCAGAGAAAAATGTGTTTGTACTTTGCAGCACGGCCGTCACTAGCTGCAGCAGTAGTAACCGTGTGAGTGCTGGGGCACTAGTAGTGCATCCTAACCTCAAACAAACAGTCAGACAGTGCTGCCATCTAGCGTGAAACGTTGGTACCACTCACGCCTATCCCATGATGAACAAAAGAACAACGTGCAAGACGATCGTGCCGTGGTACTGGTGGTGGTGACATTCCACACAAACTCGTTGAACCGTGACTGACGTTTTTAGCTTTTTTATGGTTTTTACCCAACTGAGCATGCCTTTCAACTGTGCCGCCGCCGTTGATGTGCGATCAACCAATCCAATGGTTTTTAAAGTTTCCAACAAATTGAAAGCCACACAACATTTCGTGGGCTGAATGTCAGCGATTTGCTTCACAAATTCGCTAGCAACTGTGTATCATTTGTTTCTATCTTCACAAAACCTCGACGACGCGATTGCTCCTGTGCTGCTGTCAGTTGTCGTAACGACACAAGATAATAATTCTAACCACGGAAAAACGTAGTGCGCGCGCGCCTGTCTGACGAAGATATATCGTCACCATTCTAAAACGGTAATTTTTGTCGTCTGCAGTTTTGCTAGAAGAAACAAAATTGTTATTTCAAACCAGAGAAGATTAATGTGGATCTGACAAATAAAAAGTACGAATTGAGTATAGATTTCCATATATTGTATGTGACAGTATTCATTTGAAATAAAATGTCAAATAAATACAAACTTTATTCTCTCGTTCCAATGAAAATATATTACGTCTTCCATATACGAGTATGAGTACAGCTCGATTTGATAAAAAGATTAATTATTATTAATTATTTCACAAACTACAGAGTTCATATAAATAAGATGAAATGATGATTGGAGGTTAGATTGTAATTGAAAATTTACGCGTATTTGATCACATTTCATCGGAGTATATGAAGAAGCTTTGATTACAAATGATCTGTTATGGTGCTCTACTACATAACCAATTAAGTGTATGATCATTACTAGAAACTAACCTAACCTATACAGGCAATATCCTGCACATAATTTATTTCTGTAACCCAATACATGCGTCAAATAAAACTCCTCCCTTTTTAATTTTCCTCTCACATGAATGTCAACACAAGAGAAATAAAACAAAAAACATATGACCACGATAAAAGAACAAATGAAACATCAATTAAGAAATGAAAAACGGGGCGTGGCCTTTGGATTGAAAATTGAGTGTCGATGCGTTGTTGTCACAGCATACTGCGACCTCTCGGCACTCGTTTATTACCGATTTCGGATGGTTCGATTGAGCCGGAATAACACGTCACCTCTCCGACACGCCCGACTAGCATTCTATTGTTAACAACAACGACGAGTTCCTATTGGTCAAATGGATGACAATTGTCAGTTCTCACTAACACGTGAGATTTATTACATTCAGTGAACTGTGTTCGTGTATATGTCTCTTTCTATTTTCTACTTAATTTGCATATTAATTAATATCTATTCTAACCTATTTTATTCTCGACTATAAATGTATTCATTGTCATTTTGATTGTCACAAATCTAAAGGTTCTTTGTTTGTATTGTAATTCATAAATAAAAATATTCGCCATGTCAATTGACAGTAATTGACAATCGGCATTTCTAGGTCGACAGGAAAACAATCAATGTGAAAGTGAGATGTATGCGTGGGGCCCAAATCGAATTACAAAGCAAACGATTCCCTCGAGTCTGATCGGTATTCGGCCCATACGCATTCGGAGTTCTGTTGCACAATCCCGGCACACTGGAAAAAAAATGTTTCCGTGTTTTCCATTCTCGACCGTATTTATGACATGTAAACATCTATTAATTACACCGTTATCGTTCACCTGGGACGTGTAAATACACGGGCTACTTGAAAAAAAATCTCCATTTGGAACATATGCAAGCAAGAACAAACTCGTTCTTCTATCAGTGTGTAGTTATGTGTTTGTATGTATGTAGTGTGATGATGATATGATTCGGCCAATGCCCGCCAGGGCTATTTGCCTGCCATTACGGGATATTAATAGTTCATCAGATTGTAAACTACAATCCACATGATTAATACACCATAAATTTAAAATACCAACCAGAGGTCAATAAATAATATTAATTGTGTGAGAAATATGTTCTGTAATTGGGTGAATGAATGCAAAATACTCGTACCTAGACTATTAAAAGCATATTTCATTATTTTTTTTTTGTTGAAGAGTATCGTTATTACAAATAAAATAATATCCAATATCAACTTTGTCAATGTAGTCTCATTTCAACTTGATAACTCCTCTTAGGGATATTTGATTCTAATAAAATTCGATACTGGAAAACATACCCAGAAAATATTGCCATATTCGTCTTTGTTTTACGAATGAAACATCATAAATGGATAACTCGTTTTAAGGATAATAATGACAAAATTTGTTCATTATATATTGCTCAAAACGATAAATGGGATCTCCCATATGTGTGTTCTAAATTAGCAACACGCTTTTTTTTTTTCACACATATCTGTATAGAAATGAAGAACTTTAAATAAACCACGATGAAATTCAAATATTTGCGCGTTATCTTTCAACGGAATGGTTTTCTAATTCCTTCGTCCGGGGATTCAATCTTTTAACAAGTAGACTGATCTAGTGTGCGATTGCGTGCGTCCTGGAATGAAAGTCAAACAACCTAGCGCACGGTTAACTCTTATATTGTCTAGTTTTTATATTCGCCACGTCTCGTCACGAGTTTTTGACGCTTCATGAATTTGAACAACGCGCTCAGATGGCGAGTAAAGTATAGCCAGACGATTGGTAAGACGGGAATAAAAGAGAGATGTCGAAGAGAATGACTGCATCACTGAAACAGAGGTTTTCAACAAATGGTATCCATGGAAAAGAAAAAGATATGGAAAGTGGTATTTGTTCTTGTAATCCCCAAATGCGTAATGGAGTAATACTAGGAACTTCTTCCAAAGTTAATGAACAACGGTAGCCACATTTGATATTTACAATTCCTAATACACTTTTTCACAATCATCCAAATGAGTACCGTCTTTAAAAGTTTGGGAGTCCTTCGTGCTCCAAGCACTGCCTTTCCCCGGAGCCAGCCAAGCGGTGCGCGCCATTTCCGAGGCACGCACGGAATCATGGACAAGTTCCGGGGCGATGCCGTTAAAACCGCACAACGCCGACCTCGTACACCCGTACTGATGAGTCTTGACAGTCCTCGAAACAAAACGAGTGGCTACACGACGAGTCATTATGATAGCAAGGGGACTAACCTCAATAGGCCAAGGAGAAACTTTAATTTCTACCTTTCACAAACCTATTCCAGCAGAAGTTTGTTGCTTTTCCAGTACGAATAAACCTTTCCACTTCAATTAGACATCAACTACGACTGCTACTAGCGAGTAGAGTCTAGATGTGTACCATGTAGTTTATTTTTTCTGCTACAGATTAATGGAGAAGTTGGTAGAGAATAATGATGTTTTGTCAAGTCAATCTGTTCTACTTTGTTCGGTACTTTTGTGTATGTGTGTGTGAACAGACGGACAAGATGCTAAGGAAAATCAATGGGGACATTTTTTTATCCCTCAATGGACAGTTTAATGGTTCGATTTAAATGTTATATTGTTATTATCCTAGGATCAACATTCGCGGATCCAATCTTTCTTCGAATATATACCAGTTTAGAAAATATGGCAGATAAAAGAAACGAACACTCCTCCAATTACTGTAATTTCTCTTGGCTCCCTTGAATTATCTGCTAGGGTTTTTTTCGTCTTCTTCAAGTTGGTGGACCGTTATCAGCTATGCATCATTGTCATTTCCTGTTGACCGAACCTGTGTTCTTGTAGTACACAGATTCGTCGATGCGCGTTTTACAAGGATGGCCAGCAAAGAGCTTTTCGAAAGTTTGGTAATTCTTTGAGAGTTTCCTTGGCAACAAAACATGTATGTGTTGATTTAATATAGGATTACGCCTCGCCGTGCCATATACAATGAAAACATGGACACACATACTCACACACTTTGTAATACTAGTTCTGTGTCAAGCAAAGAACGACTTTTCTGCTACTATGGCATAGCAATGCACAACATTCTTTTCACTGTGCACATATATAGCACAGAGGATTTCAAATATCTAATGCTAAGATGTGCTGACTGTGTAAGGAATTCTGTTCAAAGTAAAAATTATACGTTGTTGACGGAAACATTTCTATGAATGTTTGACAGTACTCTTTGTGTAATATTTTTATTTCACTGGAAATGTATGACATGGAAATTTTTATATTAATAAGATGTTGCAAGGAATGTACAAGGTTTGTCATTTACAATGAATATTTCAATGGATACATGAGGTACAAGAATGTTACGTTCTCAACACAGAATTATTCTTACCATTGACTGATGTGTTTATTATTATATAAACAAGTACCTAGTTGTACTTATCTGCGAACATGTGAACATCGTCTAATTGAAACGAAAGTCAACTTTGTGGTTTTTAAAAGAAGAAAACAAACCATCACAACATCCAAAGTCTTGTTGTAGATTCTTGCAAAGGAAAACAAGGGTGGCTAATTGAATTATTTAGTGCTAAAACCCGGTGCCATTTTCAGCGGACGATGCCATACCGGCAGTTGTCGGATGATGAGAAGTAAATGGCAAATCCTTTTAGTGCCGTCAAGGCAGGCAGATGCGAGTGTTTTTTTTTTTTATTCAAAACGCCGTTATAATTATTTCTCGACGGAATATAAAAGAGACGGTCGTTAACACTTCGAAAGTGCCGAGTGCCTTTTGAAAACATAATTACATCGTATTTCAGCATGAAAAAGTCATTTTGCTGCAGGAAAATCTGATTTTGTTTCATCAAATCCTCGTAAAATGTAAGCAAACATCCCTTATCTGTGAGCGGTAAAACCTGGATCCAATGGATTCCGTTCACAGTTGCTCTTCTTAAATGTACCATTGTTTTCCTTTGATCTCACGTTATATCTTCGTACTCTTGCTACTTCTTCTTCTTCGCCATTTGCCCCATTCACTCCGCCTCAATCACGCGGCACGATTATCTATCGTAGGTACTACTGCTCCTACAATAGTTGCTGGCACGACCTCCTAATGCATTTTCAATTCGACGCCGTGCATTCGAACAGCAAAATCTCACAAAATCGATTTAAGTTCATTCTTATAAAATACTTTTTTCTTCTGTCGCTTCTAGATGCCACGAATATAAAAAAAGAACAAATTCTTTGTTCTTCCTAACTAGCACGCTTTAATCTAAAAGTGTATCGCGATAACGTACAAAACGTAGAAATCCGTCTTTGCTCGTTATTTGAAATATCTGAAACATTTCAAATATTCGCTCATGGCATGTGACATATTTTATTTGAATACTTCGCTTCATAGTAGAATACTTTACATTACCTTTAGAATTATCAAATAGTTTATAACAGTAATATGCTTAGTGATGTATTTCATATGCTGAATCTACGCATGTTCTGTATCTATATTTACGTAGAATTGATTTTCTGCCAGACAAGTTGAAACTCAACTGTTGCTGTTTCGAAGTGAAATGTTGTGTGTCTGTCTGTGTTCAAGGTTTCCGAGTGAATTAGCCGAGGAACTTCTATTGTACGGTAACATCTTATTCCACTTGATAATTAGTCTGACAGTTCAAAACAATTTGCTGCCGAGAGAACTTAAGTAAATATACCACACTCATTCACGGATTCAAAGGTTAATATGTATATTACTAGGTTGCTTTCTTTAAAGATGAATTTCCCTAGTAACCAGTTTTATATTTATTTACACAAACTAATGTTTCATCAGGAAAATGTGAATATTTGTAACATTGAATTTAATTTTATACATTCTGATTCCAATGAAAGAGTGCTAAGCTTATCGGCGGGTATTTTAATATATTCCAAGCAAGAAGTCTTCATATTTCTGCAGCAAATTACTCGAGACAAATTACTCAAGGTGTGAAATCCCAGTTGAAATCTAGAAAAGTGTATTTTATTTAACTTTTAAATTACCTAGATGCATATTCTACTTTTCTATGCAAGCAAAATAGACAGAGAAAAACCATTTGACTAGAATAACCTTTTTGTATCATTCCTTGGGATTGCCAATTTAACCTAAAAATAAATGTGTCAAAACCAACAAAAAAAATACGAAATGAAATATATGAATCATATTTTATTATGTCGTTCCGAGTTTATTAATACAGCTAGCGAAAACATTTCGGTTCTGAAATATCGATTATGGCCGTCTATAAGTGAATTACGTGTCGATGTGAAGAACGTAATTAATTTTGCACAGTGCTTGAAATCCTACTAACTTATTTATCTCAACTTGGGAGGGTATTTGGAGAAACTGTTTCGTAGCCTTCAGCGGTGTTACTAAGCCAAACTACGCCACGTCATGTAACTGACGTTATCGCAGTATGTCATGATAGTGTATGCGGAAAATATAACGGAATAGTCATACATTTGTGAAACTTTCAACAATATGGCGTCTTCTCTGGAGGATATTTAATTAATGTTTGTCGCCAGGTAGCTAGCAACAATCAGACGTAGCAATGTGCTTTTATTTTTAACTCCATGAATATTTTTACTATACTCTTGCAGACTTTAATATAAAATCAAAATAAACCGAATAAAAATATAAATTTCTATGTGCATATTTTAACAGCATTTTAAAAATAAATATAAACTAAATTGCTTCTCTTAATATACTTTATACTAGCAATATATTTCGCTTGTTAATAACATCGAATATTATTAAAAAAAGAAGAAAATCCGGCACAAAAATCCGATACTTCTTATAAACATCGCTATCTCTTATTACTTCAAGCAAGCAAACTGCACGGAACAGATTCAGGAAGTAGAAAAAAAATCATGTTTTATTTATAAATGTAAATATGTGTTCAATATTCCGTAATAACCGAACTTGTTCTCCCTCCGGTACACGTAACGTAACGTAACGTAAGAGATAAAATATTCAAATTGCAGCCTATTCAGTGCGTATTAATTAAATGAAATTATTTTTCATTCGGAATATTCGGGCTCATTGCGAATTCAATGCTAACCATTTTATCGTATTATATCGCGAACATCTACTTTCTTCCACTCGGCATTCTTCGGATAACTCCGTACGCGTAGGCATGTGTAGTAACGACCACAATTACGAATACTTTGGCGTACGAAAATTCGCCGTATTATCGAATGACTATTGGCATCGGAATGGACCGCCGATATTTGGCAATGAATTATCACGCTTTATTTTATTTAATTATAAGCAGAATGATTTCGACATTCGTCGATTAAAGAACACTCAATTCTGTACAATACAGAGAGATAATAATTGGAGAATTTTATTTCTAGTTATTTCACAATCAGACTTAAATAGGAAATTTTAATTAGTGAATTTAATAAATATGATTTTAAAAGAATTATTGGCGCGTAGAAAAAACGTTGTTAACTAAATTGTATTATTATTATGTAAAATTCAACAAGAAATATGTTTGTTAAAATGTACCAAATATTTTCGAATTTTTCGAGCGTAGAAAATATGTTGACAATCATTAACATAACAAGGTACAAATATCTTTTTTACAATTGAAAATATAACACCTATATATATATATATATATATATATATATATATATATATATATATATATATATATACATATATATATATATATATATATATATATATATATATTTGTAGTTTCATTAAAAGCTATGAAATGTAATTTACTTTTGCTCTTGCCCAGTGTTCTCATGTGTGAATTATTAAATTAAATTCTCTACTTGGTAATTAAAATACTATATGATGTTGTAACCTATGATGAAAATAAAATTCAATTCAATTTCAACATGTCTATCGACAAGTTGAATCTCTCAATTTTCTCCCCAAGACTCGGGGTGGGAAATGAATCACAAAGGCTATAAAAACTGAACACACTGATAAGTCTATTAGCAGCTTGGTCAGTGGGTGTGTGGTGCCATGCCATTACATTTAATGCGTCATTAAACTCGTCCGGTATAGTTCGGCTAGCCGATGTCCAGTATCCCGTGATTACACGAGGAAGGTATATATATATATATATATATATATATATATATATATATATATATATATATATATATATATACGTATATTCCGCCGCACACTCAGGAACTGGCAGACCTCATGTATTATCAGTACATCCGGTTGGTTCTGAAATCTGAACCCCGAGAACTTTCATCGCCATCTACGCGAGAACCAGTTATATTTCTGCGGAGCAATTCGTTGCACTAAATAAAAGTCGTTGGAACGTATATTACTGGATATCCCTCGCGTTATCTTCAGCGTGCCGGTATCGCGCAGTAAGTTTTCCACGGAGACTACATATATATAGCCTCCTGCGATTGCTGCGCGCCTGTTACTACCAGCGATGTCAGGTTGTCCCGTGGGACATCGCTGGTGTAGATTGTTCACTGATATAACTCGGCGCACAATCCGCATACTGGATCCACACTATGCTGATCACGCATTGAATCCTATCCGCTGATAACGAACCAATGCGAGGGTATTGAGTAGGAACGTTAATTTGTATCTGATAGTTGCGTTTATCTATGCGTGAACGTGGCCTGAATAACAATTCATTGCCGAGACTGATCACCCCCCCCTTTCGGAAATGTATCTACAATGGATATATTGTGTCTCATTTCATCATACAATCATTGTCATATCAAGCTTTATGTGAAATATCCAGGGAGAACCAAAATTTCCTATGGAAATAATTTTGTTAACAAAAATGGACCCTCGAGACAACAACCGGTATCACGTCAAGCGCTGCCCGTCTTCTTTCATTTTAATTAACTTGTGTTGGCAATGCTTATGCTCATGTTTCTGTCAAATCGGTTTGATGGATTTGAATACAAATTAATTCTGAAAATACCCGAGACGAGGCAATGTTGTAAATTCAATTATTTCGTGAATTCATTATTTATTTGAAGAATTTTCCAAATTACAGGAATTGTAAGCACGTAGATTATTTGTTGAATATAATATGGTAAGTGGTCAACGTTCTCTGTTACCATTATTATGTAAACACATACAGGCGGGTCAGTATGTGATTAACGTAATTGTAAATTGTTGCACACTTCAAAGCGAATGCAAAATTTGCTATTCATATTCACTGCACTAACAGTAAAATAGTTAACAAGTTATATATTAATAAACATGTTAATTTCAATTCGAAATTAAATACATTACAAACGTTTTAACATTAAGTACAGTCATGAAATATGTACTCGCAGTTTCGTTATTAGTCAAGAACATTATTTTGTTTCAATTTGCATGGAGCGATTGTGAAAATCAATATGGAATTATGATTATGTAATATGAAAGTCCTTATGTATATAATGCGAATTAGTTTACTGTTTAAGTGTCATGTTTAATGGTTTTGTTTCTATCAACATTATCAGCTTGCTGCAGATATCTTCTACACGTAATTGTTTATAATCCATATGTCATTCACTGATGTTAATCATGAATACATTTATCATTATAAAATGAAGCACGCTGTCAGTTTCTGTGTATGTACTAATAGTTATTCAGCAGTTGTGTACCACATGCGTGGAACTGGGCTAGCTTTGTAGGGAGATATAGTGTATATACAGGTCGGTCGGTATGTACGTACCAGTTAACACGATGATGTTGTATACAGTGAATACAAATAGCACTGTATGGAATATCAATAAACCATTACCATGGCCAAGTAGGTTGTTTACTTGTCTATAAATAATTTATTGGATCCGAAAACGGGTTCCTGGCCGAACTTAATCTCGCTCCGGTTCTTTGCGTCCAACGACGATGCAATGAATCGACGGGAAGGAAGTGTGTTTCTCTAAAGCTCCCAACTTTAGAAGTTTTTTTTTTCCGCCGTGCACGATTAGACAGATCAATGTTCCCATAACACGGTACATGATCACATGACACCAGTCTGTGGTATAATAAATAGAAATTTCGTTTTGTTTCACATAAGATTTCGGAAAGAATGTCAACATTATAGCTGACATGTGCAGAAATATCTTTACTTTGTTCTGAAATAGAATAAATGATGATGCGGATTCTATTTATTTAGGGGAACGTATTGTAATTCTTTCGACAATTCTTCTTTACTGACAAAAAAAAACTGTGTTATAAAAAATACATAAAACGTCCTTTGATACGTTCCTTCCGTTTTTCATCTCTTCTATTTTTTTACAGATGAGTTCCTTTCACATCTGAAGGTCATCTATGCTTTGTTTGTTTGTGCTATAAATAATTTATTGGATCGTGAAAAGCCAGATTCGTCGACAGTTACTCCCTCCTATTTATTCTTTAATCCTGGTTGAAACTTTCTTAGCATTTCACTTTTCACAATATTAAAAAAAAAAAACATTACAGATCAATTGAATACGTTTTCATATTCTTTGGAAAAATAAACATCAAGTATTGTTTTTTTTAAAACAAGCTTTTTATTTTCTCTGTATTGTGGAAAATAAAAGCAGCATTTGTATTTACTTGCCAAGAACAATACGTATTTCAAATTTTTCATTACTATTAAGCCTAGTTTATTCAGATTTTTTTTCATAAATACCATTAGATTCTCTTTCATTATGCCCGTCGTTCGTATTGGCAAAAACCAATAACGAAGAAGACGTATTTTTTAAACTTACAAAAAGAATACATTATCCTTCGGATAGGGTCATGTTAGAGAGAGACAGTGAATAACACAGTATTTAATAACAAGGGAAACATGTTTGTCCTGTGAAAGCCACTCATCTGTAAAAAGCTATTTTTGTTTTCCTTTTTTTTTGGGGGAAACGAGTTTCCATTTATATGTACTCTGTACTTGGACATTTTCCATTTTCTGCTGTATTATTTTCTCTTTTCTTCCTCTTTTTGAACTTCATTGTTACCGCCCGTTTTACCTCGTTTTCACTTTAGACACGTAATCCGTTGCTAATTGAAAGTATTCGGTTTTCGGCTTATGCGGAGGAACGCAGAAAAAATAAATAAATACTGCTGGAAAGAATCCATTTATAAATTTCCTCTTAAAGTACGTTTGTTTTGTACAGTTTTCTTCTTTGTGAACAAAACAATATTAAACCAAAATTGTTATATTAAATATACTTATGGTTCCTTGTGATTTATTGAATTTCCGTTCTTGTTTAAACGTATTTGTGAGAAAATTTCAATCGAGCGACAAATCTTCTTTAATTATAATCTTCATGGCTTCAAATATCTCGGAGACGGTGAAGTGTGCAATGAATATTCTAAATTCACAGAAAAGACAAGCGACGCGTTTTGAGGAATGTAATAAAAGAAACGCAAAAAAACACGCAGAACGTAAGGTTATATATGCATGCATGAACGTAACGTTACTCGCCTTCGCGAGTAATAATAATAAGACAAATACAATGGTGGAATCGTCCATTTAATTCACATGAGGGGTGTGAAGTTGATGGAACATGTCGATATTGAAAACAGTGCTAGTCTGGCGTATGATTTCCAACTGTCCGAGATATTGAATTCCTGGACACAATTGGGATAAATTAAATATTCTTCTTTCAAATACATTCACTTGAACCTTGCCTTCAAGATTTATAAATTGCTATCTGATTTCTTATTGCTTGTCTACAAGTCATTCTCGAATGATTGATATATTTATTTCGCTAGTAGAATCAGATTTTCTCTATTTGAAAGCGCAGTAAATGTTCTACCTTGTAAGCCATTTTGTGAAAGACAATTTGTCATATTAATTCGATTTCTCATTGTTAAATCCATTTTCTATTCGTCTCATTTGTATTGACATACTTTCCATAAACTTCAAATGAAGTCATCATTCATATTGTTCACTACATCGTTTGCTAATAGACCGTGTTCGTTCCCTAATATTAATGCGGCTGTTTGTGAACTTTGAAGTTAGGCTTAAACCCTGTAGGTTGAATGAAAAATTGAACCCCACCAGACTACCTGGGCGAACCTTCGTGGATTGTGGTTAACATATATAATTTATGCATTGTGTCTCTTCATCTCTCTCTCTCTCTTTCTCTTCGCCTCTCTCTCTCTCTCTATTCCCCTTTGAGTTTGGCTGCTTGATGTGTGAGGGTAGTGGAACCTTGCAGGTCGAAAAAAATGGTCTCGAAGCTGCGTTAGTAAACAATCAAACGACCAGTAACGCACTTTAAGCCGTTTAACACAAATTTGGCCATACAGCCTCGGTCCTCTCCGCTCCCCGCATGCGCGAGGAGATAAATTGATTCCGGAAACGGAATTGCAGGATCGCGAGTTCCTTTGTCAAGAGCACCGGCAGGAAATTGTCTGCAGGAGAGCTCCTCAAATATCCCCGTTTGCCTTATAATTAAATAATACAGACGTTTTAATATGACGTCGTCGGACGGAGGAATGAGGACCTGGCATTGTAGTGGTCGTTCGTGCAGTCACGTGGTATTACAGGTACGATGACGTCATCACTCCTTCGCCATTCCCAAGGTTGTTAGTGCTAGTACTACAGCAGCAGTTCCTATTGGTGGTTGGGGCTATTCGCGTTGGTAGTTCGTTCTAGTGATGAAAGCAAGAGCATTCCAGGATTCTGGTGCAACCAACAAGTCCAACAATCCTGTCTACTACTGAAGCTGCTGCTGCTAGTTGTCGAATTTCCCCTGTAGTCTCACCCTCTCTCTTTCTCTTTAATCGTAAATTTATTCATAATGCCAACGCGAGGGTTGGTAACACTGGCTTATGAATAAATTGACAGTTGTATTATTGTTAATATGTCAAGGGGATACATTTGCCGTGCGTACGGTACACTATTGCGCTGTGCCTTGTTGAGAGTTGTATTGTTTGTTTACAAGAATATTGCATATGGTATTACCGTGCTTAACAACGTCGTTATTATTCTCTTTATGCTAATGCGCAGGCGCTTACATATGTAGCATATTGTTGGCAAGTTCACTGTTATTTAATAAATCCACTAACATACCTTCTATTCTTGCCTGGCTTTAGATTATATTCTAGTGAACTTGATGCATACCATGATTGTACTATCAAACTATTATTATCATCCTTATGCTTTGGGTATTTCATTAATAAATTAGTAACAGCCATTACCGTAACGACAAATACTTTGCTACTAAGAAGAATTGAGTTCGCCTTTGTATTTCGTGAAAAACTGGGTAAAATATTTCATCCACTCACTTTGGTATGATTTGGGAGTTTTATCGCCATCGGGGTACGGTGTGTTCTGTATAAAGAAACGGCCAGTAAAGTACAGAATAGCCTACAGCTGTTTTCCGAACTAGGTAGCCAAATGTTTCCAGGTCGATATAAATATTATAGTTTCCTCGGTAAAACATCCTGAGGTAAAACACTGTATTTTTGTACCTTGTATTTGGATAACTAAAGCAAGATTGTTTAAATTACAAATCTTTCTCAACCGTGTGTGACGTTTTAGACGTTGCACTAAAGCACCACATTAAACAGACTTGCCGTAAAATCTTGACTAGGAATAATCACAGTGTTTATGTTGAATGTGTCTTGCACATTTACATGTTTATGACTGTGCGCAGACTGCTTCCACCCTGAATCTTCCTACAAACTATTAACTGTACCTACTACACACTGTACGTTATTCATGCTAATGGATATTTTAGCATTCGGCATTCAGTTGTGCGGCATATGTTCGTACACTTACTCATTTAAATGCTACGTACATATTGTTTGTTCCAACACGACATCGTAATGTCAACACTCAAAATGTATTCTAACATTGTTATGTTCATGTGTACACGTGGTTAAACGTGTTCTAGTTTAATAACGTGCATGATATTAGTGCTGGAGAAAATAACAAGCTTTAATTTTAACATATAAATACATCAGAGTCACCTGTGGATCTTTTTCTGTGGTTAGTGATATTTGTGAGGTTAGAATGACAAAGTTTAAAGCACGGATGTAGTGTGTGGTATCTGTCAGATTGTTGAAGGACTATTTTGTTGGTTTTTGTAAGTGTTTTTGTTATTTCAAGGCATTAACATATGTTTATGTGAGTTTCTCGTTTGGTATTTTTTTGTACGCAACACAAACAATATGTATTTGACATGATGAATATTTTCCAACGTGATCTGTCAGTTTCCTCTACTCTTAACGGCTTATATTTGAAGAGTTTCTTTTAATGAAATAGTATTATGAAGCGTATAGACAAAAGAGCATTATATTCAGAATAAGAGATTAATATTAAGACCTCGTTTCTGTAAAAATATTTGCTACAAACAAGTATTACTGGAATATTTCATACTTTACAGCTGTATTACATATGAAATGGATACAGTACCTTAATATTCAGAACGCAGTATACAATTTTATATATATTTTCAGTGCTATTTTATGTATTTGTTCTCTTGTCATTTTGTTACGAAACAACGGTTTTCCTTCTCTGAATACTTATATAGTACCTTCGTGTACTTGCGTAATATAATCCTTCTTGGAAAATATGTAGAATTTTTGCTTTGATAAATTTGTTCGAAAGTTGTGAATAAAAAGTTTTGTAAAAGAATAAAATCAGGGTGCTACTTATCTCACGATATTTATTATTCTTTTTAGCAATAGTTTTGACACGGGATGTATTGATTATTTCCAATGAATTACGCTACATTTAAACGTGATTACGATGATAAATCGACAGTGGTTCAGTGAATAACACATCACTTACAGTTATAGAGAACTACATGTTCAATGCGCGCCGGTGAATATACTGCTGAAAGTTTAGAAATAGTTAAACGAACATACACATTTCCGCGCTTGTATATCAATATTGAAACAGGTTTATCACTGTCAGAAACCGAACGTGTCCGCACATGTTTCTAGTTAACCCGGATCAGTTATTAACTCCCCTCCCCTGTATCTCTCTCACTGATTAGTCAATAATTTGTAGCCACCGAATAAAAGTTTTAATTCAAATTTAATTTCCTGGTTCATTAACTGGCAAGAACAAAAAATAAAATAACTTTAAGGCAACAAAAACCTTAATTACTTTCGGCTAACGGAATTTCTTGACTCTGTATGTGTGCTGGTAAAATTCATTCAACTGCCTAAAAACTAATTTTTGAATGGGGCAGGGTGTCACGGCGCTTCTGTCGTAACGGACTTATCTCGGTGACCCTCTACAATGCAGCGTCTACATCCGAATAAGTTGAAATGAACTTCTTTTTTTGTGTGAGTGTTCATTTAGACATTTGTATCGTCAGATAAATATGTGCTTATTGTTTAGCTTTCCTAAAGAAATTTCTACTCGCTGATATAATTTTTGTGTGTGCAGAAATCAAGTTAATGAATATGGAAAACAATGATGTATGTATATATATATATATATAAAAATTAAATACAGATACCATCTGACTCTGATGTATAGCTTCCAGGCAACTATTTATTGGAAAATATATTTAGAACATAATTGAGTTACCAAACTTTTGCACTCATATTACCAGATTATGTCTTCTCTTATCAGGATTTCGAAATCAGTGTGACTGTTTAGATTTTATGAGCAATAACAAGTTTACCTATCGGTACTACAAACACGCCACAGGAAATAGTCAGTGAATTAGTGTAAACTACAAACATCTATAACTGTCATTTATTCCACACAAAATGGATCCGAGTTGCTTGAAAATCTCGCCACAATATTTGTGTTTATAGCCGAACAAAATAACATTAGAACCCGAATCTACTCCTGTAACGAACAAGGCAAGAAGTGAAATGATTGGAAAACAAATAGAACAAACATAATAATAGCCCAATGTCGTTCATTTCGTTTCCGTTTTAATCTTTATCCTCTTTTCTGTTTGTGTTATTCGTGTTGTACGAATGTATACGCAATGCATAACAACGAAAGGGAAAAACAATGACAACACTGTAAAAAAAAAACAGCATCGTATGTTTGTTTTTGTTTGTTAACATAAGATAAAAACAACATTTTCATCCACAGCTCACTTACGCACCGTAGCATTCGTACTTACATGTTACATGTAGTGAGTAGATGTTTAAATCCCTCCATTTCAAGTCTGCCAACAGGAGGATATAAATAAAATGTTTGAAACAGCATCGTCCGTAAAATGTTGCTACAGGTTAGCAGCACTTGCCTTGCAATCTTTACAGTGAAATATCAAACATTAAATATGAAATGTATGTGTCAAATCTTGGGACAAAAAGTTTGTATAGAACACTATTAAATGCAATGAAAACACATAACAAGAGACGCACGGTTAAAACTACAACAACGGTGTGAAAATGTGCTAAAACAAGTGAGTAAAACCAGCAATGTGAAGTGAACCAATTGTCACATAAGAGTTTTATACCGTGCTTTTATAGAATGTTTTCACATGCATTTATAACGCCACAAACTTTATGACAAACAAATAAAATACCATTTCACATTGCGAATTTACGCTTTCAGTTTTGGAAACATAAAAATACCAAACTCACAAATTAACCAAAACCCGTGTGCATTTGCTATTCAAATTTGGAAAATATGTACTATGAGCCGTGTGTGTTTTGAAAATTCATTGCAGAGTGCAATGACATTGGTAATATATGGAGTAACGAATTAAAGTTAAATATTTGATTTTCTCTTTAAAAAAAAAAATCTCAAAGTTTTGAAATTTATGGTAAATGATCTGTGCCAATAATTGCTAGTATGTTTTTCTATTGGCTAATTAGTCGTTCGTATTTTTTGTATAATAACAGTATTTGTTTATGAAATATTATTTCTCTTCTCTAACCAAACTTCTGACATGTTTATTTTCTTGTTCCGACGTATTTTTCATTTTTGCCAAACCTGTTTGAAATTGAATATCAACAAATCTGATACTGCTTGTAATTAATTTACTGACGAACTTTGTGCGCAAATAATTAAAGAAAACAACCCGTACAAATAAGGCGTAACCCCGGTTCGAGTATCATATTACACCGGGGGTACTCACTCTTGCAAGTTCAGAAGCGACGTGGGAATAATTTTAATCACAAACAAAGCAGAATGATGGGCTTTCTGAAGGCAATTACAATGTCTGAACCGGCGTTGGTGCTTATCGCCGGAAGGTTTGCGGGAGTCCTTTGTCCACCGTTTATACAGATTATTGCTGGCCCCGTCGAGACGCTATAAATATATACAAACTACCTCACATTCACACAGCACCAACTTGAAACCCTTGTAAAATCCACATGCCTACAAAATGGCGGCCAAGTTGCAACCGATCACCTCGGATGAAACATGAATATTACCAGCGATAATCATTATTTTAGTACCCGATCAACTAACGTTTGACGTAAGTGTAGTGATCACCGGCAAACTACTTGTCTGCTCGGATTCACAGTGTTTACCTGTCTGTCTGAATGCACATAAGGACTTGATGATGTCTATGTACTTCGCAAACAGCCATGAGCAATTAAGATATACGTTAATTAATTTTGATGGAGATGTATATTTACTATGAGTATGTATTTGTAACATGGTGGAAAAACAATTTCATCGATTCCATTAACATAGAGCGGTAGTACGTCTCTATAGACGATCAATAATGGCATCTACTTCTTCTATTATTATTTATAGCTGTCATTTTTCTTCTGCGATATTAATAAATATATTTTGTTTCAGGTAAGGCAGCCACAACTAATAATATACCGTATTTGGTAAGATAGAAATGCACCCGTCTCTACAATGTAAGATTCCATACCCTTTGTTTACATTTAAATCTCTCTTGCATAATATACTTTACTGCAAAACTGTAAAAACAAAAAAGGATAATTGAATTGTTCAATGAGATTTCACCTACGTACGTCAATAGTAAGTGATGTCGCTGGTATCGCATCCAGACCAAGCCAAGTAAATACGAATGTTGTGTTCCATACGAGAAAACACGAATGAGATATTCGCTCTTAAAATGGAAAACAAATATTTCCCTGCTGCCATACGATGCGTCACTGTAAGGAAAAATATTTTAATAAAATTCGCTACGAACAAAGAGCAACACAAAGTCAATTTTGTTTCGTTTCCGTCGATTGCCATAATACACTTATCTAAACGGATCAACCAATGGATTCCTAGATTTTCCAAGCTTACGCTGTTGCTTTGAAATAACCTGAAACTGAATCTGTTGTGGAACAATTGCAGGAGGAGTGGGGGGTAATCTAATTTTCAACAAAACAAAAGAACAATGAAAATTTTGTTTGTATTTTGTTTTGTACAATGCTGGAATTTTCATTTTGTGAAAATCAGTAGAATCGGTATTATAGAGGGTTTTCTGAAAAATCATCACGAATGAATATTTGTTATCGTCATTTGTCCAGGTTTTGCTTCTTCTATGATTATTAGAATTCCTTGTAATTACATAATCATATGCGAATTTTCAAAGAGTAATTTCGTGTTGTAAATGAAGAAACAAGCAGAAAATAATTTCGTTCCTTGCAGCTCCTGCATACTAAATGTGAATAATAGTCAAGGGTGTATTTAAGCTATCACAGTCACTAGACGCCAACGTTACACAATCTTGGCTGACCGAGTGCCATCTCTTTATAGAGCACTTGAATATTCAGGATTGGTAACGAGTCTCCTTTGAGTCATAAGTTGAGGTTACATTGAAAATTAAACGGTCCTTTCACACAAGCACCCAAATACAAGACGATATACGTAAGTCGTTCCACTTACAAATGATTAATAGTTCAGACAATCGGCCGTACTACGACTGATTCCCCCACGGTTTCAACTTATTACCCGTCTTTAGTGTTCTCCCTTCACCGGGCCTCAACGACAATGCTGCCCTCTGTCGTTTGTACCGTGAAGTACGTCGCATATTAACACGTTAACGTGCTGGCGAGTAAAAACTTGACATTATGACGGGTGATAACCTATAAGTTCACAGCAGATTGGCACTGTCAATTTACGTGAGAAATTACGTAAATTGTACCGAGTTTCTTGCACATTTGAAACAATATGATTGCAATATATTTTACACTGACATAATGAACAGGATGATGCAAGATTCTGTTGTTAATAAACTGGTGGTACGAGTTTTTATTGCATCTGAGTGCAAGTGGATTGTAAGAAGGTACATGAATTCCAATTGCTCCACAACCACCACCAATTCAAGCAGCAAGCAATACTTGTGTAGACTGGGAGAATCGTGTTAGACAATACAATTTAAGATTTCAGGGGCGTGTATTAAGTGTTAAAGAGGACAAAAAAGGAGGAACGAAACCAGAATATAAGGATTCTCGTAGAACTACAGAATACTTCTCACGAAACCAGCAATGTTAGACGCACGCCGTTAAAGGAATCGTACAACAGTCCGTATAAAATTGAATTTCTTCCTACTAGTAAAGCAATAACCATTACTACATTCGCTTTTTACTCGACGAACAAAGTTAACAAATTCCATTTCTCTCAAAAGTCATTCTAAAGACGGAACCAAACGACGATGCTCGAGATTGTGCAATTAAAATAACACGAATTACAATATTTAAAACTTGAGCATAATTTCAGCGAGGACCCTTCACGGAAAAGCAACTCAGCGCAGAATGAGTTGAATCTCATCGAAACAAGCGAGAAGCGACTAACAACGAAGGATATTAGAACAGTCAGACAGGAAGAAAAACTTTGTCTTAACACACACAGAGGTCGACTGGCAAAGATTACCGTCATATTTACGGTAATTAAGTAAAGAAATTACAAAGGAACCAACGGCTGGGTAAATGAATATCATTTATAACATTCTACGCATCGTAGAAACTGTCCCAAGTGTTGGTTAATTTCTCTGGATTACACAAGATAGATAAGCGTCATTTTCAAACATTTCTTAAGAAAATGGATACAAATTATGAAGACGTAACTATGAGCCGGTCTCATTACGAGTTATTTATACTTTTTTTCCCATTGTAATGTACAAGAAAGTACAATTTTCTCATATATACTGTTATTTTAACTCCAGTTTCCTTTGATGTCTCTTGCGAATGAAAATTAACATTACTGACGCTTTGCATGGGATTTTTAAATAATTAATTAAAATACTAAACGCCGTATACTCATGCTTGTTATGTTTTATTTTTTGTGAACAAAAAAAAGGTGCATTCACAACCGTTGAACGCAACGCTATGCAGTGCAATGGTAACGCAGTGTATTTTGTTGGAAGAAACAATGCGTGAATTTTAACACACAGTTAATTTGAAAATTCAACAGAACGTGGCTGCACCGAAATCACACCGACTGGTCCAATTCATTTGCATAAGTTTTATTTTATATTTCTTTTTCCTTCTACTACATTGTGTGCCGCGGACTCGTCATGTATGTTTGTTTTGTTAAACACATGGTCGGTTACAAATGTAATAGGAATGCAGCAGAATGAAATGCCTTTTGTAATGGATACTTTTTTAATCACACAAAAAGTATACATTTCACTAATTAATTTCAGTGCTCATTTTCGTCATCTTTTTGAATAAAGAATTGTTCAGTGTTAATTAAAATTAAATAACATATTTTTCATTATGATAATTTTCAACCCAACCTGTGTGTGATTTCAGTATTTTGAGTTCTTCCATAAAAAAATTTAAAGTTCATTGGTCTTTTCCTCGTTCTACATCTATATTCTGGATATTCTCTAGGGGTTATGTTGGCATCAACTCATTGTCACTATATTCAAGTATTAACCAGTATTATCTCCTGTGCGAGAGCTTCTAGTATAACTAGTTTTTAATCCGAGGTGACGATGTTCCTCGTCAGATGATCACAACTATAGCGGCGTTATTAATACTAGACCACAGACCAACACCTAATGTCGAATCGGTGTGCGGTCTGTGGGTTAGACGCTGGTGAAGGTGCTGTACCTGAGCCGTCGTCCAAGGATTAACGAGGTAATCCCTACAAACTAAGTCCTGTCCCGCAACCGGGACCCTTTCCATTGCTAATTAATTCTATTTGCACGAAAAGTTCAACCGACTTGTCGGTTAATATTCGTTCCGTCGTTCAGGCTGTGAGTTGCGACAGGCGTGTCATTGGTCGTGGGATAAATCGGTCGAGGATAACTGTCAACCAACGTCCGTGAATCCCTTTCTAACGACTTGACGTGTTATTACGGAACTTGTATAATATTTTATGCTGACATATTTCATACCAAGTGAAGTTGTAATAGTATTTACTTGTTTTTCCTCATTGATTTTCTTCTTTCTCTTCTCGACCATCAGAGCAGAAAACCAGAAGATGGAAATCCTATAAACAAACAAGAAATTGACTTATATTATATGAAGTAGTTTAATTCCGACCGCACAGTAGAAAATATCGAGGTTATTCGTTGAACATTTACTATGCTCATGATGTAAAAACAAATTTCGCTGATGTGCCCGATTTCTGCTGCGGATGTCATAACATGAAAAATGCAAAAGACAAGATGACAGCTGCTACGCCACAAGATTAAAAAGAAAGTATCGGCATAATTAAATTTTGCCTGTTTTAAATTCGAAGTTGGAGTATAGGCTACAACGTTTCGTATCGAAGAAGCCATACGGAATTTCTGCTGAAAGTGTGCTTGTGTCATTTACCTACCACCTAATTGAATTACTTTGTATTCGTAGTGCTTCGGTGTAAACCATATTTAGGTCATAACACATGGGGATATTATGCTTATTTCTTCAACTAACACCAAACACAATAAATGTATAATCCTATTCTCTATGCCGGCATTGTAAGGAAATATAACTGAACATTTATGTAACCTATACTAGTTACTAACACTGTATAAATGTTCTTCGCAGACCAACAAGAAATACACCAAGCAACCTGTTCTGACAGTCAATCGTACCAACTTAGTGTAGAGTGGTCACACAATTCGATTTACTCGACAAGCCAAATTACAAATGCATGAACATTATTACTAGATCTACATAAATGCATTAAGACCAGCGTATGTTTGTATCTAGATGCTAAATAAACTAATTTTACACCACAGTATTCCTACTGCTGAGTCTTGCATACCCTGCAAGAATTCGACGCTGTCATTTTAGTAAAGATAAATTAATTTTGAATTTAATGGAGAAAAAGTTTAATTTTCTTACAGCCCGCAAATGTCGTCGTCGTCGACTTGAAAACTTTTACGAAAACAAGTGCCTGGCAATGACAATGTGTAGTCATTTATCAAAAATTAACTATTATTTTGAGGTTATGTTTCATCGGACGCCATGTTGAAAAGTGTTTTGTTGATACGTGTCACTGCTTGTTGGTGAAATGAATGAAATCTGAACACGATTTTAATCGAAAATATCAAAGCTTTTTACTTATTGATTGTAGAAAGTCGCAATTGGAGCTTTTTTTTAGCTGTGTAGCTCCTGATTGTTCTGGGAATGATACAGTCTGTATTCATGTGCTTTTATTTGGTCAAACTATTTCTCGGCGTAATGTAAAATGGCGCCCATTGTTAAAACAATAAAATGCAGAATTTATATCTATGCATATGTTACCACACAATAAAAATATGCACTGCAATAAACATTTTATTTCTGCGCAGTTTTCAAAATTTTATATTTCCATAAATAACTTCGATTCGTTAACAGTTCGAAAAGTTCGCAGAAATTCTGAAGTGTGTGATTGAAATTGTTGAAAGCTGCAAAAGATATTTCAGAAAATTTTACAAGTTTATTTAAATACAGTAAAAGTTGATTTTCATATGAAGAGAATTATTACGGATAAACTTGGTATATAAATAAAAAATATATTGACAATCACGTATTATTGAAATTTGTACTAAGAAGTTTTAACAAGATACAAACACGGAAATGCATTTAAAACATGAAAATCACAGGTTTTTAAAAAAAAAAAAAAACACTTTTCATAATAGCAGTCATTTTGTTTCATTAAAATGGATTGCGTAATGAACGCAATCATACCAAGCTGTAAGTACCAGAGCTTTGAAAAATATAAAGCCAGCTTTTAGTAGATTTAACGTTGCAGACATTTTTTTACCGGTTATACATTGAGTGCAATAAACATTTTCATTACGTTTATTAAATACATGCTCTTAGTTGATTTAAACCTACGGCTGCATATGAGTGTGCAAATATAAAACGGATGACAAAGATAAATGTATTAACTGTATATGAAAGCACAGATATTAATTATATTTCACTTTGAATGCGTCAAAAAAAAATCCAAATAAAACGATAAAAATGTAAAAGTTTTGTGCTCAAATATTTTAGATATTACGTTATTTATAAAAATTCTATGGTGCAATAGATTCACAACACAAAGGAACATCATGTTTTCATAATGGACAAAATGAAATCAAATTTGGTGGATAGCGTCTGTGAGGTACGTCGTGCAATAAGCACGAACCATTCGTTCAATATTAAAGTTTATCTTTCACATACAGAAACTCGTGTGAGAGCTGATGCATACGTATGTAAAATATAGTAAGTTCCGCGCAAACAAGTTCGAACTTGTCGAATAATTTCGTTCAGAAACAAACGAAAACGTTTATTTGTGCACGATATAAACCCGTGCACAGATGATTAAAATGACAGTTCAACTTTCAAATACGTTTTGACAAGTCGAAATTAGGTTAAACCAGAAAGTGAACGTTTTAAATATTATTCATACTAGAGTAGATCCAGGCAAACGTGTTTGGTGGAAGATTTGGAACGATACAACGCCTAAATACTAAAATGGGGGAGGAACCAACTAAACAAGGAAAGTTAATGAGTTAATTAACGGGACTATTCCCGTTCCTTTGCGTACCCGGACCCTAACCCTAACCTACAATACCCTTAACTAATTTCGTGACATTATTTTACATGTTTATTTAACTTTGTGCCGAAGGCTCTCCCGAGGACATGTTCTGAATTTTAGTGTGTCTTTGGGGAAATTCATTTGGAAAATCTGAGACAAATTGTTGAAAATACATTGCCACTTTGTCTACTACTTACAACAAAGGTTACATTTAAAACCAGATTGTATCAGATATAAATGTTCATCATCACAACCAATTTAATGTGTATTTGAACATTTTAATACATGCATATCTAATTCACAATACCTGATAATTGCGACATGTTTATACCGGTTGTATTTAGTTAATTCATACATCCACAACCATACTGTTTATTCATGTAACATACCATAAATGTTTAGCAGCATTTCTGAAATTCTCCCCTGGCGAATGTTTCACATCGTTGCCAATTCTCGCCTACGTTTTCTCATGTACTCGTTAAAACTAGAAACACGCTGCTCATATTCTAGATTTGTAATCTCACATATTCATCACACGTTGCAGTAAAATTTATTAAAACTTTGCACACAAGTGTCACACCGTAACAAATGAACGACTACTACTTATTTGGTCCGCCGTCAGATGTCAGCACGTTACTACAGGTTACGTTCCGTGTAATATGATGGTGGTGGTGGTGGTGGTGGTTCTACAGCAAACTGTTTTCTAACGAAGCTGCACTGTTCGGTCACTTGTATGAGGCGGGTATGGGCGGGCATTTTGGTTCAGTCATTCCGGTGGTATTTTCCGCTTCATACATACGGTGACAGGAGACGAATACCAAAGTTGACTTGAAAGTCGCATGCGGTTGCACATACGTCGTTGAACGTCATATGTTCCAGTTACGTGACATGACGGCGACATACATAGATGCACAGTGCAGTGAAGGACAAAGGAAGTACTAGCACACGAAAGCACAAACACACATTTCGAAACGAATTTCGAAGGATTCAGAACGAAAGGTATTTATATGCTTATACGATATTGACATTGATATTATTTGTCGCGTAAGGAATATTTATTTCTTGATATTTACTTCCAACTAAATCTTTATTTAGAACAACACTAAACGTAATAATAAAAGTTAGGACCGTCACCTGACGTTCCAGAATAACGAAAAGAATTTATCAGATAAGAAATGCAGAAATAAATTGAAACAAAAAAAAACGTAGCGCTTCAAATGTATGTCCGGGCAAGTTTTTTCCAACAGTAAGAAGAAGAAGAAGAAAAATGAACTTTTTATCGTTGCAAAAATTAACGCGAGTTTCAATAATTACCAGCAGATATATTTCAAAAACTTTCAACAGAACGGCAGAACAAAAAGTCGATATTTTTAATTAGGAAAAGTGTAAACACACAAATCACAGTTAACGCGTTTTGTGCAGAATTGCCGATAACAACAACGGAGACAAAAACTATTCTCGTATTACTATTAGTGAGGCGCGGAAAGTATATAAAAAGGTAGTTGTTCTATTTCTTTGAAATAAATCCACCGTTTCGGCAAAAGCACAGCATGCTGAACGGCTACTAGGGGAAAACTGAAATACAACATGAATAATAATGCAATTATCTCTAACGACCCTACAATAAACAAGTCCGAAGTTTTGGGAAACGTCATTAAAAATTACAAATTCCACGTTCAAAAAACCGAACCGAACGTTTCAAAACTGTGGCGCGCGAATTTGCATTAGACCCGATAAGATAGCAACGAGGGTAAACGCGTGTTAATTTAGCTATAGTGTATTTTATTATGTAACCTATATAAAGTGGTACGTTTATCAAGCGTTATCTCTGAGGCTTGCTTCATCAACTAGTAGCGCAACACTAGCACCACCCCACCGTACAACGGTGTACTTCATAAGTTCAACATCTAACGCATGCGCTGTACTACATACATGTATACTTTACACTATTAACCAGTCGGTAATGTGATTTTCGAGCCTATATGAAATGTGTCTCGTGTGTTTATGAAATTCTGCGCCTGGTTTATAATCCCTAGATTATATTTAGGTCCGCTGTATGTAGATTTATATCTAATATAAGCAAAGTGCCACAATTTTGTGTAACATTGCAAATTTGCATTTCAATTTTAAAAGGCGCTTTGCCATAAATGAAGTCATGTTATTGTACTCAATCTTGTTTTGTTGTATTCATATCCTTAGTTTCAAATAAAAATATTAAAATGGAATATATTCGCCGAACATATATCGGCAACGTGATCGGCAAATCGTTGTTCAAATTACGAAAGTTTCTATTCCTCATTCATACGATGAAGTTTCATACGCTTGCCGGTAAAGTATATAGGTATCGAGTTAATATGCATCGACTGGCTGGCGTTAATTTAAACTGCGTATGACTGTACAATTCCAATGTGCAATTCTCTACCAACTACTATTACTACCCCCACCACAATTCGCATGTATCCGCAGTTCATCTTGCTGCACATAGAGTGCCGAATGAATTAATGAAATTTTCCGTCTTTCAATAGTAATTACGAGTGTCTTTCTTGGAACGTCGAGTATCTTCCGTCGATCTATCTTCACCAGTCGCCCACGCCTTGGCATCCAATGCGAGAGGGTTTTGTTAAAAAGAGAACATGAATCCTCTATTAATTACAATTCATTACGCCAGCTTTTAATTCTTAAACCAGCGTTACTGTGGTGGCGAGACCCCACTTGGGGAATAGATAATCAGTGAAGTTTTCGTTGAAACTTTGTTCAAAGTCTTTGGTGGCTTATTTCCACCTACTCTTGCCTTTCGCGTGCGCGCCCGAATTTCGACCAAAGTTTTAAAGTCAGTTTGGAATCATGGGCTCAAGTACACAATCATTTGCATTATATTGATGGCTGGTTTTACAAGAATACACAAGAAGTTTCACCATCGATGAAGACGTACGAAACTGCTACTCATAAAAATCTGTCAGCATACCTTCTGTTCGGTGCAAATCTTACTTGTAGTTTCTGTTCCATGCAAACTATATTGCTACAAGTGATGACGATATTACATCGAAATTCTCTTATCCAGTTTGAATGATAAATAAAATGATTTTGAAGTGTCTGGAAGTCGAAACTCTTCGTAAAAATTACTGATATATTGAAATGGATTTATAAAAACTAGACCGTCACTGGTTAGAACATCGATATATTATTTACACGGATGAATAAATAATCGTCCTGACGGCCTGCCTCACATAAACAATGGAGGAGTTTCCTAGGTGGATTGAAGCCAAGAGTGCGGTTCTGAAACTTGCAATTGCAATTGGAGTGACGCCAAGAGTAGTGCAGTGTGACCCCGAGATATCCAAAACTACTATGTAGGTACCATTCTCTAACACGGAGCTCTAGTCGTACGGTGAACAGTTAGACAGAGAGGTACCAGACCAAGTTAACTTGTCGAAACTACAAATTACTGCACAACAACGGCATTCAACAACTTCATCAGTACAATTGAAAAACCATTTTCAACATTACTGTGTAAACTTGGTACATTATCATGTCATCGTTAACTACTGTCCGATACACATATTGTTATATACAGTAATAATCTGTACATTTATTGTTAACATAACCTACAGTTTCATCTGTTTACAGCATGGCGGAAAACTATAAACGATTTAAAAATACATTAAAATGTTGTGAGCTGTCCAAGAATTTGTATCAACGCACCTATATGAAAATATTTAATTATTGTCAAATATTGACTTTTGCTTATTATTCTGCAACCAAAAATTAATACCCAATTAATTATTCAATATTAACTAAATTTTAATCTACTAAATCAGCAAATTTATTTATACATAGTTGTTAACATGTTACCAATTTCATAAATATAAATATTAGTTTTGTCATTAATGCATTTCTGTTTTATTTAAATCTTACCCTTTAGAATTCCAACCGAAATCCTTCATTATATAAACTAAATTAAATAACGCTAATGCTACGAAATAGTTTGAATATGGTTCAATTTGATTCGAGAATTAAGTTGCACTTTATTTTAGAAACTCAAGCATATACTTATGTGAAACAGAGCACACGAAATGAAAGTCTTACATCTTCATTATTTTCATATACACTCATTAACAAATTACCAAATTTTTTACTCACTTTAATACATTTCTCCACCATTACCGTATACCTTCTCGCGGTGACATAATTTACTAAATGCGGTTCCTACAACAAAAACAATCCCATTTGACAGAACGCAGAACGTTTTTTTTCCTTCCCGGTCCTTTCGTGAAAGCATGATGAGATACACCATAACGAACCACCCTGATAGATGTGTTATATTTAAGACGGCTGAATAAGTCCACGAACTCTTCAAGAATTATGCCTCAATTTTCGCCATTTACGTGGGCTTCTGAATTTATATTAAAATAAATTTCGCTCTAATCTATCGTGACCTTTTTTTCAGCACGACTGCAATTTCCGCGTTGAGATTTGTAGTACGACCACGTGAATTCCGGGAATTAATTTAAAAATATGAATTTCATTTCGAAATGAAGAGTCGGCCGTGAAAGAATGTATAGGAGAAAAAAGTGTGCGATTCAAATGCAAATAATGATTCGGGCACCGAAAAACTAATTCTTATTTGCAACATGACGTTAATGTATAGATAAATATATTTATATAAGTTGTTAAGAACCAATGTCTGTGTATTTTCATGCGTAATTTTCTATTGACTACCTTGGCTCCTACGAAAATCAAAATGTAATTCTGGACGTCTATGTAATATCGACAATATATTCATATAACGTGACAAGTTCGTGTCGGGTTTCTTTAAAGACTATTTGACACGATCCATGTCGTTGCCAACGCTAAACAAAAATTCATCACGGCTGCCGATGCATAGCAAACTTTGATCACTTTGAAAATTCTTCAGCACGGTCTTTCGACGTACCTACTAAAGTAGTTGAAGCTCAAAGGTGTTAGAAGAAACAGGGGAGAAGAAAGTTGTGAATCAGATCGGGGTATTAACACTTCCTCTCGATTAATCAATAATTTACTGTTCACGCGTTCGTTAATGACAAACAGCCACTTACGTTTAACAACAACTTTTGCTAATCACCAAAAGGGTGCAGAGAAAAATGTTCTTTTCAAAGCTGCTCTGGTGTGATAGGCTTCAGGGAGTAAATATGCATATTAATTAAAGGCTAAAAATAAACTCAAACTGTTTGCTAGAAAGTAATGAAGTCATTTAATAAATTATACAGTGCGTTCCAGAAGGATGTCCCATAAGTAAACTTTCCACTGAAATGACTACGGAGACCCTGTATGTGGTGTCAAAACTTCAAATAATACCATATAATATATTAACCGTATATATCCGTGCAAAAAATGTAAATTGTATATCTTTATTTTTTATAAAATTAAATAATTCTAAAACTTCTCTCAATTTTTTAATTAATTATCCAATATAATGAGCAGTATTCGACTTTTATTCACTTATTATTTTCCTTGCAAGAAATCATCTCAATTATTTTATAAAACAACCTGTTTTGCCTCTTCCTTAAATATTGGCAATATAAAAAGCACTATTTTCCTTACTGAATATATTTTTAAGCAGAGGTAATTATGCATGGATCTTTCCATTGACTTTCAATAACTCCCGACAGACTACTCTTAATTATCGCAGACAAAAATCGAACTAAAAACAAACTCCATTAATTCCGTCCAGTTTTAAAATCAACTGGACTGGAAGTAAAACTATGGCCGAGACAGTTGTGCAACCGCAAAACCGATATCGCCCGACACCACACGAGACCAGACGAAACACGACGAAAAATTAGTGAAACGTTTTAACGACAAGACACAGCAGGACTTTGTGGTGTGCTGAAGTTGTACATTGAAATGAAGCGGTAAATGTCACTTTGTCGAGGTTGTTACTTTTTTATTACCTTGCAATTGTTCTCTCATCTCTGTCGCTAGACGAACTAATCGTAACAAGTGGAGTTTCATCCTCGCATAATGAAGTATTTAATTCACATGTTCGTAAAACTTTTAACGAACATTTCCATAAATTAACGAATGTATTATTACACAAGTTTCGATTGGTAGAAAAACATTATAAATCTAATTATTTTGCAATGTTTGTAGAATACGTACTATAGACGATTATTATTATTCAATATTCTCATTACGAATGTTGAATGTATCACTGATGATGTCATGAGAACTTTGATAATAAAAGGCCTCCTTGATTAATGATATGAAATAGCTTAAATTTTCTAAATTATTTGTAAACATGTGGTCAAATCGAATGACATTTTAGTAAAATTCTTGCATGCCTTTCCTAAAATTTTGATACATGTTTGTGGTTAAGGAACAACTCGAATTTACCTGATATTTCACATTATATATATATATATATATATATATATATATATATATATATATATATATATACTAGCAACACTAATAATAATATATCAACCATATGAAATACAAATTAATAGAAAATCAAAATTCCAGATTGAATGAAATGGTTTAGAGTCAGGTATTTCTCATATGAAATATTCCAATGACTGGTATTTAACAGTAATATTTCTCATAGAATATTAGCATCATCAGAACGAGGTAACGTCAGTATCTCTCCGGAGCAGTTATTATTTAAATATGAAGAGTAATTATCCAGGGAATCTGTGTCCTGAGAAATCATTATAAATCACCAAGTGTGCTGTGCAAGTTTTGAGGAAGTTCTAAAGACCTAAATGACAGTAGAGTAATGCGCACAAGTAAACATAAATGACGTTATATTTATGAAACGTGCCATAACTCCATGCACGAGTTCATTTCCACTCTCGAGATTCAGCAATGGAGAACGTGGAAATATGCAAGTACCATTATTTATTCTTTTTGCTACGTTTTCATGTACAGCTGCTACTATTCATTCACGTGCTGGTTTTTTTCTGCTAGAGCAATAGTTCGTTTCAACAAGTATAACACAGTAGCACGAGCAAAAACACCAAAAATACACATTGCTGAACATACAAAATCTAATCGAAGCCATCAAAATAATGTATTAAAACTTCAACAACAGAATGACATGCTGTCAATGCTTGTTTTTTTAATAATCTGTACATTGAAAATTCTCTGTTTTTATTTAATCTCCAGCAGATTTGTTATGAATCCTTCCGTCGTCATTGGCTTCTGTGGCTTTTATTCCATTATATAGTTTCGCTTATGCAAGTATATCCTTCGCAAAGCAAAATGTTATTGACTTGACTTTTGTATTCAACTGTAAATGGAAGTAAAATATTTTACTATCGTTGGCGAATCCTGCAAATATACGACTGCTGGTATTTACTCGTTGGTATATATATATAAAAAAACAAACAAATATGCATTATACCTGATGGAATTAAATCTTTCGTAAAGCAGAATCATAAATTGTTGGATCCAACAGTAGATTACGAGTTTAAATTCCGACTCGAGTTTTATATTACGTTGGTAAACATGGTGGAACGAAAGCTGGTGTGTTTGTCTGACATGGTGACAGGACCAAGAGTTCGTTCACTTTATTTAACCACTTTTAAATGTGCCCTTACTGACGCACGAGGTAATCAACTGGTCCCGGATCGTGTTTTTTTTTACGGTACTCTTTATTTTCCGTCCCAAGCGGCCGTTGCGACACTAGTTTCATCATAATAAATCTTCGTTCTTAATCAGTTGTACAGACGTTTAACATTATCGGCTACAAGACTGACATTTCGTACTTATTACGTCATACTAATACTAATATTTAAGTCGGGAAATTATTACCAAATTTGGACTATGAACAAAATGAAGTAGAGTGCAGAGTTTTTAACGGAAAACTAGAATATTTTCACTTTCTTTTGAAGGAAAAGTGGGAAATTATACATTTCTGCAGGTATTCATTTGTAAATATGTGTGATTTTCACTATCTCTGGTAATTTACACTAAATTCTCCATCAGGATGTGTTTGTAAATTCGCTACAATTTGTATTCAAAATAATACATACAGACGTTTTGTAAAAAAAGATTATATCTGTCAATATTGGAAATATAAATTTGAAAAATAATTTATCAAACATTTTATTGTTTTTTAAACATGATCGACAGCCATGGTTATTGTTTTACAAACGATGAAACCAGTTAGCGCATTTATAAACATGAAAAACAATAAAATTACACTTTTTCTAATGATTGGTACATTTATTGTCAACGTATTGATTACTTACAGATTGATTAAAATATAAATTTAAATGGTTGTTAATTGTATGAATGTGATAATACCGGCATTAGAATTGAAGGGATTAATTTAGTATTAACATAAGTAAAATTACTTTAAAATCTCCGTGAATAAATAAAATGCAAGAACAAGTTTAACACCGAATCAACGTCAGTACGAAGAATGTACTCAATGATAATTTAACTGGACCAGGATTATTTTTAATGATCAGAAACTCGGGAGAAATTTGAAATAATTAGAAGAATCAAAAACTGACAGCAACGCAAGCTGGTAGATTTAAAATTTAGACCGATCTTTTTCCGCGAACTTTCCATTAGACATGATGTTCATAATATCGACAGATAGAAAAATGTCTCTGATCATGTATTCACCACCGCTACGAAAGTATCATATCATATTCGACGTAAAATTCGATAAAAAAAAAGAATGATAAATATCGCGTACATCATTGCAAATATTTGCACACCATTACAGGTCATAAATCTTAGACAGACGGTGGGGGGGAGCTCTTGTGAATTCTGTACGCAGAAATTCGCGTTCGTACGCGAAATACTGAACAGGAGTAAAAGAGAGAAACAGCGACTTTCACTAGTGCATCATCTACGGGTAATTTTATTCGGAACCAGAACGACATCTGCGTACCATGTACAGAACGACTACGGACACAGAATACCAAATCAATCTAAAGATGAAGAAGAAAGCTATTAGGATGTACACTGGCCACACGAGTAATCTGAACCACTAACCTCACATAATGCTTATGCAAAAGTTCTACGCAACTTTGGAGAATTTTTTCCGCTTGGGGTGAACACATTTTAAGCTTCGGTATTTTTAATAATTTACCTGAAGTTCAGAAAAGGTTAGAAAAGATTTTTAAGAAATTTTCTCCTAATGGGTTTTAGTCTGGAAGCAATAAGTAAGGTTATGTAGTTTCAAACTATGTTTAAAATCATTATAAAAATTCGTGTACAATTAATTTGAGAAAAATAATTTATTTTACAAAAAATGTAATGGTACTTGTGTAACGAAAGCAATTGTCCTCTTATATATATATATATATATATATATATATATATATATATATATATATATATAAAAGCTTTTCCTAGTGACAGAAATCCCGCATGAAAGGCCATAAAATCCAATATTTCTATTGTGTAAATGCACGAGACACTTTTGTTGATATTTTTACTCGCGTCGATTCCCTGAATAATATGTGGATCTAAAAAGACATCCGTATTGACAGAATTGATAACGCAGTCTCGTCATTTTTCAATAACTATAACAAGAAGAATACCATACGAAAATATTTATTATCTTTGTAGTGGGTCTGAAAATTTTACTTTTGAATAACAACACACTAATGTATATTACAAAATTCTAATTCGATTGAAGAGGGAAATTATTAATTTGATTGAAAGAAAATTCTCTAGAAGCAATGGGAAAGGAAAAAATGGGATATTAAATTCATGAAGAAATGTAATATATGAGAATACTTTTTTTTTCCAGTACGTAGGTCGTAGATTATTAAGGTTTAATATAATATAATAGAATATATAATGTTTTCTAAGAAGAATCTGAAGTATTTTACATAAACTCTCCCCGGTCGCGAAATAAAATAAAGTAAGGTTATAGTAATAAATAGTATGCGTACACTTTAGTACTAACTCTAGGGTCCCGTAACATATAAATTCCGTCCTTTTACGCTCTCGTAGCTTATTCCTAAGTTAACACCGGAACCTAATACATTTCAGCGAATTATAATATTTCTCAGAGCCGTTAAATTAATGACTTCATATAAATTCGGGTTTTTAACGCGCTACACGCACCGGCGTCCCATCGTAGGCGGCTTGTGCAACGTTCGTTTATAACGAGCACGGCACACTGAGATAAGAGGAAGAAGAAGAAACGTAACCGTGCCAAGATAGCTGACGGTACAAAAAACATGACTTGCAAGAAATACACAAAACAAAAGCTGACGGCAAGTTGCATTTTAGTTAAATGAACTGCAACACATTCGGATTTAACACGGGAACAGGTTGAGTAGAAATTATTTAATTCTTTTAGTAATTAATATAAAGCTTTTAATATTCTCGAGAGAAACAAAATTATGTAGTGAAATACATCGGACTTATTCGGTAAATTTGTAATATGTACCTTTGTCTCAAATTCTAATATGTTTAACGTACAAATCGTATATATACATGTATACAGAGAGTATAAAGCTCTAAACGAAATGAACAAAAGCGCTTTAGCGAAATATTACAGCCGTAAGTAATAGGATTATCATTACTCACCCACTCACAATATACGTGGGTAGACATTTCACCGGGTAATATATATTTTAATGTCGCCATTTTTGTGTGTATTCTTGATAAAGGTACAATATTTTTAGCCAACGTTATCAGTCGAACCAGTACTTCGGCCGTTTGGATAAACTATAAATCGCGAGTATTACACTGACGACAAACACACGTACACACACACACACACACACTTATGCACGCGCGCGTTCAGACTTGCTCACAGCATTGCGATGACCCTTCCATATCCTTTGAAATTAAGTCACCCCAAGTTCAGTAACATTCGTTGTGGATGAAGTTAGAATTTTATGAATTGCTCTGCAGATAACAGACACACACAGTCGGAGAAAAATATACGAGTCCTTTTTTTATGACCGAAACTATCCAAGATTTTATTTCAGAAATAAAACAAAATGGATATTGATTAACAATATATTTTTCTTTAGATACAAACTCAAAGATTTGGTTTATATATCTTTAAATTTGATATAGGTATATATATATAAAATTATTTATAATTAATTTAATATGATATTCATGGATTTGATAATTATATTATATAATTAATTTTCGAAATACCACATTCAGTTGCATTTATTCTTTTTATAGATTAGTTCCATTTTGATCATTAATATTAATGTAATGAACATTATTAAAAAAAAGGCATTATTGCAAAATTACATTAACATCAATAAAAGTCCACTTTATTGTCGATTAAATTGTACGTACAATTAATTATAATTGCATAGAGTGCTTGCATTATAGTCATTTAATGTAAAATATACAATAAACAATAAAATTAAAATAAATTGCATTGTTTTAATGCAATATATTAAATATTATAACTCGAATATAACGTTCACTGAAACCTATGTAAATAAAAATACTAATTTGGGTAAATGTTAACGCGGATATTTAGCAATAATAAGTTTGGAACTACTGATCTAGATGATATTTCCTTCTCATAAACATCTGATGTTAGGAAACTTGTCAAGACAGATCTAGTTATCTGTGAAGTTCAGTCACTGTAACAAATGCAATTACGTGAAGGTACTCACCAAACTGTTGGCCGAGTAAACTTGAGTAATATAACCTAGAAATTCAATGCACCAACATTTCTCTTCACCATATAGATCTACGTTAATATTTAACACAAAGCATATTCAACAATTTACTTACAAGAACAGTAATACATGTTCAATCTTATACTGAATTATATTACTTGAAATGGAAGTCTAATGTATACCTCTTAAAAAATGCATTATTATTGTTAGTGTTTAATTTTAACAAACGTCTAATCAAATTATTAAACTTTACACCACATGAAGTGATATTAATAATGCAAGATTAGTTTATACTATCTATTGTTCTGTGAAATTAGTGCTTTAGTTTAATAATTCCTAGTTGAGAAACCACGTAAGGAGAATTTAATAATATCAAAACAATATCTTACGCTGTCAGTACTCAAATATTTGAAGCCCTAGTAGACGACATAATAATATAACATCATAAACCTATTTTACACCTAATATAATCATATGAATCACTTGAAGTTCGCTAACATTAAACCGAAGCTGTCTTTAATGAAATCTAACTTCAAATAATTATTAATCAAACGTGTATAAAGTTTGCGTCAAAAATTTAATCAACGTATGATTAATGCATGCTTCCTGGATTAGATTTAAATCGATCGCTGTAACAGATTTACACAAAACTGTAGTCAGTAGGTCACTTGTCAACAGACAGGATGGACACAGACAACAAAACAGACTAAAACACGAGCAACGGGATTCCTACACATGTGTATCGCTGTAGCAATTTGTGTGTGGACGCACTGGGAACAATTCTGCAGCACGAATCAAATTTAGCACATGGTTACGTTCTGATTGCAACATTTTACCGCTTGGCAATGCATGAAATAGCCCCGCTCCCGGCTCCAGTCAACAAACCACCATATGTCGACAACAATACTGACCAACCTAACCCCACACAAACGCACAGACATATAGCTATAGGGACGCAAACACAAATACAGCGAATCGTAGTTTAAGCGTGCATGATGTCAAAGTGAGTGTATACCTGAATACTAAACTCAGTAATTGTGACTGAATGTGTTTTAATGTCGATAAACGGATTATACATTTCTGTGCGAACCTTCATCACAACAGATAAATTTATTATAACCAATAAACCAAACACATACTTACGATATAAATGTAATTGATAATGAACGAAAATTCGAAACGTGTCGTGACGAGTTCCTAATATAAACATATACAACGTATTAATAATACTGACGATGAACTTCGGTATTGATAATATAATATATAAACATAACCTCATTCGGCTGTCATTGAAATAGTTTTTATTTCTCGTAAGCAACTTTGCGATGCAATACTTTTCACTAGTTTAAACTAAAATGATTCCTTTGAAACGTAATCACTCACGACTGACTACGAACGAGCTAATCCATGCATTTACCGAGCCAGATAACTAATTAATGCTTCAATCAGTTCAAACTTACACGTGTGCACAAACACATATACGTAAATTGAAAGTTGCCGTTAATGTATCCAGAAAGCTAATTAAAATTTTACAACCCGCTGCCGGGTTTAATAAAATCTAAAACTTCAAACGGGCTATATGTAATTAAAATGTCCCGAAGTCGTCAAACATTCATTTCATTTTATATTAAATTTTAATACTCGACAAGAATACGATTGACTTGTCGTGCAGGCGGAACATGTTGAAATGTTACGTGATGAATCAAGCAATGAATTGTGTTTTTATTCGTCAGGTGCAATCTTCACGGAGGATCAAAAGGATACCAGCGTTGAATTGGCGTTCAAATACGCTGTGTACAGGATAAACAAGGATCGGGAACTTCTTCCGAATACAACGCTGGTGTATGATATACAATACGTGCCGAGGGACGACAGTTTCAGGACATCAAAGAAAGGTAAGCACGCGTAACATTAACATAGGTATGGGATAATTAAATTAAATTATATACGCCCATATTACGATCATAACATGTAATTGTTTGCAACAGTCGCGTAAAATCATCACAGCTGACACACGCAATTCCACACACTGGTTAGAACAGGTAATGAATTCACATACACGTGCGCATAAGTTTCGAGACATAACCTACATGTATGTAATAACAGTACTTACAAATACATACACAGATATCTACTGATATATGTAGATATATCGTGACAACACGCACAGATATCCCAGCAGAACGATTTAGATTCACTGGTCTGTAATTACACGAAATAATTAACTTGTATACTCGTATGAGTACTGCTCATTTCAAATACACTATCATCTGTCACATTTGACTTTTTATATTCATTCAACTAGGTTTTCAGAATACAAATATTGTCTCTTATTCAACGTAACGCAAAGATTCACTGGCTTTATATATATTTACGACATTATTTTTAAGTGCAAAATAGCTTGAGATATTGCACGAATGATCACACGAATATAATCGCAAACATTAAGCAAGACTCGGTCGTGTGTCCCATGGCGAAAAAGAGCGCTTGCGTCATGCGATGTGCTAATGGCAATCGTTGGTGCAATGCCAGGGATGCCACGTTGCACACGTCAGGACACGTTCGCCACGTCATAGTCCCAAGGTAACGCACGTGCAAACTGCAATCTAAACCAATGCAGACATCTGATGTTTCAATGCACACTGGCTACAATTCGTTTCAACAAGATTGTTGCCGTCGAAACGTCAAAACTAATTCATTTATCCCTGGCACCATTTTGACAGTACCAGGAACGTGTAATTTTCTTCACAACTGTGATGTGAAATTTAATTAGTGCTGCAAATTTACTGAGCATGTCTATTTAAAGACGCCATTGTTTCGTAAGGCAAATATTTGTGTGTTTGTTTGTTTGTATGTGCACAGTAAGAAGAAGAACACTTTGGTTTCTAGACGAAAGGAAAACTAGTGAAAGGGAACACCTGTTGCATATGATTGCAGAAAACAAGTTGATAAATTTTACATCGCACTAAATTCACCGACTTAATTCATTTGTTTATATCAACGAATGAGAATAGTTATGCATTTATGCAACATTCTAACATATAGTCACAAGCCAAAGATTTCTTACCAGTTTACAAAGTAATATATAATGATAATGTACATATCAAGTAATAACTTCATTTTCTACCTAGACTTCAGGTTACGCTAACGAACTTTCTCCATTCCATTTGCATGAATAATACAGTAGTAGTTCTTGAAATGAAAACAATCTGGTTGTAACAAGACCTGGCACATGTAACTCAATTACCAGCCATTGTAAACCTGTTCGACTAACAGTATTTCGCTATCCCCGGAGCTGCTGAGTACAACATGGTCATGCAACGTATCGGTGATGGAAGAAAACGGTGTAGGATGCAAAGCTGGTTTGTATAGCTGCTCGTTATCCGAGCTTAGTGCAACGTCGTTCCGAAAAGAGAAAAAAGAAACCAGCAGGAGACTATCGCGCATGGCCCGAAGGGCCGGTGTATCTGGCAGCAGGATAACCAGATATTAGGATCAAGCAAGAAGCTGATGAAGAGAGGGGTACAGAAGCAAAGAGAGAAGCACGGCAAGCCTCATTAGATTTGCAAAACACATCTATCGATGTTCCTCTAGCGTTACCAAGAACACTCCGCTATTACACTGTTCCGTTATAAACTAGTTGATGACAAATTCCACTTTCTCTGTTTCTGTTTGGCTAACCATTGCTGTTCTCTTCAGTGTGTGTATTTGTATACTTTGTTTCTGTTCTTCTTCATCTTCTCTCTTTCTCGCTGATTTATCGTTGCGCTTGTTCTTAAATGAAATGCAATCCGAAACGGAAGAGATTGTGACTGTGCAGAACGCACAAAATACAGCATCCACTTGCTGATTTATCGCCGACTCTACGCGCAGCTAACAAATTTACTGATGAACGAAAAGTGGAATAACTACATTTTAAACGTTGTGTTTTTAAGCTGAATACAATTTCGAAACTCCTCTAGACTCTTTTCCACTGTAGCTACAATACAAATCAACATGTCATTATCCGCTTTAAGTCCAGCAGAAAATGGAACAAGATGCACTTTAAGTAAATAAAATCTTATGGCATCTAAGGTACATTATATAGAATTTTATTTAAACATACAATATTATTTCTGCATACACGCATTTCTACAAAAGAAAAACAAAATACATAACGGACTAGTTTCATCTGAAGTTTGAAAGAACTAATGTGAAAAAAGTGTAGTTCAGCAGTTTGCCAATTCGGATATGTTCTATGAATAACTACGAAAAAGGCAAAGAATAACAAAGAAACACAGTATATTTCACCGCAGTGAATGAAGCCAGTGAAATGGTTTAGTGGGAAAAAAGTTCGTCGAATATAATTGAAATTCGAAGGAGCAGCGCCTGGCAGATTTAAACAAAAACCACGATTATTTTGAATTCAGAACAAGTTTCATTTGAAGTAACAGTTCGATTTTTTTTTAGACGCATCTTGAAAATTTATGACGCAACATTGCCGCCTTCTCGCCGAAAAAAAAAACTGCTATAAATTGTACACCGGAACACTTTTCTTAACGTCCAATAGCAATAGTCTAGTTTATCATTTGTATCCGCTAGATGTCACTAGAAACAAAAATCGCATAATCGATATTTTCAGTAGCGAATCGGAATGAATTATTCAAAAATGTGAAAAACATTGCGTATGCGAGCAAAGAGATGGATGAATGAACGAACCAAAGATACAAAACATCTTGGATTAAGGTTTAGTCTTATGCTACTTTAATCTGTCGGGGCTATACGAGACGGTGTACGATTTTTTTTTTTTTTTCTTTCAGAGTTTACATATAAATCACAGAGAACGAAACGTCAGACCTGGAACATGTCTCGACAATGTCACATGCATGCAAATTGAAATCGAATTTCCAACTAGCAAAAGCTGGAACTGGTAGTATTACCTCCGTTGTATGTGCGAGTATCGTATTAACTATGTTCATTCACCGAACACAACCTCCAAATGGTTGGAGAACGAAATGGAATGCGTGTGACGTTGCAGTTTGTACACGCATGCGCATCAATCAGACGCGACGAGACAAAATTGATGCAGTAAATGTGATGTACAAGGGCTGGGTGGGGACTAGCTTAGTGTCACCAACGGGTTTCAGTTCTTCGCAGTTTGCTAGATGAGAAATTTATGGTAAACAGGCGACTTGCAGTTTCTTTCATATACAATATTACGTATATCTATATAAGCAGTCATGTACTCCCCTGTCGTATAATCTCTAACAGAATAACGAAATAGTTTGCTCCTTCAGGAGCTGAACAAAAAGTTTAAATTAACATGTTCATCACGTTTTGCATTTCTTTTATGGAACAGTTAAAACTATAACTAAAAAAGTTATGAAAGTAATTCAGAATTTTTAACATGTTTGAAAACTTTTATTTTATAAGTAGCAAGCACGAAAATTATTGTAAAAAAAAAAACTTCTCTTTATATCAGAGCTAATTAAGGACGAGGATTATTGACAGCATATGAAACAATTCCAGCTAAAATATAAATGCCGTTGAGAATGAGAATAATTTTTATATTTTACGCCAGGCAAAAATTAATTAAAGAAATTAATTGTTCAGCAAAGCTTCCCGTTCTAATAAAACTCTTAGAGTTTTATGGTACACATTTACATAATAAAATGGGGTAAAATGCAATTTTAGGTGTGCACTTGGTTAAGCCAAGAAAATGGCTTCAAACGCCCGTAAATTTGAGCGTTTAAGAACGTTAAAATGACTATGAAAATATTTCCAACTTATTAAGATAATAATTTAATTATCATACAAGAAGATTAGTTGAAATAGTTACGCTTCGTCGAGCAAGTAGTCTTATAAATTACGTACGTAATTGAATTAACATTATCATTAAACCGTGTAGGTAACATGACGGTAAGGAAAATAGTTGTGTTTATTGAAAAAAATACAACAGTGCTGTATAATTGTATAACAGTGGAAGAATTTCATTAAAAATGTACCGTCAAAAATATAAATAAATAAATGAAAGATTTTATACATAAAATAAACCCCATTTATATATACTATGAAATGAAGTAAAAATTAGCAGTTAAAAATATCCTATTTCAAATATAAAATACTATTCTCCAATATTACCTATTGCAGAAAATGAGAACCGATATTAAAAATAAAAGACATACACAAAATACCAATGAATAGCTGCCCAGTAAAAAAAATCTTCGAGATGATTAATTATCCGTGGAGATCGGTCTTCATTATAAAAATTCTTCGCTGGTACATGATGCGCGAATATTTCCAAGATTAAAGCCGAGAAAAATCCGCTTGCGTAGGACGATTGCGAGATCAAGGCAGGTTTGAACGGTGAAGAGAGGGTCAAATGGAGTAGAACGATGAGGAGCATTGCAGCGCGCCCTGTAGCCAGTACTATTCCTCCCTTCCCGTCGTCGAGATGAAACCGGAATGCCTTAAAAACTCATTAATCAGATTCGTTCGAAGTATAACTCGTTTAAAATTCCCTAATGAGCCGTATTTCCCGAGAGCAGCGGAAAGGATTGGTCCGCTGGTTGTGACAGGGAGTGCTTGTACTGGAACTACGAACATGCAATGCACACAGCCCCACCACCAACACCACCACCAACGCCACCACCATCGCCAGCATTCCCTGAGTACTTGCTCAACCGACCTCCTCTAGTTGGCGACTATCGCTTACCCATTCACAGTTCGCACTACCATTTGGAAATCTTGCACCAAGCCAGACGCAATCAATCATGCTGCACGCGATTGTCTATTTGACCACGTCGTCTGCGCGATACCATCGTCAGTGTATTTGATTTTACACGTAATATCCATGGCTGGTTGCTCTTGCGCTGTGACCGAAACTACAGCCTGCAGTCTAACCAAATAGAATACGGAATCAAATCTGTTTGCAAACAGGTATGTATCTAGTGCGAGATCAGAAAGACAATCGCCCAGTTTAAAATACTCTTTGCTCTATGGAAAATAGAACAACAAACGGTTAGTTCAATGTCGAAATTAAAAGCTGCATTTATTTAAAAAAAAATTGCCATTTAAACTGTCAATATCCAGGGCGAACAAATTGATAATGGATTTCATCCGTGACATGTGTTGAAATGGTTTATCATTGTAACAGTGTATACACACTATGAGAATTGACATGAACGCATTTGGGTGTAACATCACACAACACGCTTCATTTACTACAACCGCATGAGTCAGAATGAAAAAACCAAAAGCGAACAAACTACTGAGTGGAAATATTTGTTACTCGCCATTTACACCCAGCATTGGCAGACAAATGCATTCATTTAGTATCATTTGACCGGAGGGATTAGGAAAAAAAAATGTGAAATGCTTCGTTTGAAATGAAACCTCATTTCACTTATAAATACTAACATGCGTGAAGTTAAAACCAGTTTGAAACAGCGACTTTTTTAATATTTTTTAGTTAAAACATTAATTAGAAACTTGATATTTTCAATTTCAGTAACGAATCAATATTAGCGGGTAAAGAATACAATTAGTAAATGGATGAGAAACTGGAATGGTTTTAATATCCCGTAATACATTTTAACCTCATCTTACGTAATACTTATGTATACAATACTATATCATGCCCACGGAATCACCCAAAGCTTTGGAACATCCTTATACGTTCTCGCATGTTCGTTTTTTTTTTTTACAGCCAATTTATAGTCATTGTAAGACAACAAAATTTTTATTAACCCAGGGAGTTCTACGTTCACACACCCGTGCGTGCACACACAAACGTACACGGACCATTCGAACACGAGTGCTGGTTTTCGAAAGAATCATAAACGAGTTCGCAAACGTGTAAATAACGTACTTTATTACTGACAGTGTGGAAAATTGTTTGTTTTATTTTTATGACTGCACTATTTATAGGTGACGTTGGTTTTTGGGTGTGAATTTTTATATACTTATTCGCTCGCACATATGAAACGTAAAATAACACTAACGCTTCTCCATTTTGCACTATCTACTTGATTGTTTCTGTTTTTTGTTTCATTCATGCCAAAAATGCATTGATTTTTTTTTTTAATTTATCGACCAATTTACGTCTGTAATTATACGTGAAATAAACGTTTATATATATATCACATTAGACTTGGAGCCTAACCCTCTTTTTCGAATTTTCGATTGACTTAAATGTGACTAATCTAATTTATTTTGATCATGTTACGTCGGGATAAAGCGTAAACCTGCTTTTTCAGAATAAAAACAGTCTAAAATATGTTGACATTTATATGTTATCAACAGAATCCTACAGTATTATTTTTTCTTTTGGTTTCCATTTAACGTAAATAACATCTTATATCATGTAAAAATAGTCGAAGAAACTTCTATAAAAAAACTGGTTGAAATTCGTAAAATATGCCGCAACGTATTCAAATGAGTTAAGCATGAACAAGTACGGTGAATAGCGCCTAATATATAAAGAAAAAATGTAGAAATAAATCGAGTAGAGGGTATATTAAATTCAGGCGAAAATGAAAGCCACACAAGCCATTTAAGCTAAAATAGCTAATTGGATGACAAAAGACATTTTCTTTTATTATTTTTCGGTTGCTCGAAAGTTTTTTGTTGGGCCGCCGTTGGCCAGTTGTATTATTTACATAATTAAATCATAAAACACAAACCTCCAGCCAGTGCAGACAAGCACAATGCAGCCTAGCGTAATATGCAAATGGCATTTTCGAAATGATAAAAAAGGCATCACACCACCTAGCAGCCAAACTAACAACGACCACTAGATACCAGCACCATCGTACTCACTCAACCATCCAGCAGCGAGGAGGAGAAAAAGAAGAAGAAATGAAAATTTGTTATCGCCATTAAAACTTTTATACTAGTTTAAAAGAACTAATTCTTTCAGCTTTCATCGCCGTCATCGAAGAACTTACATAACAGTCTCGTGATTGAGATTAAGTTATGAAAATGTTAGTATTCCAGTTTTGTTCTCGAATATGCACGTGATGTTCTTCTCATTGTCATGAACTGATTTTATGTGCAATCGCATTTAAACCGCGTTAAATGTCTTGGCATTCGTATACATTTACTAACACTGACAATTCCATTCAGGTGAACTTTTTCTTCTGTAAATTTTTGCACTTTTTCTTTTCGATTTGCTAACAATTGTGTCGACCGAGTGCATTGGAGAATGGGCACAGGCGAAGAGTTAAGCTTGCACACACATACACGTGTCAGGCACATACTTTTCATCACGTTGCTCGTTCGAATACCGGAACTCTTGTTAAAAGAACTTCAAGTGTTCGAGCAAAAAGAGGACGCTTCATTCTCGACACTGCTTGCACCGGCGCGTATTACTTTATCCGTTATTATAACTTCAACTTCGTCACCGGAACTGCAGCTACAGTAGAACTATTTGTAACAAACATATCTACGTTTGTGTCACTTAAAAACTAACATTTCCTTTTTCATTTTCTATTAGTTTTGCAATCCTTGTCAACATATTACATTTATAAATTAAAAACTAACCTAGTTTTTTTCATATATCGTTTAGCAAACATCAAGGTCCCTGAAAAATATAATTGAAATATATTAAACATTCCGTACATTTTCAAGACTCATTATATTTATCAAAAATTGTTTTATTTTTCATACAAATGAGACGGTTAACTAATTTTTTGTCTAACACAAATGTAAGCAAGGCTTACTGTGCAGGAAATTATTTAAAACAAATTTCCGTTACGCTTATAAAGGAAGAAATGAAATTTAGAGTAGCTGCAACATGTTGCCTTGAAACTATGGCGAGCGAGTGAATCTGGTGCAGGTGAGCAACGGTTGCAGGTTACTGTGTTCAGTAGCTGAAGCTCTAGTAGTAGTTTATTCAATGGTTATTGCATTTCCTTCGTTGCCGTACCGTGCAACAAGTACATGCAGCACATCCGTCCATTTCTTCATTTTGTTGAAAAAGCGCCTATGTAATGACATTGACTTGAAATTGGAAAGTGTGTGCTTGGTTGTTTTGGGAAAACTAGATCAACCGGCTGGATAAAACATACACTTCTTGCATACCAGAGCATGTTGGGAGATGAGTATGGCAAGCATGTCGTACATCGACTTTTTCCTCTTGTATTTTTACAAGCTAGATTACACTTCAAATTACTGTCAGCTTGCAAAGTATACATTGTTATAATTCTTCGAATAAAATATTCAACTGAATATAACGCCATCTATTCGTTTCATTCATAATACAGCGTCTAATTAACGAAAGTACGAATGCAGAATTTTAGTATAATTATAATTATCCGCGAATATTCAGGTACATGTTTGGTATCTGTTTGTTGCTTTTTTCGATGAAATTGCATATCCACAGGAGACGTGATGTTACAAGTCCGCACCGCAGACAGACAGACAGACAGACAGACAAGTTCCAACCTGCATGTGTATGTGTATGTGTGTGTGTCGAGTGCGAATGGAGGTGAGTCATGAATAAATCATGCATCTACACAAGGGAACAAGCGCAGGATACGTGAACTCAATAATTGCCAGTTCGTTTTAAAAATACAAATGACCACAGAATGTATACACGTACATATGTACTAAATACATGGGTATGTGCAGATACCGTCAATACAGAAAGGCGTATTGATTTTACGTTCAGATCCGCACATAAAAAATTAATTCTACCGAAAAAAAGGACGAAAACGACAGTAATATATTTTTCCTTTTTTTTAAGCTAAATATTCGTCGACTGTACAAATGAATTTAACAAGAGATATGTCAAATTAAATTTACAGAGGTAGTATTATATTTCAGTATTAAATTTAGGTTCAATAATTACACCGGCCCAATTAAAAGTATAAATTGGGAATTTATGAAAGTTTTATGCATATGTATAACATTGTATTACGTTCTTATGTAAATATGAGTATGAATGTTATCAGTTGTTCAATTGTGGCTTTTTTTATTCACCTTAATTGAATTTGACTTCATTTTTAGTCGTGAATATTCTCGAATGTAGGTCACACACATACACACACACACACTGTGAAATACACGGCCGGTATATGCACGTACAAAGGACAACGCGGAAAACCTTTGTAAAACGTTGTTACAATGAAAATAATGTTACCGTCTGTTTGCGCGTAATTGAAATATTGCGCCAGAACGAACAAGTATTTATTCGTCATGGTATAACGTTTTACAGTTGTAGTGGAAAAGTCTAACAAGAAAACACATTTCATACAGGATATTGCACGCGCTGTCCGCTGCACGGGGGCGCATACAAATCCCGCTTCCATCAGCGATAATCTCACGGAAACGCGTAGAAATATAAAACGAGTTGATTGGACTTAAGTTCCTAGTATTACATAGCACACGGCGAGAGCATCCTTCACCCGACATACCAACCAACGACGGCAGACGAACACAGACGAACACCCGTGCCTAGTCTCCGCCTTACCCCCACCAGTGTTTAAAGTCTGCTATTGTCTACACCGCGCGTTTTAAGCGTATGTATCAGCAGACGAAAATTGGCCTAAATAACGATGATATTTTAAGCTGACGTAAAAACAGTGAAAAACTTTAATTGTACCGGCCTGAAAAATTCAGAGTACTCTTATTATTATTTTTATACCAAGAAAAAAAATATAATATATAGTCAGATGCATGAATTATATATATATATATATATATATATATATATATATATATATATATATATATATATATATATAATATCATTTATAAAAGTGGATATTGACGAATTTCTTCCATGTAAACATTCAAATTTGATCGTGGAACTTTTTAAAAATTTCTCCATCGCTGACAGATGGCTGTAAAATAAAATAAGTAAAGTGAGGGTTGATTTCACACAAACACACCGCGTTCGTTTTTACTGCCGCACGTATCTCGATATCTGGAAAATCATAACAAAATATTACCGAAAACATATTACCATCGTGAAATATGGCACGCTACACCCTTTTGCCAAACAAAATATGAATATAGGTACATAAATAATAAATCATGTGCATTCATGTTTCGTGGGAACTGGTGCGTATGAAGTTAAATTCTTGCCGAAACCCCTAAAGGGGCATATGCGAATTTACGAGCGTAAAGAATAACACGCACTTGGGGGCCACTTTTGATTTAATACTCCGCTCCATAAACCATCTATTCTGGCATCCGCAAAATTAGGTTAGTACACGTGCAATTTTCACCCTCATTTGGGCCTCAACACATTAAAAATGATTAAAAATTACAAAACACAAAATGAACCGCTCAGTCATTTATTTCATCTCTTGGAATATTTCATACACCTATAAGCTTTTATATTTGTGGAACATATCGAAACAGTATTTGTTCAAGCATCGATAAGAAAATGGTCCCGAAATGTGGACGAAAACAAGTTCGTTGTATACGACAAGCCATAGTAATAATAATAATAATAATAATAGAACGTATTTCATCACAGGTAGTTACCGGGGCCACGGCCTACTACCTACTCTCTTCACAGACCGTTCAAAGGCGATCCCGGCAGTTCAATATTTGCAGAACCTTTCCATAATCCAGTTTATGCTGTTTCAAAGGGCGCGCTCTGTCCATGCTATGGGCCCGAGAGGTTATTCGATTTTATTTGATTCGAAATGGTTTACCTCCGGCTCAATGCGTCCTGGGGCCATGTTTGAACTGCGAAAGTGGTGCACGGGGGGGGGGGGTCTTTGGTTAACGATATGTTAACCTGACAGTACAACAGCGGGAGCAAGCCACAGCAGTTCTTACTACCAATCGACTGGTTGGTGAATGCTTCAATCCACTTACTGGAAGTGGCCAACAATATCTACCCACTTTTACTTTCGACTCTGCCGTCACTCTGCTTTGCACCGAGGCAAGCTTTAATGATTATTCCTACAGATTGTCATTAGGGATCGGCCGTTCTTCCGAATGACAATCGTGACGGCTGGCACAGGCACGTGTTTCAAGTTCCACACGCAAGTTTTTCATTGACGGGTGAAAATTGGATCCAGTTTAGTAAGGGTGTTACGAGAGGAAGTGGGGAGGGAGGTGAAATTGACACAGTAACCTCTTTAGATTTAACGGGAGTTCGTTTCCTGTTAATTATTAATTGATCTTTCCTTTTCTATATTGCTCAGTTGACATTTATCTTACAACCAAGTGCATTCTTATTCATTACGACATCAGATGTATAAATTAACACATACACTAAGAGCAAACAACATTTTTGAATATTCATACGTTAATTACAGCCGGTTGCATCAAGTTACCATTGTCGAGCAAAGGTTATAATTTGTCCAGGGTGCACGGATAACTAATTGGATAATTTAATAAGATCTTCTTTTACTGGAGCATACTTTCTACGCGAAGGACTGACAGTGCTGCTCCTGCTGGTGGTTTTCACAAGTGTTTAATGAAGCTCGTCGGGCGAAATTTCATTTTAGCATAAAATATTAGATCTACTTGCGGCATCATGTTATGTTGAACGGAACACACAGCCCTTCATCGTTCCGGCCCCTTACTCATATCCGGTTTTCTTTCACATCCGAAATATATGTGTCTATTTATCACGGAAAAAATGCCAACGCAAAACCAAAAAACCGTTTTTATGTGACAAATGTCGGGCGAGAATATTCGAAATAAAAAAAAATAACGCAACGGAATTGTGGATAGAATTTCGATATATCACAAGCACATATACATATATATTTCTTTTTATTAAAATAGAACGAACGTAAGGTGAAACCTCCTTGGAGAGTTTAAATAAAAGATAAATAATCATTTGGTTTTATGTTCATTTTATATTCGAGTTGCTGTACATACTTGACCCAGTTATATTCATATTCACTTTGCTGTTTCTTCCATCCGGGTAATTCTAATATAAACTGGCGTAGAAAATACACAAGATACTTGACAGACACACGTATTATCTTGGTCGCTTTACGACAGGTTAACAAAAATAAAAAGCATTACACATACTTTGAAATTAAAAGACGTTAAACGGACTTTCAATAGCTAGTAGAAACTGAATTTCTATATTTTATTCATGCTTTTGCCCCTGGGAGTCGTGTTATTCATGCGCGTTACATCTCTGATCAAAATAGATACGCTTTGAAAATCGTTATGTGATTATAGAGACTGCAGTCTGTAAGAGTCAAGCGCATATACACACACACACACAAATCGTGTTCTGACGGGTATATACAGGTATAAATATACCAACACACATAGCCAGTCTCCCGAGATTATATTTCAAAGAAGCCTGTGCAAATATATATTAGTTATTCTCTTTTATAAAATAATAATATCATGTTATCCAAAAAGGTCGAAAGAACAAAGAAATGCTAGCATAACTTCTATGACGATACAATGTCAATATCGTAGAGGAGTGCTTCTGGTTTATTCAGAAGTACGATATAATTATGCGAACATACATATTTAATGTCAAACTTCCAAATGCAGCGTCTGATAAAGTAATACCAAAGTTTACCGAGCACAAGATACGTTTGTAAATCAAACCAGAAAGAGATACGTTATTGGAATTCATTTAATTTTTAATTCCATTAAATCCGTAATGGTAATGCTATTCATGTCTTTCAATGAATGCCAAAAGCTAAAATTAAACGTGCTTACAAGCGGATGAATAAATCTGAATTTCCAAAGTCCGACAGTGAAGCTAACATCTGGTTATACCAGTGTCTTGAAATTAATATTGAAAAGAAACCTTCAGAAAAACTTTTATTCATCAAACAGTCACAGTTTGCCGGGGACATCTGTTTTTAAACTGCATTACCATATTTTTAATCCGTGATTTGAATGTTGAAGTTTGTAGGATTATATGAAAAACTGCATATAGACGTTCACTCCATTATTATGTGCGGAATATTTTTTTTTATCAAAAAAAGCCATTTTGACATGATGTGGTGTAGCTGTCCTTGTTTGTCTAATGTGAAATAGCATAAGGAGACCTTTGTCGCTGATGTTTTACGAATAGGAAGCACTTTAGGGCAAAAACAACGATGGAATACAAATCAGCACTATATATTCTCAAGCCTGTTCTACACTATACTTTTTCCTCATATTTCGATGCTAGAAAAAAGTCATATTTTGATACTAGAAAAAATATGCGAAAAAAGTATAGTGTAGATGCCCTTCTATTTCGATGCTATACTTTTTCCATACTAGAAATGAAACTAGATCCGATCCGAGTTTCGTTCGATTTTCATACTAGAAACATGCGCAGTAAGCGCATTCGCAGTGATACCAATACATTTTTCTGACAGCTTAAATATATTAGTGAGCGTTGGTGTAAAGATAAGTACACAAATATTTGTTTGACTTGTATATTTTATATAGCAGCCACAGTTTATAAATTTTCACTAATTTATTTATTTTTGACATGATTTTAATATAACCTTCTTTCAATATAACTGTCAAAATGTAAATTGGTTTAAGTTTAAGTTGGTACTGATGAAAAAAGTCGAAGATAAAAACGAATATATACGAATGATCTGTTCGGATACTTTTTTCTAGTATCAAAATATGACTTTTTTCTAGCATCGAAATATGAGGAAAAAGTATAATGTAGAACAGGCTTCATAGAACATCTTTTAAAAAAAAGCCCGCCCTTTACGGTAACCTTGTGATCCTTCTCGTAAACGATTTTAACCAAATTTAATCCAATTTGAACAGAAATTTTCTTCTAAATAATATATCTTTCAGTCTATCACAATATCCCCTTTGATGATTTTGGACTAAAATAAAGATCGATAAGCATTCTATCGAAGTCTACAATCGTGGTTGAAAAGTTAAAAATTAATTTGAAATTCTAGCATCGTCTGCGGCAATGTAGCTACTCCTATTGCTTCTATATAAACGTACGTATGTGTTGTGTAGAAGGGAGACTAGCGTGAATGGAGCTGGAGGTACGACACGTGACTAGCGTCTAACATGACTCCGGCCAATTGCATTTCCCCAATCACTTTCCCAGCGAAATCAGGAAGATAGTCTCGGATGCCGGATCAACCGCCGCCAGACTTATTACTAGTACACGGTGCCGGGATGAAGCACAGGTTTTCGGGTAGATCTGTGAAGGGACCAAATACATTTAACCCCCTTGTCGAAATGGACCACTCACAAGGTCTAACGCACTTGCCTGAATGTATGCCACGGCCCCTGTCAACCAGTCCCATCTTGTTACTCGGAAACAATGTTAATGAATTTACCTCAGTTACGTATGTATGTATGTCATGAGGCCCCGAAGGATGCTGATGTAGTAACGGGAACTTCATTAGATTCGCACAGGTTCAAAGTCTAGAGATACCTTCTTAGATGTATCACTTTCATAAATAATTGGCAATACTGCAAATGTTGCTACGATTGTACGACAGAAAAATATCATTTGATTTGGTTTTCATATTCAATTCAATCTCCACGCTACACGGCTACTTTGACAGATATCTGTGAGAGAATCAGAAGAAAAATAGAGCTCGTTTATTTCCACAGTGCAGATTCTATCCGCAGAATTGGATTGCACTCAAATATCGGTGGTTTTTCAAAATCCAGCAACCTTTTGTAGGTTGCATCCTTGCTGAGCTGCGGGTATATACGGGGTGAACTACTAGTTTGAAAGGGTTTGTTATATTTCACCCAATAGCTGACCAGCAATACGTCGACATTGTTGACAGATATAACAATAAAACAATTTCACACAGTTGGCAAGGATTGTTGATTACATTTTGTCAGTACGATGTGCACTCACACATACAAGAACACGACGTCCAACAAGAAAGTATCATGAATAGTTCATTTCATGTGTTTCGTTATTGCTGAGTGGATTCCGGGCACGTATTTCGATATTATCACCCTTTCTTACGGTTAGATGTCTCTGCCAGCGGCTATACTGCACACCACATCATTGACATTTTAACATCATTGCTTCGTGAAGTAAAAAAATACTACGCACCCTTAGTTTTTATAGACTGTAGGGAATTCGACCATTAACCATTGGATACTGTAACGGGAATATAAATTAAACAGAATGTAATCGGTATCATGTAGATTGTAGAAGAAGAGAAAAAAATACAGATGCACCAAGTATATTGTCTATGTCAAACTACTTACACAGTAAAATTCACTTTATTGTCAGTATGTTTTCATACTGGATAATATAACGTTAACCTCACGACGAGCACATGGCTTTATTATAAACATAAAATATTTTCACTTATATGATAATATATACCAGAGAGTGCAAATCATCCTGCATGGCGAGAATTGTGATTCTTTATACTTTATACTTTATGCATAATATTCCCAACGCGCAATATATCTTCCTCTTCGTTGGAGAAACAGAAACACAAGTGAAGATGTAGTTGCAGTATATCTGTCAAACTATTTGAGGTTATATGTTAACACTGTGTGTTTAAAACTGTTATAAAATGTATCTAGATGATCTAAACTATGTTTAGCACACTTTCACGCACTTTTTTCTCTGTGCAGATTTCTGTAACAAACTATTCAAACGATTTCCGAGAGACAATCATCAATGCTGACGCACACGGAAGATAACCTAAAAGTTCTAGTTCTTTTTTGCGTCGTCCCGTGCAGACGCAGACGAGTAATTAAAGCCTAATTAAGAGATACAGTAGTATCTTTATCAGTCTCTTGGAAAAAGACGCAGAGTTTGCAGAACTGTGCTATTTTTTTTCTATTTTAACAAAAAAATAAATTACGCGCACACCTACACCCAGTAGACCGTGATGAAATTTTTATCGCGGGGAAAAAGTTAATGAAGTTGAGACAGAGTAATGGACTGCTATACCATTGGACTCGGTGTTATTTATCTTAAATATTCTATGTGTATAGGTGCGTAGATTTTAATTCTCTTCCTTCCATGAATAGCAGTCGCAATAGTAAAATGGTGACACTTTTTAATAAACAAAGAACATGTAATTTTTTTGTAGATACTTCTAGGTATATTAATAGCAGTATCTCTCAAACAAATTAGTCTATCCAACAGTCCCGAATTAATATAAACATTGGCACAAACCCATAGAGCATTTTAGAATAGAAATCATTTCATTTAAATACTGAACGGACTTCATGAAGACATTGAAGAAAAACAGAATGTTGAAAAACGTGCACCAGCGATTTCCATAGGGGTCTAAGTCACGGATAATTACAAAACTTCTCGCTGAGACAATTTTCAAGGCACTTCTCGGGTCCATGATAACCAGGTAGCACATTTCAAAGACGAGTGGTGGTGGCGGTAGCTGCATCGGTTCTAATCCCATAACCAAGATTAGTGTCGTCTGGCACATTATTTAAAATCTTACATGCTACTTTCGCATATACTCGCTCGAAGTCGAAACGGTCATATGCATACAGACTGCTGCCATTTGCAGAGTCACGTGTTCGCACATGTGAATGTGAACACGGGGTGTTTTCGACGATAGCCAGGAATCTATTCACCATTCGGTTTGAATATCAAGAGGTCGTTATCGGCCGCGCAGAAGCCGATGTCGCGTATGCCGATTCAAAGACATTCCGTGTGGCGTTCGTTGTCGACTATTCTGCATCCTTGTTATGGCTGCACAGGAAGTTCGACTTAATTAAACAGGTCGACGCATGTGCACAAATGTCGATAGGGTAGGTATTGTACGAACGTACGTTCTTGTGTAACTACGGAGCAGGATTGGACAAGAAACGAAGAAAGAACATTGTTAACGTGCGATACACGTAATTGTAAAATATATTTATCGAATTTCTTAGCAACTTTTAATTAAGTTTGCTGCTTGCCACAGACTTACGGGAGTAAATTGTTTGCGTTGAAAATGTTTTCACGCTTAACAATTCATTACTTTCTATGGACTTTTAATATGTTGACTTTACAGAAATATTCGCGTACCATGACCGGTATTACCGGTTCATGTTGCTGCTGCTGCTGCAGTTCGAAATTGTGTCTCCATTTCCATATGTCGCAAAATGGAATAAAAGTTTTCAAAAGTTCATTTCGTTATATTCGAATTTACGAAATTATATACACCCGGATTTAATTAGCTTTGCGCTATGCAGTTTTATGGAAAATTTTCCATTTTCAAATGAAATAATCACAGGTTCTGTGCCCATTTTAATTGTCAAACATTTTATATTCGTATATTGTCAAACTGTCAATTGAATTTACATTAAAATTTTCATTTTGTATTGCTCTTATCATACCATTGTATAGTATGAAGCTTTTATTGACAGATTAATCCATTAACCTATCTTTCTGTAAGACCCGAAAGTGCGTAGATATTCACCTGAATTTCCGATCCATCAACAATAAACTAGTTTTAAATATATTTGTACCATCATCACCTGCGTATAATTTAAATTCTTTTTCCACACACATGTATGGCATACGTTTGTATGTGAACCAACATATGGATCTGTACGTCAGATTTCCGTTGCAATGTTTTCGCAGCTCTACACTTCCGTTTCCGTTTCGTGTACCGAGATGGACGCCTCGTTGTCACACGCTAAGCCTATTAATGTCCCGTTTCGTCTCTCCGGAATGTGCATGTTACCGGTTCGCACTCGAGTTAACGTTTCAGTGTAAAAAATATATGACGTTTCTCGTTTAGCACAATGATCTGGCAACACGGTACAAAACTGCGGCGGACGAACGTAACGTAAATATATGAAACCGGTAGCATCGTTAAACTCCCGTATGGGACATAAACTTGGCAACATGGGAGCGGCAACAATGGACAGAGAAAAAAAAAACAGTGCATTGTATAAAGAGGCGGTACTAACGTATTAGTTATTATATTCCGTGTGCATATGAAAAATACGTGATCGTATTGTTTCGCTAACAATTCTCCGTTATAATATTAATGAAATTACTAATTCAAGCTTGATGATTACATCATTTTATGTGCAATATATTGGGCACATCTTGTAAATCACATCTGTCAAACATTAACTATTTCTTTCGGACAACAAAAGATCCTTTTGAATCCGCGTTGTACTTGACGATAAATGTACAGTATATATCTAGTACAGAGTAAAATATATTCGTACAGATTTACAGAACGTTGCATCCTGAATACAAACATCACGCTGTACCGTAGGTACCATTGCAAGTACTGTATTTTATTACTATTGTTAAAAATTTCATGTACGTATATCTCTTACCGTAACACGTTATGGGATATTCTCAATAATCCTGCGAAAGAATAACGTGCTCTATAAATCTATTCTTCTAGTCACCCGCCAAACACAGAAATACCGTTACAAAGAATCGTACACACGTAGCATAGCGTACAGACGTGTTGTTACACGTCGCATTATAAACTGACCGGAAGTGAAGCAAGAACCACAGTATAAATAAAATGTTTAAAACATGTTCCACCGCATCTAAAGCCCATCACATTTCTTTTAATAATACTCTAAGACCGTCACAAATTTTGCCTACACGTGACACGTGCATGGATATCTTATACATACGTTATAACGCAGTGTGCTGTGGTCGTACCCCCTCATGCATATATATATATATATATATATATATATGGAGAGAAAAATAAACGCAACCGGAGGGTTTTTCTATATGTCATGCGAGTTGGCTGTGAGTGATGTATATGTAAATAGTATTTTTGTCAGAATGCCCGCTGGCCGGACGAGGTCGTACTTCTTCGTAAAGATCTGTCGTGTGGTTGTTGTTGTGAACCGACAACAACAATGCGCTTGTGAACGAGCCTTAATCGTGTGAAGGATGTGCACAGAATGTACATAAGGTTACCCGACTACTAGATGCTTTGGGCGGAGACGAATAAAACGTGAATGTATATTTTACCAAAAGATGAATTGTGATTGGGCAAGGAATATTCTTTGTCGTTGCATATACATATTTCTAGTTGATTGTTCGCAAAATAAACAAACAAGTAAGTAAAATACTTTGCAAAAGTTATAACCTGAAATCTAGATGTTCTTCACAGAATTAGTATTTTTTTCATTCGTCAGATATAAATCAATTTCATCCGTGAAAGAATCCATCAATCTGAGAATATTATGTTCGGCGAGAAATGATAACAGACTAAGTGAGACAGGTAGAAACTTTTACGAACGATAGATGTGGAAATGTAGTGCAAGTAGACGAGGTAAATACAAAATCAGAGAATAGTGATCAACACGCGTTCGGCGTTTGACCGTTGCCGTGTTCGTTTTTGCAACGTGTTCGTAACGTAAACGTACACAAAGATAATAGTGCCCCCTGGAGTAATTCTGAACATCGCTGTCTTGTGTTTCACAGTAGCGGGGACGGCCTGAAGTTTTTCTTTTCTTTAAGATTCAAGCAGGGCCCTCTCTTCGCCTTGCTAACTCAATCTTCGACATCGTTTGTCTACGTCCGTCACGTGATTACATCTCAACAACATGGCCGCGACGACCGAAAGAATACTTCTCTTCTTCTCCGATTGTCCTTCGTGTCGTCTTTCACGCACATACGTACGTACGAACGAAAGGCGAAACAAATGAACATTTTTTTAAAAGTTCCGAAGTTACAGGTTAACTGTCAGTTCACAGTAGGAAATAACGTTGCTAATATGAACAATGATGGGCACAGATAAGAGTATGTTATATTTCGAAACCAACACGGAGTATGGATTCCATTTTAGCAGTCGTAATTCTCAATTCCAACACATTAAGCTCACTTAGTTCACAGTTTGAACATTGATAAATACTTTGTGCGATGATGTTCCACATTCGCAACTGATTCGATGATGATTAATGTTCATCTCGATAATCTACTAACTAATTCTACATTTCAAACTAATGATGATAATACGAAGGCCATATTGAATAACGTTATCAGATAATTGAACATGGTTGGATATTTAATTGTGAATATCATTACCGCTATTCGAATTCGGTTGGAACTAATGACCAAATCAAGGGATTCATATTACATGTGTAACATGAAAATATGATGTAAAAGTTTGATTGTCAGTTTTGTCCAGTATAATACGAAATTATATTTTCCTCTGTTGCAATACAATCCCAGGCGAGACTATAAATTTACATGCATATAAACTTCGTAATTGTGGTCACACTATACCCCGCTAGTGTTTCAATAGAGTTTGCTGCAATTTGTTTCGCTAAATTGTCCCTTAATTTAGAAAACCGACAACGCAATACATCTCGAACATTCCAGCTCCAGCTGTTTAAACACAATTCATGGACCCAAACGTAGTCGGGCTTTACATTCGTCGGAAAAATTATATAGCAACTAAACATCACTTGCACATGTCCACTTTATTAGTTCGCAACTGAATGAATTGCGTAACGTTAGTTGCAAATAAGAGAAGTCACTTGTGACCGTACTGTGATCACATATCTACATATATATATATATATATATATATATATATATATATATATATATATATATATATAATATGTATAAAACAGGAGGTCAAGGGGCTTATTCAGTACAATGTAGTTCCAAACTACATATGAACAATGGATGAACTTCCACACCTTATGTAAAACATTTAATCAAGTTTGTTCTCCATTACTGTGTTTCAGTGGTACTAAAATATTAGAACTAATCCACACCCGAAATTCACAATACGAATTTATTTCCGACTGTACTTACTAAAGAATTTCTTGTCACACTAGAAACAGAAGTTAAAGTAAAAATTAAATACAGAAAGACCCCGATGAAAGTTGATTCGCATTGTACCGCAGTTCATCCTGACAGTTATTCTAAAAATGAGGAGAGCAAGCACCTTGTGATAGATTTCCTAAAATGATCGATGCGCTATTGTTTCGTAGGAATTTATTTTTTGCACTAACCGGAATATTACTGAACTAGTACAATAATTTATAATATAAATGAGGTTGTGCACAAAATATAAGATAATATACTATGATCTAAATAACAAATGCCCTCTGGATATTTCTATTTTATTATATACTCGTTGACAGTGTACGTTAATACTTATATTGTCCTGTAACGTCAGCTTGCAAGATAGTTAAATCACAGTGTAGATGCGTCTCTTGCACTAAGGTGACACAAGTACATATAGACGACACGGCATGGTGTAACACTTTTTGCTATAACGACTTACATAACGGTGTCTTGTCGTTAAACATTATTGCATCAGCCTGTAAGCGAACATAAACTATTCGCAATGCAGTGAGACACGCACATGTACAATACAACACAGTAGTAAAATAAAATCCAATTAATACAGCAACAACCCTTACACGTTGGGTTTAACGAGTCTGGCCTGCGAATCTGACCGACAATTCCCGACCGGATGTTCTGTGTAATATGTTGTACATCCCTCTCGTGTGTCCCACTCTTCCGGTTTATGGATGCAGAAATATCCCGGAAATGAGCCACTGTTGATCAGAATGTAGCAAGTGTACATAACCTTCTCCTTCTCTCAAAGCAGTAGAATCATAGTCACGTGATCATCAAACGTAGTGACCGTTAAACTGTAACTGTTCTAGTAGTTCACAACAAGAATTTACTTACATACATGTGTAACGATAATTACTGTAAAACATAAACTGAAAATACAAATACAAATAGTTTGACTTAGAAAACTGTATATTTTGCACAAAACTAGTTGAATTATTTGAACATTGAAAGGCACAGACTACCTTTCTACTTATAAACTTATTAATTTACTAGAGTATTTTGCAGGAGAAACGTACAAAACTTCGAAGACTTAGTTGTGTTGTTTTTTTGTTTCCTTATCGACGCGAAAGAAAAACAACGAAACAGTAATTAAACAACAGCCACAATAGCGTGCTGTTAACTCGAACACTTTTAACAAATTGTTAAATCCAGGATCAGCTCACCAGTGGCCGACTGAGTTAGCCGAGCGCCGGTCGGTTCAAAGAGAACTCTGGTAGTTGGTTGGGCTGAGGCTGAAGTTTAGGGATTCTGTACACCGATACTGTCTAGTTAATAGTTTCACAGTTGGCAACGGCGCGTGTGATGGTTGGTAATCCTGAAGGATTACACAGCTACGGTGAACGTGTCGGGGATTCTGCTGTACCGAGACTCTATAGATCTCCGTTCAGACGTCATATCACAGAGTAGTTGACCGGGCCCAATTGTCACACTGATATCCTGTCCGATTAAATTAGTTATACCCTGTCTCACATTAATCACTTTGTGTCTGTGCCTATGTCCATGACATCAATACAATAATACCACTAATTGTAAGTACAAAGTCAATCACTACTACAAACTAACCTCAATTCCTTCTACACTAGACTGTCAGTACTATTTTATAAACATTAACAATATTCAAGTTGAGACTGCTGTCTATAAAACATACGTATATTTAAATATATAATGTAATTTGAGTGATATTCAAATGATGTGGTGAAATGTATAAATTTACACTGAGTAACTGTTTGCCAAGTATTGTATATGTGTAGATACCACAAGATAGCTGATGGAGATAACTTTCTAGAGACGCCATGTATGATAATTAAACCAGGGTACACCTATAATTAATTCTTAATTAGGCTGAACATCGTCATTAAATTATAACTTGATACTGATCAATATTCATTATACAAACTTATGATTAGCATGCACATCAATACTTGTTCACAAACACATTCAACCAAGTGAATTATTTCCTAGTTCCTAGAACTACAAGCGCGAACTATGTCGGTAAAACTATTTAATAAAAGTTTTATCAAACGAGATTTACTAATATAATCAAGTATCAATTATACGAGAAACTTAAACGACAATTACAAAATGCATCACTGTCTCCATTCTTGCATATTTCAATCCATCCGAATACAATCCCGTTTCAAATGAAGCATCTGACAAATATTTTACACGAGAATGGACGAGAACACGCGAAGCGTTTGCCTTTTGACACGGGTTAAATCAAATCCAATTTCAAATTTAAATTTATTGATCAAATAATATTTGATTTACTCGTAAAACGAGGCAGCGATAAAGCTGGCTGGCGTGCAGTAGTACGATGCTTTGCTGATATCCAAGTTAGTGTTGATGAGCGGAAATCCCTTGCAAGAGTATTAGCCATAAAACTAACGACATTCGCCGCGATGCTAAGTGCATGATATGAGTGTAATTCTACACCGGGTATAACAATCTGTTGCCGTTGTACATCTTGTTTACGATTATCACATGCCTATATGTCAAGCGCGATGCAAGACATGCTTAATACGAATATTGCACAGCACCCGAGATACTGTATTTATTCCATGCCATAAAACATGGATGTGATTGCTGTTTGCAGATCACATCCATGGAACATTATACGTATCTACAATTGTGAAACAAACAATAACAGTTATGAATATACGGTATTTGTTCGAACTGCAAGCATTCGTGGGATGTGCATGAATTTATGCCATAAGAAACGCTGGTCAAAATTGGTAGATCGTCCGATATATCGCCAATGTAAAACAAAATTGTATACTGTTCTTTCTGACGCAACAAATATAAAATGTCTGCATTGAAACATGCAACATTAAAATACTAAATTCAACAAAATCTTATAGCTTTTGTGCACTACAAAAACTAGTAATGAACTTTTCTTGATTAGATTTTCTTTTATTTATTCCATTACCACAACCAAAGAGGAAAAAGAGACGAAGAAAAAAAATACGCAGGATGGCATTAAATGAAGCACGTGTTCTCACGCGCTGCAACTTGTTTGAATCTCCCCCCCCCCCACATTAATTTGCGTCCGCGTCCATCTTGTTTCTACAGCAGAGCCATCGTGCGGCAACTGGCAGATGCAGATATTACATCGTTCTCAGTACAATACGAGCGACGGTACGCCGACGGACCTGTGCCAGAATTAAGCTGTTTCCTGTGTTTGTTGCTTGCGGTGTTAAATATTTAAATTGAGGATTGCCGGAGCGACATTGTCTTTTAATTTGATTCAAAGTCTTAAGTTGCGATGTGCGTATTCGCTCCGTTACACTCGTGCACAACTTAAATCCTTATAAATGATTTCGTTTAAAAGTGTTGCTTCGCAGTAGCGTCTCGTCACAAAATCTTTTCAAATGTTGTAAACAAATATGTACATGTATTATTTCTTATACTTATTTGATGGAAATGGAATGCATTCATAGTTATTGAAACATAGTTGTCTTAATATAAATTGTGTTTATTTTCCATTTAATTGTACAAATTTCTAACAAACAGGGGCCCGGCACTGGTGTTACAAGATATTACGCCATTTTGTGCCTGTCGAATTTATATTACGCTAGTTTTCATTGCGTTTCACACTGCGCCTAGCTACTGTTGCTCTCTTACTTATCAGAACTCGTATCCATGCTAAATGAAACTTTGCCAGTTCTGGAATGATTTGAAAGTAGGTTATTGTAACTGTAGACTTTGTTCTGCCAAAGGAAGGCGGTACGGAAATGTGTTTCTAGGTCGTACGGAATCGGTTATTACATTTATGTGAATATTCCCTCTGTGTTCAAACGGATTGTAAATTGTTGAAGTAGATGACGCTGAAAGGAAAAAGCAATTGCTAGCTTGAATTTAATATCAAATCTACTGGTATACATACAAACTATATCACGTGCTATTTGTTCAATATTTTGTTCTAGTATCAATCGCAGCATGTCTGACAAGTTAAGGTCATTAAAAATAATTTTGTTTCTTCAAAACGTACGAGGTAGAATGCTACACGTATTTAGATATCTTTTCAGATTTATATAAATAATTAGCTATGAAGGATCTAGATCCAGGGTATAATTAGAATTTCTAAAACTAGACCGGACCTTAATTATAAGAAATGGAATATGGCAAGTTCTTTTGTACAATTTTCTTTCGTTAACCATATAAAACGGAATATTGTCTTATGCAATGAGTTGTACCTAAAATATTCTTCGCTCACGGCTGATGTTTATCTTCTGCAGCGCGAGGTTCTACTAATGAACTGAGATACCTCTTTCATATTTCTGTTTACTTAACACATAAAATGACGTCTTCGAAATTCAAATATCTGTTGTTTTTCTCAATTAAAAATTTCTCCAGCATTTCAGCAATTAGCGTTACAATATTATATCAATATTTGATGGGATTCTAAAACTAAGAAATTAAAATCTACATTAAAATAGTTCTTTTAATTAAGTTTTAAAAGATGAAATAGTATAAAACCTCTTACATTCTGAGATACGATATCGTAAATTGGTTGTTTGGCTGGATACAGTATACTTACGTCATATCCAGATTGCATTTAGAGAACTGTCACAATGAACATAACCTGAATGATAAATGCGTCGTCAATTCTTGTCACAATTAACTCGTTTTCATTATAACCACAGTAAAGCAAGGTGCCTAAAGTCACAACGAAACTACATCAGATTGCAACGACCGCTTTAATAACGTTAACCAGCCTTGGAAAACGGTAAATAATTCCTGTCGTGGCAGTCAGGACGTCGGCACTGACAGGCGAAAGGCGAGCTGCCGTCTGTATTGCCGGCTGTACTGGTGCCTAGTTTGTTATTAAACCGAGGAGCGGCGCTAAGCTTGGAGCGCGTCTTAGCTAATGAATAGCGACTGGGTAACTAGTTGCTTGTGTAACTAAATAAAACACCAATGCCGAGATAAATCTCGAGCCCATCTGCTTATTATATTATAAATCAACGGAAGTGGAAGAGGAATACAAACACAAAGACAAACACACCACACATGTATAATGAAAGTAAATATATACATATAGTTGTAAACTCCCGCCTCTGCAAACCATTTCAGCATCCCGCTAAGTCATGCTTAATGCCAGCAGGATATGCTGGTTCTTGCTATGCGCGCGAAAGCTTATTGCCAACTGAAATACATGCCACAAATCTCGCTGGTATTTCTCTGTTCTCTGGTAGCCCAGATCTATGTTTCGTTGGCGATAAAGTTTTTGCTGCACGATCTAGTGGGCTTGTCTAGTGTGGCTTCTTCATGTCACTAGAAGCATACTTCAGTTGTATTTTGACATAAATACTTCTGCTCCTACTTTAGTTTCATGATTTCATTCAGTTTTTTTGTGTTTCTTTCAGCATGTTTGGACTAAAGTTGTGTAGGAGTTTTTTTTTTCTCGAAGTTTGTATTACATTCTTTTTGGCCGTTAATATTAAATACAATATTTGAAAATACTCTTGTTGCTTCCTGATCTTATCATCGAGACTATCATTGCTGTTCATTTGAACTTCTTCTGCCGCTGGTGCAGTTAGAAGTGTAATATTTAATGCAATACATATAGATTATCATTGGCAGTGAGATATGGTACATGAGTTTGTTGTAAGTTTCACGGTATTTTATGTTTCTTGTTCAAAAAGTAAATAAAAACTTTAGTAGAGATATCATGGAATACTGTAGAGTTGAGCACGAAGGTTACCGACAGGGCCATTTATCATATTTCGTTAGTGCACTACGGGGATTTGTACAGTACAGTGCAACGACCCAACATCTAACAAGTACAGACGTGTTACTCTATCCGTACATTGCACTGTGTATTATCTTTTGTAGAAACAAAAATACTACAACATATACTTGCAGAAAGCAAGCGCTGTATTAGATTTACTAATTTTAGCCCACAAGAAATGATTACTACAAAATCTAAATACAGTAAACATAATGTTAATCGCCAGAAAATGTGTGTTTGAATCAACATAATATTGACAAAGCCATCCTGTATATTTACAAATTGCAGTATCAATATTGAATCTATAATCAGTGGATATATGTGTGTTATGTGTTTCAGCTTGTCGACAAATGGAGTACGGTGTGCAGGCAATATTTGGTCCGTCTGATCCATTGCTTGGAGCGCATATCCAGAGTATCTGTGAAGCCTTGGATGTGCCGCATTTGGAAGCTCGGATAGACTTCGAACCGGTCTCCAAGGAGTTCTCCATCAACTTGCATCCGAGTCAAGATCACATGAACCGCGCGTTCAAGGATCTCATGTCCTTCCTCAACTGGACGAAAGTGGCCATCTTATACGAGGAGGATTATGGTTAGTGCGGGAGTATCTTACCAGCTCGTCATGCTTATAAATGTTCTGCTTTGATGGTTCCATCATCTTTGGACGTAGCTCGATTATAAATGGTTTAGTTAAATATTCACAGTACCTTTACAGCTAGTTATAACTAGTCAAAATATATTTGTTTTCTGCTAAGCAAAAGAAATAAAAAAAACTAACCCAGCAATTATAACTTGTTTGTCCATAAATGGAACTGTTTTGATTTGCTGAAACTTCTATTTTCTCTGCATTTGATTTGGTCACATCGTATATTTTCAATTTCACAAAAGAGCACAACCAATTTATTGTTATTGTTCGACGAATATTCGTTATTTACTGAATGAATTGAAAAGATTCTCGTCAATGGCATGTCTGAGAAGTTTGACATTCATTTCTTCACTCTATTATTTGGTTTAGACAACAAACAAGTTAGTAAAAACGACGAAAGTAAAGATCAATAGAGGAATTTATTTACTGACAGACAGTATATAATGCCAGCATACACACATTCAACAAACTCTTGTCGTTAACGTTTCGTTTCGTTTCGTTTTTTTCTACGCGTACATAAAAGAATGTTTACCATCAACATTGTCATCACACAAAACAAGAATTATCAGATCAGATTGAAAAGCGATGGCGTTTCTGGTGAGTGAATTAAATAAGAAAAGCACACAGTAAGTCCAAGTACACACACATATACAGAATTGGCTTCAGACATTTATTTATTGGCGATTTTTGAGTCGTAATCCGCAGTTTTATGTGTTCCCTGCCAATGCGCGAGATAGTAGCGACATATTCGATTGTTATATGACCTATAAAATTTAACAGCCAACGTTGATCCAGTGCTCAATAAGAGACAATAAATGCGAAGTACGTAGACGGAAAAACAAGTTTAATAATCTTGATAAGCAGAATATGCGTAGATACTTTAAATAAAGAGTATACATGAAAACACTTATTTCGTTAAAAATAACATATTATATTTTTATTATGTTGTAATAATTTATAGCGGAGGTTTTTAAATTCTCATGTGATCGGTCATATTTGAAAACGGTTAAACTAATTTTATGTGTAATAAATTTTCACCTATTGCCAATTAAATATTATGTTGCAACGTGACTGACTGGTCTATACCAGTTTGGCCAAATACTAGTTAAATTTAACTAGACCATCATTATATTCTAAACTAAATTATTATGCACTTTTTATTTTAATGTAACAATGTTTTATGTGCAGTTCAACTGGTCGGTGGCAAAGGTTAGACACTCAAATTTAATATAGAAAACATTTATTAAAGAACATTTAATAAGTTATGCATTTTTGAACATGCTTCTACAAATTGCATGTAGCATCTGTAACATTTTATTACGAATTATATAATTCAACGTTGATATTTTTTATCTAATTACTCTAAGTGCATTTGTTGAGCGTAGAATTTAATATACAGTTTCCATGATTGGCTTCTTCCATTTGTATTATTGGCAAAAGCAGTTGCATGATTCTCGATTAATCATTGCCATCGATTCATGTATTTAGATATTTATATTATTAGTTTATTTATTTTTTCATTGTGTAAAGTGTTTACAATACAACACTATCATGTGTTTTGATTATTTGCATGTTTTTTTTTTCTCTTTATATAAATAGGTATACATAGTATTTTGATATTCGAATACATCAAAATTTATATTTCATTAATGTAATTTAATAGTTTATTGCATAAAAATATGATATCAAAGAGATTATATTACAGAATTATAGCTTAGCACGTTTTTTTACAAAGAGAATACATATACATTGTTTAATGGTAAATTTTTAAAAGCCAATTTTATCTTCCATCATTTCAACCCAACCTTGCTTCAGGTTTTTCATTTTGCGTGTTTGAATGTTACCTCATCTGAAAAGAAACTCAGCTCCGGGACTTCAGTCCATAAAGAAAAAAACTGTAGACAAAGAACAAGCAAGATGGAACGAGAAACTGTGACAGATAGTGAGAGAGAGAGAAAGATGTACTGTATATATAGACGGTGTCTGCCAATGTAGAGTCGAAGAAGAGAACAGAAGAATTGAATTCTCGTAAGAGAGTCTACAGGATGGAAAAAAGTCGATTATGCTTAGCATCTAAAAATAGGAAAGAATCCCAGTGCCTAGATGTTTAAAATATTCAACATTATGATCCAGTTCTTGCTGGAGAAATATTAAGAAATCCCCAACCCTCTTTTTTTCCCCCGAATGGTAAACTTTATTAACTACCAATATTTCGTATCGGTCGTTTTGGCTTTATAATTAAATCCGAAGGGAAGCCGTTTGGGATTTATAACTTTATTTTTGCCTATTTTATCTTTCAACTAAAATAATATAGATGTTAAGTCTATATTGTGAATCATATTGATAAATACACCCACGGCAACTTTTCCGGACCGTATTTAGGCCGTAAAGCGAGGGTTGGGTGTCTTGTTAGTAGTTATTGTAGAATCTAGCAAGATATTTGTTAATAATTTCCATAGCACATTACTGATGATGAACATTATTACTATGACAGCTTGTTATGCAATATCCGTAACTATGAATGTAACTCTCGCTCTCGGAAGACATAATTATCAACTTGTAAGCACACCTGTACTATTTGATTCGCATAATATCGCCCAGCGGTGCGCGCCCTATATCCACACAAATTAATTCAACAACAAGACCAACATCTCCCAAAATTAATTTAACCGAAATCAAGTCTGTTTCTATAACTTGGCGACAATTCTATCGTGTGTATTAATCAAGACACGCATAATGTCAACTTTGTGTTGAAACCCTAGCGGTGTTCACTGTTGCGTAACGCCCTACAGGCATGAATTTCATATTACATCCACACATACATACAAACGCAAACTTATGTGTAGGTTCTAGAGATATACTATATACATAACCAAACACCAGACTTACAATATTATGGAAAACCAGAATAACAAAAACTATAGAATTATTCTCCAATTAGTCAACATATTTTCTAATAGTTTTATTATCCTCCAGCAGGATTCTTCTTGCAATATAGTTTGAACAAATCTTCCTCTTTTTATGAAAGGCATTTATGAATTTAGGCTAGTAGCTAGTGTATTTGCATTTGTCAGTTCTGTGAATGTAAATTTAGTTGTAGATATGTGTATGTATCTGTGGGTGATGACTAACAATACAACATAACAATAACAAGTGGTTGTTTTGTTACTCGTGCAGGACTGTTCAAACTCCAGGAGTTGGTGAAAACGCCGCCGGCTGGTCGAACAGAGATGTACATTCGACAAGCGAGCCCCAGCTCGTACCGGCAGGTACTGAAAGAGGTCCGGCAGAAGGAAATCTACAAGCTCATTGTGGACACGAATCCACGACATATGAGTCAGTTCTTCAGAGCGGTAAGTAACAACTACAAAATACTCTCTATCAATCGTTTGTTTCGTGCTGTAGCAAAACTTTGCAGACTACCTACACATCTTACGTCTCAATTTAAAATCTAAATTTTTAAACTACCCTCTTCATTTTGACAAATACCAAGTCCTTTTAAAAACGTGTAAAATTGTATTTTCCCCGCTAGAGAGTAATTTTAAAAGTTGCGTTTCAAAAAAGTACGACAAAGTCTGGTGCCCTCGCACAAAAATCAAATTATCACCAAGGCATACAGCCGTTAAAAAGTTCCATTGCTTTCCTTTAAAATTCCTGTCAAAAAGAAGAATTCTACCATTTTTGTTCCTAAAAAATAATAATATAAAACGTTTCAATTTTCCGTTTTGGAACATAAATTGATATGTAATATTTTATTCTTCACAAATTGTGATTCTTTTTTGTTAAATCATCGCCCACTCAAACTGATTTACATTCACTTAAAACCGCTTTATACATATTTTCGAAAATTAGATTAAATACTATCATGAATTTACTGTGACAATTTTGTTTGAATATAGAACGAAAGTACTTACTCAGTATGAAAGATTAATTCGCATAAATCCATTTTGGAATAATTTTAAATATATTAGCAAATTATTTAACAAACACTTAACACTTAAGTTATACTGTTGATGCATCATTTACGACTTGCGAGATATTCGTGAATTGTGTGCATTTAGTACAGCGTCTGTTGTCGTAAAACAGACAAGCTGGTTTGCACATGTATAGCATGGGGCTCGTACTTTGATGTGCTTGAGAGCGATGACGTGTAATGCTGGATTTTCATGCCAGCCTCAAACACTGCATGTATGTTCCACATGTGTAGTTGCATTTCACCGTTGGAGACAGAACAACAAGCTCACACGTACATGTCATAGAGAATGCTGAATTAAATCTTACACGACCTGACACATCAACAGCGACTAGCAACAGCAGTGTTCATCAATTGATTAAACTTAGATCAATGCCAAGCGCTTACAAACTTGTTATTAACGTTTAAACATTAATGAACCCGTTTGAAGGTAGAAGCTGCAGTTATTGTACATCAAATGTGGAGGTTTATCCAGTAAAATATCACACCTGAACACAATCTGCAATCAGTCATGGAATAAAAGATGAAATCCTTTTTTTTGTTGTTCGAGAAAATAGCCGAGATGACACATTAATACACGAAATGTTTTTCCATTATCTTCTTTCCAAATAACAATTAACTTTGTCTAGACACACTTTCTGACCTTAGCAAACTATTAGAAAAATACAGCAAAAAAATCTAGTACCCACACACAAAACAAAAACAAGTTTTGTTTCATCGTTGTTATTTGTAAAACGGACCGAATCTTGCCATACATTTATGCCAGTCTAGACATGTTAGCGAAATGCGGGTAATATGAAAATACGCATACGGCTCTACGGTGTGCTGGTTGTGGCAAATCTGCGTGTGCTTAGCTTGCAAGCAGGGTCCGCTGGGCCTTAACGTAAGCCGATAAGACAGGAACCGCTTGCTTCTTAAATTCCTGTGCTACCTAATGCGCAGTATAACAAGAACACACACCACAAGCACGAGAAGTGTAGGCTATGAGAAATGTTTATATTACATATGCAAATATTATTAGCTACTGTTTGAGGCTAGCCACGGCTAAACAAATGATTGTTACAAGTAAACACAGGTTCACCTGGTTACAATCCGCTTAAAAAATTATCCGTCCCCTTTTCCTCCACCAGTACTACTCAAATATCACATTTTCATCCGTTAAAAAATACCACATAGTATCGTATAGAAACGTAAATAAAAAAAATAAGCAAATATAACAAGCGAAAATTCATGTCACAAACAACAATAATTTCTGATTTGTCTTGCTTTCATGAATATGTTTCGTTGGGCAATTATGGATGTTTGATATTCACAAACCGTACATGCTCACCATCCGAATTACGTTACAAATATTAATTTCCCGAGACGTTTGTGCAACCGAACGGGGTTCTATTACAGTTTTCAAAACGGTCACTACTGACTACCACCATCACGACATCATTTTCCATTGCCGGCACACCATCATCAGCATCTGAACTGAAATGTCTTCTGACAGAATATTAGGATTCCGGTCGGCGAGCGTACGTGAGACAAATTTTCAAACCAGGTCACCTCAAAAGGGTTGTGTGGGTTAAGCTTGGTGAATATTTTCCGCGCACATCATTTGTTAAACCAACATAAAATAGCTTGGCCTACATCCAAACTTTCTGTACTGACCACTGCTCACTCGTTCCATTCTACCATGTCCAAACTAATGTCCATTTATTAACTCGTAACTTACATTACGTTTCGAAGTAAACGAATAATTACTCCTATCACTTCATTTCGTTCTACCCGGGGAAATTAGTTTTGTTGTCATGAAAAAAAGTTCACCCGGTTTAATTAGATCGCATTGGTAAAATCTGGCGGGCAACTTCTATGCATAGGGTTTGACAATGTGTTTGCGACCGAATTGCTATTCATTGACCGTTAGCATTGACCGTTTTATCATTCTGATTAGGCCTCGCGTCCGGTATCGTACCGCTAAACTGGATTGGAATAATTGAATTTCAATTCGGAACAGAACGGCAAATAATCCATTGATCGTCAGTGCCAAAGAGAGAGAGGCTACTACCGCAATATTTAAAGTTATTTCGAGTGATTAACGTGAATTCACGATAACTTTCACGTACAGATAATATGTTGAAATTTGAAAAAAAATGTGTGATTGAATTCCAGATTTATTTTAATTGGAAAATATTTCAATAACACAAATGGATTCATTCAATAAATACAGCACACAAACGTGTATACATATGTATGTGGTTGAATATGTTTTCACCAGCATGGATGAACTGAAATATTTGTTATACATTTTTTCAACATTTTGTTCGTTCCATTTTCAAAGAGATCGAAAATTCTACAAGAGAATTACAATATAGGGGGTTTTCTGTAATTATTTGAAAAAATACAAAAGAATTTTCCACGCATATCGAAAATGTTTTATGGTATTTTGACTCAATGTATTTTCTTTGTATTACCATCCAAAATTCAAACATATAGGTATACTTATTTATAAATATAAATATTTAATTTCTATACTCGCATTGCCTGGCATGTAACTCATATTTGATACGATTATAGTATTACACGTTCCTGATGCTGAAAAAGCTTGAGGCAATTTGTCGGACAATAATAAAGTCAAACACCAGTTCCATATCACATTACAATCAACAATTTCGTATTAAATTACAAATTTTGTGCACGATAAATACTTAGTACGCTGTTATTTACTCCCCAACAGTAGATTAAAACCTATTTTGTAAACAATAAATGCAATCATACGCGAGAATTTGTTGTCATTATTCACGAGTAACGCATTGGAAATTAATTCATGTGCTTTCATTTTATTACCCTCCTGTTTATTAAGCTTTATAGAAATATGTTAATTTATATTCCTTTATATATAGCAAATATTCTTTTCAAAATCATTTCTTACTTACTCTTAAAACCAATTTTCTTACATTTAATCCACTGAATTTATATTACATTTCGCAAAAACATTCCGTAGTTTTGTGTTTTTCTCTCCAAATATTTATATAACCAACGTGTGTATCTCGTTTTGATAAAATCGGCTGCAAGGCATGCCGGCGTAGTGTTAGCTGTTTACTGCTGCCATCTGTAATCTGTTTGCTGCAACTCCGGTTTACCACGTACACTTAAGTTCCTTGGCGATGTTTGTTTTATGGGTATACTTGTACCAACATATGTAATATCTTGTCAATATGTGGATCTCCTCGTACAAGCACACCATGTATGATGCATTTCCCGTGTACAAATAAAGAGTCACCTGTGTGTGAAATACGGAACTTGTACTTACGTTTATTTGCGATATGTCAGTTGGTAGAACCGATGCAAGTCGCATATGGTTAAGTGATGTGTGAAATTTGATAAAAATGCAGTCCGTATACGAATTACTAGTATGTGATACAGTTCAGTACAGTTTTATTCTGTCTAGCTCCTTGACTTGAAGTGTGAAATCAAACAGTGACGTAACTGTGAACTAGTACCGATGCATAGATTAGTACAACAAATGCACAACATTAATTTATGCGAAGTACGAATTGGAATTAGTTTGTCAACTATAATTAAAGAATAATTTGTTCTTATAATGTACTACATCTTGCAAATGTATGACGAGAAGTTACAGAAGACAAAACTGAATGTTACGCCACTGCAAATCCAGAAAAAAAAAACTCACTTGATGTTAGAGATTGACAAATAGAATTTCTATTATAACTTACATGTAATATTTGCTTGTGTGTGTTCTCGTTTCATATTTCGTTTGAGATTCAGGTACGTTTTGTATGTAAGAACATATACCTACGTCAGTAAGATTATTGACGTGTATGTTTCTTGAATATTGAATATTGCCCGATAGCAATATGAAACGACAGATCATATCCCGGCACAATATAGAATTTATTAAATTAAATTTTATTTTTACATATTTTCTACACTACCCAGCACAATCAATAAATATTCCTGCAATATATTCGACATAACCTTCTAAAATTACGTCACTATCGTTCACGATTCACTACGTATTTCTGTATAGTTCTCGTCATGAGAACAGGTACATTCTAAATACCTGACTCCAGTCACCACAATTAATTTGTAGACTATACGTTATACATTTTATTTAGTAGACTCATTATAGATGAACATTTATAACTTCATGTACACGTGTGCTTACAATGTCTCTTGCAATAGTTACTAGGTAAATAAGAATAAATTAACCTGCTCGTTTTTAATTAAACTTCTTCTTGTTACTATATCTTCTCTGCGTTTTTCTGTATGTTTGCAGATCTTGCAGCTTCAAATGAACGACTACAGATACCACTACATGTTCACCACTTTTGTAAGTATAAATATTTCATTAGATTCGTACGTAAATCAGTGTGTTTTATCGTTCACGTTCACTAGATGCTATAGATACATACATAGTTCATTATATTTAAATGCGGTATTAATATACATGAACATAAAAATTACTGTGTTCAAACTTTGTATTTGTGATTACATTATAACTAGGAATAGATCTTGAAACTATATAAAATATAGTCGGAGTGTCTCCATGAACATTTCATAAGTTTCTGCGTCATAAATATATCTAACATTGAGATTCTGCATTCTAATCTCAAGGACAATTTCTTTCCACAGATTTGTGATTACATTATAACTAGAAATAGATCTTGAAACTACATATATAAAATACAGTCTGAGTGTCTCCATAAACATTTCATAAGTTTCTATGTTATACATATATCTAACATTGAGATACTGCATTCTAAACTCAAGGACAATTTCTTTCCACATTAATTCCGCCCTCTTCGATATAATGTAAATAATTTCGCTAAATTTATAGATAACATAATTCATAATAGAATTCAGTATACAAAACAAGTTTAATCGAAAATGTATCAATACATGCATATCGACTAGATTACAAAAATAAAACCAGCATTCAAGTTATTCATTGCATCAGATTAGCGTTTTTTTTTTCTGTTGGTATTCATAACAAAACAGTTTCAATTTCCCAATATAAAACGCAGCTTAGTTTTGTTTTAATCCATCAGATAACAGTAGATATGCTGTTCATGTCGTGTGCGACACAAAAATCTACATGAATTGAATAAATAAACATCAACCAAGTATAAAAAATTAATACACTTAATACATTTTGAATTTTATTTACCAACAAAACAAAATGCAATGCTTAATATATGTATATATACATATATACGTATATCAAATGTAAATAAATAATTATTTATTATTAAAAGTAAATATTCTAGTTTATTTAACATAAAAGAGAATATTTTTTTGTTATTTTTAAACTGTATTTATTTTATAAATTTTATTTTTTCGTCGGTTAAATTTCACGTGCAGCTGGCGAAATGCAATGGATATACGAAATATTACAGTAGATAATATTGTGTTGTTTTAAGCGTAGTATTTATTTCTCTTTTTTTCATTTAAAACTCGCATTTTTCGTCAGCGTTTAAAAAAAACGTAGTAAATCCTAGTTGTCACGTGACTGTCCGTATCACTCAATTAGCAACGGTCACGTTTTACCGATGTATTCAAACCGTGTACAGGAAAGGAATATAAAAAAATCATCCCTCCCTTTTATGTCAGAGATATTCTTCTTTCCCTTCCCATTTCGTATGCATGGAAAAATACGTGAATAAAATGGAGGAAGTTAGAGCATCTTTTAGGCAGTACCAGTGAGTACAAAAACATAACTAGGTTCTCTTCTTCTTCCTGCAGGAATAAAGAGCAGTTTCATTGGCCATATTTTTCGTACCGCTAACAGTAAATAAGTTTAATGCTTGTAAACGATTCTTTTACATGCAAAGGAAAAGTACGCTTTCGTTATTTGATTACATTTTAAATGATGTTTATTTTTTTATTTTTATTTTTCAAGAATATATAATCAGTTAAAGTTGGATAGTCGAAAAACATATTTACTTTAAAAAGAACATTTTATTTTAATCAATGATTGTCGGTGATTTCTAAAGGTTTAGTGTATAACTAACTACAGGGATTGTTGAATGTGGACTAGTACGGACCTGGTGCCGTGAAACATAACAAAGTACGGTCGACTGAGGTAATCAAGGCCCGTTGACAACCAACATTTTTATTAGGGATTCAATTTACGATGGTATGTTTGCATACGAATGTTAGCTCGCTTATTCGGGATTTTTTACTGTTTTTTTTTGTTACACCTCCCGCCCTACCCCGTATGATTTAAATATCACTCCAACATGCCACAAACATATCCCATGCAGAATACCCTGCAATGACAGCAACCGCGCAATACAGAAGTGTTACTTTGGTTGCCGCTATGCAAATCATTTATCTGTTGAAACCAAACAATGTCACATTGAAAATAATTATATTGATGAACAGTTTTACATTGAAAACTATATTAAAAACTGAAAATTATTAAAATTTGTATTTTCTACATTTATTTTGTTAAATACTAATCATCATACATTTATAAATTTTCAGTTAATATAATTATTTTCTAATTCTAAAATTGCTTCCTTCAACAAAAATTTTCGAATTAAACTAAGTTAATATGAGAACAAATCTACAAATACATGTACAAGATAATTAGAATTATTACCAAAACACAATTTCGCACAAATATCTCATTTAATTGTTTGCTAAAAACGTCAACTGTAATTAATAATATAAATTACATGTTGCAGCAGCGAGCCTGTAACATGACAAGCAGACAACGGGTGGGTCGTTGCATTATGAATGAACTAATTAACTTATTCAGTTAATAAACTTCCCTCTATGTGAACTGGTGTACATTGTATATAACATGCATGTGCACACACACACGTGTCTCTTACGTATACATACATATATACAATACTTGAGTGCATCTGTAATTGCGTCTGAATTTAACACAAAGATTTAAACTTCCAACAATACAAAACACAAACCTATTTTATCACTGGTAACTACAAGCAACCTCATTCACAGCTGTGCTTTGCGGGTAACAGCCATCTGTTGGTGATATTCATCATTCTTTTAAATATGAACCACAGTTTTCGAACTTAAATTGTGGATTAAAACTAACTTGTCTTTTATACACAAAGGCAATCTACCCAAGTTCTGCCTTGTAACAAATTTCTTTTGTTATAATTATATGCTACATACATGTATAAGCTTGTCACTTAAAATGTCGTATTCTTTTTAAAGTATAAAAATAACATATACGAGAGTAGAAAAATTTGTGACAGCTTTGGATAACTTGTAAGAATCCCCAGAATGTATGATACATTACCGCCAAAGCCCAATATCGTTAGCGGGGGGGATTAGTGTTGGTTTTGTTTTAAAAAAATATGCTGGCATCGTATCGATTAGTTCAAGCATTCGTTCAGAGGTGACGCGAGTGTCGAGTAATCTGTCAACAACGAAAACTTACAGAGGCACTTAGCAACATTGCAAACAGGTGTGAACGGGCTACAACACTCAACACCAAAGCTTTTCGTCTTGGCGTAGCTTTTAACAGCGAATGTGAAATAAGTAAACACGAATAAGTATTCGCGAAAAAGTAAATGTCAAATGGATTAGTTTAACAAAATGTGTATATAAAATTAATACCTTCACTTCACGTTTTTATGTACATATCGTACGAGAAATATCCAACGAGAAACTCTATCATCTACGTCACTGGAAGCAAGGGACACTTACAGATGGGTGGTGCCTGGAAACAGTGAATCAATTTCCTAAAACACACACACACACACACACACACATATGTGTTCACACGTACAAATATTTGCTCTGCTTGCACCCGTCATATATATTTACAAACACTCTGCTTAACCTATAAAGAACATGCGTGCCATCTTCTATTCAACATATATACTAAACAAATTCATACGATTTTAACATAGCAAAGTGAAAACATTGGTCTTTGACTAGAGTGAAATCAGACGTACATATGTACACAGAAGTAGCTCATGTATGAACAACTTTTTCACCTGTTGACATTTGCCTGACAATATTTTTTCCACAAATATAACTGTCCGCTTTAAGCGGGAATTTCAAATACATTTTCTTACCGTAATTTATTCTACGGCATTTATCTCGTATTAACAAGTTCTGGAAGAAGTTGTTGAATTTATCAACGTTGAAAAGAAAATCTTTGTTTTAGTTTCTTAGTACAAAGTTCCGAGGCATAATAAAAGAAAATAGACGTATATTAATGAATCTTTGTAATTATCGAGAAAGGAAAGTAATGATATTAAAATAATTATTAACACTTGGTTAAAGCAATAAGAATACTAAGCTTTTGTAGCTTTTAAATTATTTCTTTCATATTCAATTCATTTTTCTAGAATTTTTCGAAAATGAAATACCTCGTATACGAATTTAAACTCCATTATTTACAAATACAAAATACCTCTCTTTTTTGTAACAAATGTGAAAAGTCTATAGCCATTTAGAATCACAGTCGCGTAGTTCATTGGTTTGCCGCACAGAGGTATCCTAACCCCATTTTTTGCCGTCAGTGAAGGTCGCCGGCGGTTGCTGTTGGTACACAATATGTGTCAGTCGAATAATGTAATGTATTCGATTTGTATCGTTCCAGGATCTCGACACGTTCGACCTGGAAGATTTCAAGTACAATTCCGTCAACATCACTGCTTTCCGATTGGTTGACGTTGAGAACCCGCGAGTTGTCGAAGCTCTTGATCAAATGGAAAGATTCCAACCTATTGGACACGCTATACTCAATAGAAGTGGCATAATACAGGTGAGTATCTCGCCGAATGAATGGAAGGATCGCGTACCGCTACTGTATATTTATTTTTCATATATCCTCTTTTCGTTCTGTTTATTTATTTTCTGTGGTATTTCTTAAATGAATGCAAACAAACCGTAAATACATAAGATTTTAATTCGTCCAACACAAATCTCTGTGTGTATGTAGGTATGTTAGTTTAAACTCTGCTAGATGTTTAATTTAAATTAACTTCGAAATGTAAATGTGAAACTTTAAACTGTATTAAACTACGCAATCAACTAACTAATCTTATCGCTAGCATGAATTAAAATTTAATATTAATGCATGAATTTGTTTAACAGAACGCCCGGGTAAACAGAAAACTAATTATAAACTTGTAACATTGTGTACATACATAAATACCAATAATCTTTCACACTTACAATCGCTGTAACACGTGTAATTATTTCTGTAATATGAAAATAAACATACCAGCATCGAAACGTTCTCGAAAGATTGTTATAGTTTTGTAAGATATGTTTACTGAATAACCGTATTGAACGAATTAAAATAATATTGCTTTATTTTACGAAGGTCTATGTAAACATTTGAGAATTTGAAACAAATATTTTTGCTGTTCTGACGTCGCTACATTTTACCTGTAAGATATATAATCGATATTATTCATTTTCAGCGGTGATTTCAAGATTATTTATATATACAATAAGTTTCAATGGCATATTACTAGAGAGTAAATTACAAAATAAAGAAATGTTTTAAAAATATTAACCAATTTACTAACTAGAGGTCAAAACATTATACAATAAAAATTGTAGAATTTCTGTTTGAAAAATTATTACACTCCACCAAAATTGCAATATATCACAATGTTTACGTCAAAATTAACGCGCAAGCCTGTCACCCCCTCCCCCCTAATAAACCCCCCCGCCCTTGCCGGGCACGAATGCATTGCCGACGGCTATGATTAATAATTTTAAACCTGACATTTATTAATTCCGTTACATAATTTCTACACATGCATATTTTATTTAATTATTAATAGCAATACAGTCTCACAAACACACTGACATACATATACGTGTACAGCGATACATAGTCATTTGACATTTGTATTTTAATAAATAGCTATTTCATGTTTTTGCAAAATAAAATTTCTAAAATTGAATTATAACACAAATGGCGGGAGAAGTTTAAACAAGAATATGTATGTACTTCTTTTTCTTCTTCCAATATTGTCTGCCTACAATTGTTAAAGTCGTTTCTTTTGCAAGTAATGTAATCTTGATTCGTAAACGAACGAGTACCTGTCACTGTTGAATACGGTTTGTGGTGAAACATTGTCAAGACGCGTAAAGATATTTCGTATTACAGAAGTTTGTTGATTGAATTTGTACCCGAATGATGAATGCGTGTGACCTATATAGGTGTCTTTGAGTTTCCTATATTCACGTTTATATATTCAAATATATTGTAGTTAAGGTTGTGGAATATATATATATATATATATATATATATATATATATATATATATATATATATATATATATATATATATACCGGGTGTTAATTAAAAAACTGGCCATAGGCGTTTAACATGTAAAATCAGTTTTTCCTCCTGCATTAGTTACCAAATTACTTTAGAGAAAAATACTTTAAATAAAAGTTGTAGAGAATTAAATTCTGCATCTAAGTGAGTAATCAGATTTAATTTTTGACATTTCATAACTGAGAAAATCAAGTTTAAAATTTCATGAAAACACATAATATATAGGAATAGCCATGGAATTTAAACAAAATTAAAAACAATTATATGACATTTAAATTTAAATTTAATTCTCTACAACTTTTATTTAAAGTATTTTTCTCTAAAGTAATTTGGTAACTAATGCAGGAGGAAAAACTGATTTTACATGTTAAACGCCTATGGCCAGTTTTTTAATTAACACCCGGTATATATATATATATATATATATATATATATATATATATATATATATATATATATAGTGTGCGTGTGTGTATATAAGGCTGGTTTGTGCAAGTGTTAACTTCAGTGACACTAACTTACAGGCAGAACCAGCACTAATGTTCGACTCCGTATACATATTCGCCAAGGGACTAGCCTCCATGGACTCAGGACACTCAATAAAACCAACGAATCTCTCCTGCGACATGGAAGTAGCGTGGAACGATGGATTATCGTTGTACAACTACATCGATGCGGTAAGGAAAAGTTTTTCTCCCAAAAAAAAAAACGTGCAACCAATACTAACCAAATTCCTTCGTCGCCTTTTTCAAAACTTACCGCCATGTTTTTCTTTTGTCTGCCCTTGTGTAACAAAACTAAACGTAGAGTAAATTAAAATTCTAATATTCTTTCTTCTAAGTCTTCTTGTCTAGTACGTAATATACGTCCAATTTGGTTATTTATATTCCAATCTCAATAACTAAATTCGCCTTACGATCTACAACCCGCATAACAGATCTGTGATACTGGTGGCTTTTTACTCTAGACATTTTCATTGGCACAATGTAAGAACAAATCAAAAGAAATGGACCAACAAAAATCAAAATGAATAGCCCAATTTCAAATAGTTCAGACAAACTTATGTAAAATAATAGCACGTAGACAAGATAAAGAAACGATCGCAATCCTTCCAATATGATATTTGGATCGTTTAAACCGGACTCATAAATGTGCCTGTGTGGTATGGGCGTGCGGGATAACACGTAAAACGCATCGTGAAAGGGACTTGTTCAACTGAAGTGCTAAATCCACGCGTCTGCTGAAAACCGTCGTGATATCTTTTGTTCATATTTTTCTTACCTTAAAAAGTTTTTTGTCTCACTGTGAATAACGTATACACATAAGAACGATGTGTCAACGCAACCATGGAGAATATACACCAGGAGCAGGTGGGGCAGTAACAGTGGATACACTAACAAAAGGAGCACGTCGCACAAATGTAAAATCGATTGAAACTATGTAGCTACTGAATTTTGAACCGTATTTATATATATATAAATTTTAAAATAGCATTCATATAGCTATTTAGGATACTGACGTTTTTAAATATTCTTTCTTTACATTAGGCCGCTTTCTTGGTTGGATAAAGTCGAGGTCACGTGCAAAGCTTCTTTGCTTCTCATACACTATACATCAATTCCCCCTTTTTGCTCTTTCCCCATGAGTAAAGGGTGCAAAGTTCTGTGAAAAACGACATCAAATTTACATGTCTATCGCGTCACCCCACCTTCTAACCTAGCTTTATTTATGTAAGAAATGACTGATTGAATTTTTGTATCGTGAACAACCGTTAAATTGATCACTCATAAAATTCACAATTACTAAATTCCGTAGACCCATTCTATATATTTTTTTTATAACATTGAATAATGCAGGTCAAAAATATAAAACATTTTTATACAGCATTTTTATGCGTAATTATTTTTTATAAAATATATTAATTGTGCAATTTGGAATTAAAACTGCTGCCTTCAAAATGTTTCGTACATGTTTTACAAATGCATCATCTATAGACACATTTCCAAACTGAAATGTGCACAGCAAACTTTTTGACATATTACCATAAACCAATTCAGTAAGGTGGCTGTGATATTTCCTCCCGATTTACGGATAATGTCGGTAAGAATATACGTACAGTATTCTGAGCAGAATACAAATTTGTGAGAAGAAAAATTGACGGAGAAATATATGCAACGCAGTCTAACAAATGATCTGTCAAATCAAACACAACCGTGTGACAAGTGAAAATCGTGGCACGTTTCCATTCGTCTGTAATATATTAAAATGTAAACACAAGCCGAATACGCTCAAATCATTTATTTTATATTAAAGAAATGTATTGAAAATTTGATTTCGCTCGACTGTAGGCGGAAATGAATGGACTCACGGGACATATCGAGTTCAATGAAGGTAAACGAAGCAACTTCAAGTTGGATCTGCTTAAACTGAAGAAAGAAGAGATACAAAAAGTAGGAGAATGGACACCGGCGAGTGGAATAAACGTGACAGATCCGGCAGCCTTCTACGATACGAACATACCGAATATTACACTCATAGTTATGACAAGAGAGGTATGTAATTTTATATAAAATTCGCTAATAAATGAAACATATATTTTCTCATTAAACATTCAACATTCTACATTAACAATTTTTTGAAACTACGTATAATTTTTCAATTAATTATTTGTATACAGAATAATTTACTAATTAAATAGAAAGCCAGTGAACTATAAAATTATACATTTAAATTTATTTTGTTCAGATAGATGTTTTGATATTTATTTTGGCAAATATACAGTACTGTGTTGACTATTTACAGTAAATAACTCGAATTATGCGCCCACAAATAGGTAAATAAAAAGCTGTATTTAAACATCAGAATATTTAAAAAGTAACTGCAAATGTTTTGCTGTGAACAAATAAATTATAACATCAGTCAATATTGAAATATGTGATGAAGCAAAATCATTATAAATGTATATTGTATATGTGTGCATTGCAAGTTTCCAGACGTATAAAAATCATATTCGTTACGTACAACTTTCTTATTACTTTACCAGTAAAGTTTCCTACAGTAAGTATTTTCCATGTTTGACAGGCTACAGGCATAAGAGTTCTTTATTAATATTCTCGTACAAGTTTGTTATGTCTCATTTCGGAAACACAACAGAAGTTTCAAACATAAAAAAAAAGAAAATATTCAAATCCACTGAACAAATTTAATCCATGCATGGCAAGTTGTATGAAAAATAATAGAATTTATTTAATCTCGCTGGAATTAAATCGTTAATACATACAATTACAAATCTAATCAATCTTCAGTCGAGCAGATCCATAGATTAAAAAATGTAATTTAGACACTACAATTAATCATCAGCATGGCTGCAATGTCGGACGCAATTAACAAAATATTCTTTCAAAACATTACAAAATTGTCTAATAAAGGATAATCATATTTCTATAAAATTTCTTTTAAATAACTTTGTAATATATTTCTATAGTATATATTCGTATAAAAATCACAAACAAATCCGATTTTCAATGCTGTTTTCATAGCCCCCTTCTGAAATCAGCAGTTCTGAACCATTTTCTAAACTGAGCTCCAAGTTAAGATTTTACATCCACTTTATAATATTTCGTATAAAGGAAATTATACGTAATACGGTATTATAAAAGCAAGAGAAATTTTTCATTTTAAATTTATTTTATTTCATGTAATATATCTCATGTTAGCAGCAGGGTTGGGGGGGGGGGGGGGGTTAGTACTGCTGCTTTAATATATTTCATGCTTCATAAAAGAATAAAGCAGAGAAACCCAGAAATACGTAGATAAATAAAACCAGTCCTTTGATATCCGCTCTTTTCCATTGACTTTTTATGTTAATAAGATTTACCGTATTCCAGGAAAAACCGTATGTGATGGTAAGAGATGACAAGAACATAACAGGAAATGCAAAATACGAAGGATTCTGCATAGACCTACTGAAATGGATCGCCACACAAGTTGGCTTTCAGTACACGATCAAACTTGTGCCCGATCACATGTACGGAGTCTATGACCCGGAGACAGGCCAATGGAATGGGATCGTGCGGGAACTTATGGAAAAGGTAAAAAAAAAATATGTATTTATGTTGTTATCATCGGGCAGATCAGCGCAGATGTATGACATGGCGTTTGTGTAAAGACATAAAAACTGTATGAGATAATATAAAGTGAGGATGTTTGAAATATATTTCAGAATCAAGTACGTATGTTGTTTCTCTGACAGATCTAAATTATAACCTTTACTATGTAAGCTGCTAAAAAAATGAAAGACAACTGGAATCTTCAATACGTAATTAATTTTCTGTTTATTATTAGATAGATATTTATTATGAGAGAATCACATTATATAATTGTCAATTCGTCAGCGACACATAGAAACTATCACATAGAAACTTAATTTAAAACAACCTATTTTAAGAATGTACTTATATATTGTTTTTACAGAAAGCTGACCTAGCCGTTGCCTCCATGACAATAAACTACGCACGAGAAAGTGTTATTGACTTCACGAAACCGTTCATGAACTTGGGTATAGGTATTCTCTTCAAGGTACATAATTTAACTGTATCACATAACCTAACTGTATCAATGAACTCAGACCCTCAGCAATTGTAAATCAAATCATACCTGTTCATCTCATGCTCCACAAAGTTCAACGATCCATGTTAAACTTTGTCTAGATGTGTTTTTTTGACATGAAGAAAATTTCATTATCATCATGTGGAACACACAGCCTGTAAACACTATGAACGTAAATTGTGTTTGACATACAGGTTCCTACTAGTCAACCGACCCGACTATTCAGTTTTATGAACCCTCTCGCAGTGGAGATATGGTTGTACGTGTTAGCCGCGTACATGCTCGTATCGTTCACACTATTTGTAATGGCTCGGTTCTCCCCGTACGAATGGAACAACCCGCATCCGTGCCATCAAGAATCGGACATTGTCGAGAACCAATTCTCTGTGTCAAACAGTTTCTGGTTTATCACAGGCACATTCCTACGTCAAGGATCAGGGTTAAACCCCAAGGTCAGCCCCTCCATTGGCCCGGCATGTTACGAGAGAGATTTTTGTGCATGTTTTACAGAAATTGCTTTTTGTTATTAGTTAGTAGGGTTATGTGCACATCATTTACAGAGATTGCTTGAGTAACAGTTGATAATGATTTAGTTTAATGAAAGAAACATTGAATTTGTATTATCTACTAAACAAATATCTTTACTTACTTTTTCCTGCTGAACAATAACACATTTTACCACACTATCACTTGTAACTAAATAATTAATTCAGAATTGTTATGTTAAAACACTTTTAATACATTTTATTCTATTTATTATGTATTTAAACAGCTATACAATATGCAGACGGACAATATTTGATTTCTTTGATTTTTTTTTGTTAAAGGAAACACAAAAACTACCAAACAACGTATTTTCTTTCTTAAACCCGCTGGCAACGGAAATTTGGCTGTTCATGTTAGGGGCGTACATTTTAGTGTCCATTACAATGTGGATTGTTGCTCGATTTTCTCCTTACGAATGGCAAGAATCCACACACCAGTACGGTGAATGCATGAGCTGTGATTGTTCAGACTTAAGTTTGCATGCGATCGAAGACCAGCATGTTTGCGACGAGTATACCTCGAGTGACGACATGTCAGACAGTGTGTTTTACTCAAATTCGGAACCCGAGTTTGACGAGTGTATTTGTGAGGATGATAGGCAGGAGTACGTGTTGGCTTGGACTGAAAATGACTTCAATTTAAGCAACAGTTTTTGGTTTGCAATCGGTAGCTTGATGCAACAGGAGTCTAATCTTAATTTAAAGGTAAATCTGTTAAAAATCATAGTTTCTGATCTCATTAGAATATTATGAATTAGATTGATAGAAATAGAATATATTGTATTGCTTATTTTGAAGTCACTTCTAGTACAAATACAGTTTGAATAACAGTAGTGGTAAAAGTTAATAGTAAATATACATAATGCTTGATTAATGTACAAAGTAGTTGCAAAGTAAATAGAATTTTCTTATGCTAAACAAAATATACTTCGCAGTAATGTGTTATTGATTGAATATATTCTAGGCGACGTCTACGCGTATTGTGGGGGGTATCTGGTGGTTCTTCACCCTGATTATCATATCGTCATACACTGCCAACTTGGCCGCCTTCCTGACAGTTGAAAGAATGATTACCCCGATAGAGAGTGCATCAGACTTGGCTGAGCAAACAGAGATTTCATACGGAACCCTAGAAGGAGGAAGTACGAAGACGTTTTTTCGTGTAAGTTTTAAATCACTTGTCATCGTTAATCAAATGTTACAGACATGAAGAAAAAAACTTCGATATTGTTTTTAAATTAAACATTTATGCATACAATTTGCATTCACATACATATATTTATACATAATTGTTTTTCAAATATAATTATAGGATTCCAAAATCGGGATCTATCAGAAAATGTGGCGATTTATGGATAGCAAAAATCCTTCGGTGTTCGTACAAAGTTACGACGAAGGAATTCGAAGAGTTCTGGAGGGAGATTATGCGTTTTTGATGGAATCCACAATGCTCGACTATGCAGTACAACGGGACTGCAATTTAACGCAAATTGGTGGACTTCTGGACTCGAAAGGATACGGTATAGCAACGCCCAAAGGAAGCGTATGGAGAGACAAAATCTCTCTGGCAATATTGGAGCTTCAAGAAAAAGGAGTCATACAAATCCTTTACGACAAATGGTGGAAAAATACAGGAGATGTGTGTACGCGTGATGATAAAAGCAAAGAATCAAAAGCGAATGCATTAGGTGTAGAAAATATAGGTTAGCAGAGATTTTCTATGCCGTATAATTTGCAGACTAATGTGGATATTTTATTACTTTTGTAGGTGGAGTGTTTGTAGTATTATTATGTGGTCTTGCCTTAGCTATATTAGTGGCCATATTAGAATTCTGTTGGAATAGCAAGAAAAACGCGCAAACCGATCGACAATCACTGTGTTCGGAAATGGCAGAGGAACTACGGTTCGCTGTGCGCTGTCACGGGTCCAGACAGCGGCCAGCACTCAAGCGGAACTGTACGAAATGCAGTCCTGGAACGACTTATGTACCTGCTGCATTAGAGCTACCACACATCAACGGAGTAAGCACATACACATTCACATACTATACGTTCGTAAACCAAAGAATACTTGCGTCAGAACTGTCACAAGTTCTACTCTAACCTATATTTTCTAAAACAGTCAAAAAGTAACACAAAATAATTCACTTATTATTTAAGCACTCGCATTAATAATGATATTTCAGTTGAATGTATCGTTTTGTATACAAACATGTTCGAGATCTGATTATGTAAATATAACTAAGATGAAACCCACATGTGGTTGCAGGAGAGCGGCATCCTGCCAATGATGGAATTAAAGAAATCGCCGCTCGACTACGATCCTGACACCTAGCGTAAACTGAACTCGGGAGCCTCGACGTTCGCGAGTTCCTCGAACGCTATCCGCGACTGTTGCGGCGGACCCTCGAACCCAAAGTCCAAGAGTGCGACGTTGAACTACCGCGGCACGCCACACTGTCCGCCATATTTGCAGAAGAGTGCAACGTTAGACACGCGGGCGACAACTAGTGACACCTGTGATGTAGTGCAAAGTGGTATGAAAAACAAAACACACGACAAAATACTGTGGCGATTTGATTGTGATATTGCGAGTCCGAATAATCCGGACGTAGTGAACCGAACGGTACCGGAAACAGTCGAAACGAGGACTACCACATTGTGATAATGTAGCTGTTAAGTATGTTAATACATTGACTCTGACAAATGATGAACTGTGTTTAGATAGACAATTTAATGATATGTTATGATTATATAATATTTGTAATAATTATCAACACTTGTGTAAGTATTTATTATTCATGTTCTTACAAATCCCTTTATATTTTTATCATTGTTTCTCCGAAAAAAAAATACGAAACACTATCACATCATGTTAGAGAACGTATCTGCCGAAAATAAACCATTACAATCATTGTATATCATATGCATTTTAAGTTCAATCAAAATGAACATTTTTATAACTCAATCACTTTCTTATATGTAAAGAAAATATATACATGGTTCCTTTATTATCATATCCCAATTTATAATACTCTAAGGAATAGGTAAGTATATACAATTTTGTTACATGTTTATTTCAAAGTCAATTTATTTATTATAATAATATAGAAACAGATCACAGAATTACAATCTTACTCAATACCAGCGATCATTGACAGCGACATGTCAAATATTCGGTAATATTTCGAACTACGCTTAGCAATGTCATATGCTGTTTCGTTATTTGAGTTTAAAATTTGCGGCTGAATGTACGGATGGGACAACAGTAACTGAACAGTTTCATACGAAGCTCCATGAGATGCAGCGATATGCAATGGCGTTTGACCTACATGAATTATACAGCTCAAATATCGGTGCAACAATTCAGGATAATTTTATTACTAACCACCATTTGATTTTGCATTCACATCCGCTCCATGTTGAAGTAATTTTGCAGCACATCTGTAATTATTCCACTGACATGCAGAGTGTAATGGTTGCCATTGAAACTCAGTTTTCGCAGCAATATCAGCGTCATACGACAGAAGTAAGTCTACCAATTCTGTATTGTTATTATAGCATGCTCTATGCAACGGTGTATAACCATCATCATCTCGAGAATGTACAAGTGAAGGATCCGATTCCAACAACTTCTTTGCCAAATCTATCTTTTCTTTTTCAGCTGCCCATAAAATTTCTTTGTCTGGAGTTTCTACAAAGAAAATAAAGTTGTAACTTATTCGATGAAATAAAGATATATCAAATATAAATACCATGTGGATGTTTTTCCTCCTGTATATCATTGAGATCATCATCCCAACCACTAACTTGAAACCTACTTAAATCTGTATGTGGCATGTATTTTAATTTATAAATTTAGTTCTAAAATAAATACATACAGCACTTCGCTAAAACTTCAAATGTCAAACTGACACACTGACAGTTCTACAAGTCGAGTGAACATAGCAACTGATAGCAATGCAAGGTACTATAATATATGTAGCAGTGTCAATAAAATCTAAGTACCTTTAATGTAATTTAAAATAAACAACAAACAAGGTAAAATATTAGTGAAGCAATTTAAACTTTCCAGTATCAATATGTAATAATATAATATATATATAACACTTTAATTATTTAACTTGCTGAAATTGAACCATGCCACTTCATCTAGACGTTCCAAAGTCCATCCGTCATTTTGTGTTGCTGTTTTCACTTGTGTACTAGTTTTAGCTGTCAAATTTTTATGTTGACATTTTATTTGAAAATCGAAATAAGCCTTAAACAAATTTTATAATGGTAAATATTTATCAACATTCGTTTGTTATTTTACATACACAAATATTGTGTGTTGTTTTTTCATAACCTTGAAACATTTTTTTGATAATCAATAAATGTCTTCAATTGCAATTGCAAAAAATTGCAAAATAATCTCTTTCAAGATTTATTTCAAATGTGGCCGTAAAGGATGTCAATTCTGTGTAAATTTAGAATACATCTAACCGTTGAACTGGCTAATGAAAATAAATATTTCTTCCAGTCAAGCAGTACGCATTTAGGCCCTGTGAAGTACATAGACTGTAGTTGCTACCATGATTCCAAAGCAGCCGTACACATTGAACCGACGGAGAATTTCGACTTCAGCGCTGCGCTGCTATCGGAATATGATGTGCTAGATAAAATATTAAGGTATCTATCGTACAGAGATTTGAGCAACATTGGCCAAGTGAATGACATTTGGGCCAACATTGCCGACGCCGAACTACAGAAACGACTTTCTCCGAATTTATTTTCATTCGGATTAACATGTTACAACGCGCCCGACTCGATTACCGCCAAACCGTCATTGTGTTTGGTTCTGATGGAATGTAATACTGTCAAATTGAATACGTATATTTGTATTCATAAAGAACCAGGTTCAGAAAAAAGGAAATCAGGTAATTTCATTGGAAAATATATATATCAATCTTAAATGAATGCTGAATTTGTAACATTTCGTTGTTCTAATTGCGCATAAATTATACAGATTTGTTTATCGCGCAACATTTATTTCAGTTATAGAATTTTTGGAAGATGATCTGTTAACGACTACGTGTCCAATCGTAGCATTAACTTGCAGTCAAATCTCTTCTTCTTACACAGGAAGTAAATGATTTCCTACTTAATCAACACACACACGCGCGCACGCACTTTTTCTAATGTTTATTTACAGATAACGCACTTAACGGCATGGCATTCCCGTGTATTCCTAATATTAAACTTGCTGTATTCAGATTAAAAGATTCAAAGAATATTCCAACAATACTAGACGAGAATATCGGCTCAGAGAATAATGTTGCCTGTTTATTATGCTATGCTCTTTGCAGAAAAAAGAAACATTTACACGATCTGCTTACAGAAATAGAAAATCGGTCAGTTCTACTATGGGAATGAAATACGTTATTTTAGACTGTTGAATCTCATTTATTTCAGACAAGCGGGTGTAAATTTCGCGTTGGGCGGTGGCTTCGTTAGGGGTATGCAAATATTTAACGTTAACAAAAAGAAAAGTTCGCTGCAAAAGAAAGATGAAGTAATATGTATTGCATTTTGTAAGCCAAAGACTGACGAGGTTCCATTTAACACTTACTCAATTGTAATACCCGAAACGGCAGAATGTAGCGAAGAGATTGAACATTACTTCATTGAGGTAAATTCACTTATAGGTTAAATCGAATTGAATCTAACCGAAAATTTATTGCTACACAGTTGAAGAAACATTATGTGCCCCGAAAATACAGTATTGCATTTCGTATAACGTGCGTGTCACGAAGCAGTGAGATGCAGACTGAAATTAATTTATTTACAAAACATTTTCCCAACATTGAAATACTCGGTTTCAATGGTGAGGGCGAAATAGGATGGGATTTTTATAAATCAGGTTAACAATTCCAATATACAAGTCTATGCGATACAAAAATGACAAGTGAATCAATTCAATTTTAGATGTTGGCACGGAAGAAGTTAAACGATTGAAATTGGATAAACAGAAGAAAGTGTTTCGAAGTCTAACAACGATTATTGTTTTATTGACGTGGGGAAGAAAAATAAAGTGATTGTGATATATCTATATATTTTCCAGGTCAGGACTGTGCTAATTTATAATAAAATTAACCAAATCATAATATATCCGTTTTCAACTACATTTCTTCATTGTATGTTTTTTAGTTAGTCCTGGTTTTAATTCTAAGTGTGCGAACATTTGATCTGTAAATCTTTGTACAAATGATATTTGTAAGAAAGATTAATATACTTTTCATATTTATTAATACGAAGTGGTTTTTTTTTATTGTTGCTTATCGTTTTCTTCACGTATTTTTTTCTTGGCGGCGACTTTTCGGAGATTGTAGCTTGTGTTATCGCTGGTATTACGTGAGAATTTGTGTTATAATTAGGGCATAACTGTTTCGAAAAAGGAAACGTTCACAGGAAGAAACAAATTAAGTCTTAATATTGATACGGTGTTATCAGTATGTGGTTTTGTGGGGGCAGACTGAGTAGTTTAAAATATTGAGTAATGATTTGCGAAGCAAACAGTCTTATGTGAAGTGTCAGAGGAACTACAACACGAAGGTACTGTACATTAAGGCCTTATATTAATACTTCAATAATAACACAATATTTTGAACTTTGTGCACAAATATTATACAAGTACACATTTGTATATATTGCAGATAATATAAGTCCAAAATATCCTGGTATTATTCAGTAAAATATTATCTTCTATATTTCAAGAAAAGCTATTTATATTTACTGAATTTTAATATAACATCTAACTTAATTGTTATATTTATATTATTTATGAATTAATTCATATTTATTCTGAATATTGAAATACTTAAAACAAACTTAAGTTATATTACATATGAATTAATTATTTTACTGGAAAAAATTAATAATAATAGGGAATAATTTTATAGATGTCTGAAAATCTTGAAGTTGAATTGGTACATTTGTACCCTCTTGAAAATGCCCAATTACATCATACTGAAAAGTTTGAACTAGTCCATGAAGAGGAACCAGTTCCAATATTACGCCGTGGTCAGAAATTCACCGTAGCCCTACGATTCACTAATCGTAGTTTTGATGTTAAAAAGGATTTAGTCCGACTAGTATTCAGCTTTGGTAATATATTGTAAATAAATGTTTAGTAAATTGTAGCATTTATTTATTTTTATCGTGATTGTTTAGGACAAAATGCAAATGCTATCAAAGGAACCAAAGGTATTGTTCGTCTTAGTTCTAAGAAGATGATGTTGGAAGCTAGCAACGTGTGGGGTGTCAATATTGTTGGCGAAGGAAGTGACAGCGTTACATTGGAGGTATGGAAAAATCAGTTAAAAAAAAAAACATATGATTTGTATTAATCTCTTTTTTTAATAGGTAATAAGCCCGGTAGATTGCGCTGTCGGTATTTGGCGTTTAAAAGTTGAAACTAACGCTCTAAACTCAACAGCCGAACCAAAAGTGTTTGAATATGAAACACCCATTTACTTTTTATTCAATCCGTGGGTTTGTGGTATGTTACAAATGTATAATTCAGATGAGAATATTATTTAAAAGATTGATTTTCACAGAGGATCTAGTCTACATGCCAGATGAAAGACTTCTGGATGAATACGTTCTAACAGATGTTGGTAAAATCTGGGTTGGTCCATGGGGTTCAAGCCGTGGACGTGAATGGGTGTTTGGGCAATTCGATGCGCACGTACTACCAGCTGCCATGTTGATGTTAGAACGCTCAGAAATGCCTGATGTGAAGTAAATTTAATTATCAAACAGTTTCATCAGAAATGCTACATTTATTTTACTTGTACATACAATGACGTTTATTTTACAGTCGCGGCGATCCAATTCAAACGGTGCGCATTATTTCAAAGTTGGTAAACAGCAATGATGACGATGGCATTCTGGTCGGTCGTTGGGATGGTCAGTACGAAGATGGTACTGCTCCCGCTGCCTGGACAGGTTCCGTTGACATCTTGCAACAGTTTCTTGAAACTCAAGAACCTGTCAGTTACGGCCAATGCTGGGTGTTCTCTGGAGTATGTGCAACAAGTAACTATCACTAGACATTTCACAGATAACTTGATACTAACCGGTGTTATTTTTCAGTCTGTCGTGCACTTGGTATTGCATCAAGAGTAGTCTCGAACTTGGTGTCGGCGCATGACGCTAATTCTTCGTTGACAGTTGACAAATACTACGATGAAAACAACGAAGAACTGAGCTATGACCCATTGAATCCTATGGGAGAAGATTCAATTTGGAATTATCACGTGTGGAATGATGTTTGGATGGCAAGACCAGACTTGCCAAAGGGTAATTTCTTCTAGAAACTTATCTGGAAAATGTTTTATATTTATACTGGTTTAAGGTTATGGTGGATGGCAAGCCATTGATGCAACTCCACAAGAAGAATCGGCGGGTTTTTATCAGTGCGGTCCTGCTTCTCTTGAAGCCATCAAACAAGGTGCTGTTGGTTATAACTATGATGTTGGATTCATGTTGGCATCTGTCAATGCTGACTTGATGCGTTGGAAGGAAGATGCGAAATGCGACTTGGGTTATTCGAAGATCTATTGTAATAAATATCAGTAAGAATCATATTTAATTCGTAGTTTAAATTAGATGTACTTCGCAACGAAGATATGATGAAATGTTTTTAGTATTGGCCGTTTGATTCTTACGAAACAACCATGGATTTATGATCCGAATGGCGACAAAGACAGAGAAGATATAACCGAACAATATAAACCTAAAGAAGGAACACCTGCTGAAAGATTGAGCTTGCTAAACGCCGTTCGTAAAACTCATTTGGCCAAAACGTAATTAAAACACACTCATTTCTAACAATACACTTATACTAACTACATATTTTCTTACAGTTTCTATGACTTACCCGATCCAGGTTTGGAAGACATGGAATTCTCATTGCAAGAACTGGAACGTATCAAAATCGGTGAACCTTTCAACGTTGTGGTGAACATTAAGAACAAGAGTAAAGAGGAACGAAATGTCAAAGCTGTTTTGTCCGCTGGAAGTATTTTCTATACTGGAATCAAAGCAAAACTTGTCAAGAAAGCACAAGGCGAATTTAAAATGAAACCAAATTCGAGTATGTCACACCATTTTACGTAGAAAATAAATCTGCAGTTTCTAAAACGTGAAATTATGTGAAAAACTTTCCTTTACAGCTGAACAATTGCGTATGGTAGTCAGAGCTGATGATTATTTGGATAAATTGGTAGAATATTGCATCATGAAGTTATACGCAATCGCTACTGTCACAGAGACCCGTCAAACATGGGCAGATGAAGACGATTTCCAAGTATTGAAGCCATCGATCGACATAAAAGTAACTAAAATCACATATTCTGCTCATACATATTCTAAATTATACTTTTTCTATTTCTTCAGATGCCAAAGGAATTACAACTGAACGCAGAAATTTCTATCAAATTGATGTTTGAGAATCCACTGAAGAAAGTATTAACCAATAGCAAGTTCAATATCGCTGGTCCAGGATTGACAAAGAACCAGAATATTCCGTACAGAGATATCCAGCCAGGTGAACTTGTCACTTGTCAGGCAATTTTAATTCCTACTGCAATTGGACAACAGAAATTGGTTGCAACGTTCGCTTCTAATGAGCTCGTTGACATAACGGGCACGGCAAAGGTTGAAGTTTTTGACGATGAAGAATAAATATTGTTATATTCATACACTTGCTTGTTTTAACTTGCTTATTATGTTCTATAAGCTTTTATAATGTAAGTTTTGTATTCAATTAATATGTTTTTAATAAACGCTATAATGAAAAATAAATACATTATAAGTATGAAATAGTTTCTTCATTAACTTTGTAGTAATTCATTTTTAATAAATATATTAATAAAAATTACTTTATTTTTACTACGTTATAAAACAAAGTAATTTTTATTATATTTGTTATTATTATTTTGTTCTGCAATATAAATACAAATGATTTTCATATAAAGTATTAAAATTAATTGAAAAATAATATATATGATATGTATCCGATTTTATAACCATAAATTCTATTGAAAAAAAAACTCCATACCAATCGAAAATCAATACGTAAATATGCAAACAACTACCTAGTAACTATGGCAACATTGTGATCTGAATTGGTTTAATTATTCATAATTACCGCTACATGAACTGTTAAAACAAAATGGAGGATCTTATCTGCATGGTATGATAAGTAATATTACTAATGTTCTACCGCATATGCTATATTCTTTTTGAGATTTTTTGTGGCCCTGAAAAGGGCCGATTTTTTATGATTAAATAATAATTTAACCACCAAATCCGTACAAAGTACGGCCTTGACGTTTGAGAGCATATACAACGTCCATTGCTGTCACGGTCTTTCTCTTGGCGTGTTCAGTGTATGTTACTGCATCTCTGATGACGTTTTCCAAAAATACTTTCAACACGCCACGCGTCTCTTCATAAATCAAACCTGAAATTCGCTTCACACCGCCACGTCGAGCCAGACGGCGAATTGCTGGCTTGGTGATACCCTGGATGTTATCTCGAAGTACTTTACGATGACGCTTCGCACCTCCTTTTCCTAAACCTTTGCCTCCTTTACCACGACCAGTCATCTTGGAAAATATAAACTCGAAACTATACTGTTACAAACGCGCAGTAGATATTCGAATGAATACAAAATTTTGTTTTACAGTCTATTTCAAGGAAATTTACCTTTACCCCCACTACTGAAGGCGAACATTTGTGCAACCAATCACAACGAGCTCCGTGTAAAATGTACACGAAGCTAATTATTATGTACGACTGATTTGAATTATTTAGTATGGCATTTACAATAAATTCCTTTTTAGATATTTGTGGCCCTGAAAAGGGCCGTTTGTTAAAGAAAGTTTTGATGATAGAAAACTGATCCACTTCACTTTTTCTTGGGTGAAGCTTTCTTTGCTGTTTTGGCCGCTGCTTTTGGTCTGGTTGTTTTCGGTTTTGGCGATTTGGGCTTCTTCGTTGGTGCCTTAGTCGTCTTTTTTGCTTTCGATGGTGTCTTGGGCTTAGCAACTTTAGCGACAGGCTTCTTTTTCTCAACGACAGCGACTGCTCGCCTCGGTTTAGTGGACTTTTTAGCAACAGCTTTCTTTGGTGTGGCTACTGGCTTTTCAACGGGCTTAGCTTTCGGTTTAACGGGTGCTTTAGCAACTGGTTTCTTGGCTCTAGTAGCGGCAGACTTACCGGATACGGTGACGGCAGCCGATGCTAATTTGAAAGATCCAGACGCGCCTTTTCCCTTGGTTTGCACAAGCGATCCAGATATTACGCTGCTCTTGATGTACTTCTTGATGAATGGCGAGAACTTCTCAGCGTCAATCTTGTACGTGGCAGAAATGTACTTCTTAATCGCTTGCAGAGATGAACCACCACGTTCTTTGAGACTTTGAATGGCAGCGTTCACCATAACAGCAGTTGTTGGATGCGAAGCTTTTGCACGAATTGCAGTCTTCTCTTTCTTTGCAGCTTTCTTCGGTGTAGTTGGAGCTTCAGCTGAAGCAGCAGGAAGTGCAGTCACATCAGCCATTATAGACGGATATAATTGATAGTAAATTACTTGATACAGTACACGAATAATTACGATATACTACGACGAGTATAGCGAGACAAACTAAACTGCGCGATTGTACGCAGTGTAGGTCAATACTGACGGACGGAGTAGGAAACATCTAAGCGAAAATGCGGCAACTGGTCATGGCTGGCTGTTCCCAATCCGTGCGTTAATGTCAAACTTTTTCGTAAATATTTTCATTTACAGCCTATTTCAAGTAAATTTATAATAGTCAATAATTTAAATATATATTTAAGATTAACTATATAGTATAGTTACTGCGTCAAATGTCTTAATACAAATACAATCAACGATTAAACAACAAAGTCTCCATATAGATTCCGGTAGTTATCACATTCAAATTTGATTATTTCTCAAACTACAAACGATATCCAACGGTAATTGTATAATTTAGAATATAGAATGATATAATTTACCAATGAAACAAAAATATCCGGGCAAGTTTAAGTCAGTTTGTTGAAATAATTGAACAAATACGGGGACTAGGTGAGGACATCACGTTGAATCCGCCAGGCTCTCATTCAACATAGTAATAACTTATTATACAATAAAAATATTTTATCGATTAATAATATTACAAAACTGTGTATATCTGCTCTAAATAACAATTTATTGATTGTGTACTTGATAAATTTGTCAGGAAATTCGTGAAAATGAAAATATTACGAAATATTCTGAAACATGTTCAAAGCATACCCTAATTCTATTTGCTGCGTCATATCACGGTATTTTTAAAATGTCCTTTAGATTTATATTATTTATAACTACAGTCTTCATCTAATATAAATGATTTTACTTATATTATAATATGATCAAGAAAAAACATGATTTTATTATTTAAATATCAAAAAGTGTTTGTAATACATATACATTTTGGGCTAATATTTCACATGATATGCTGTGATAATGTTCTTGATTACGTATTTATATTGTAACTTTATATAATAGATTAGCAGGAATAAATAATGAAAACTATAAAAACAATTCCAAGAAAAATTATATTATGATACGAAATGTTTATCTTGAAAGAAACTGCAGTACAGTTTGTGTTCATTACGGCCTTTTCCAGAACGTGTATGTAAATAAATATGTGCAAAGCCGATTTAGACGTTTATGAGTAATAAAACATACTATTTTGAATACAATAATACACTCGAAAATCTATAATTATCTAATTACAAGCAAAATTCTACATATATTTTAAAGTAATTTTATTATTATTGCCATGTACACGTGCGACTAATATATTTATAATAACCTGATTTATAAATTAGGTATTTATAGTTATCTGCCAAACATTTAAACAAAACAAATACGTTGACTCATATTTCGATATTTTCATAATCATTTGATGATTTGTAACCATGGCAAAACAATATTGTAAATTTTGTTACAGGGAAATGTCAAAACTGTGGAAAATATGATAAATAAATGTTTATAAAACCGTTTTACTATCGTATGAAACATCTGTTTGAACATTTAATCCACGTATTAATTAGGTACGATTCTAGTAGAATCGAGTTTGACCTCATTTCTAACAAGTTCGTGCATTAGGAAATGATTTGAAAAGATCACATTTGAATTTTAGCAAAATGTATTTATTTTATTATATACTTATAAAGTGTAAACAATTTACATTATTCATAACATAGTAGAATTTTGTAAAAATACATTTGAAAATCACAACGTGTTAATAATACATCTACATATATAAGTATGTCATTAAATTTTAATCAGGTCAAATGTGTTCATAAAAATTTCTATCTTTATTTACAGTAACTTAACAATAAAACAGTTATGACTACGGTAGAGGAACAGCAAAGCATTGAATATATTCTGTTGATACATTATGTGGATGGTATCTGGTTCACTTGGAGCTGGTATATTTGGTGACGGCTTTGGTACCCTCGCTGACGGCGTGCTTTGCCAGTTCACCGGGAAGTAGTAGTCGTACGGCAGTCTGTATTTCTCGGCTGGTGATTGTTGAACGTTTATTGTAGTGTGCCAATCTTGATGCTTCGGCTGCGATCCTCTCGAATATGTCATTAACGAAGCTGTTCATAATACTCATCGCCTTACTGGAGATACCCGTATCTGGATGTACTTGCTTCAACACTTTGTAGATATAAATAGCGTAGCTCTCCTTTCTCCGTCGTTTTTTCTTATTGTCATTCTTCGAAATATTCTTCTGCGCTTTGCCCGCTTTTTTGACAGCTTTGCCACTGGCTTTCGGCGGCATATTGTTGCTATTTCTAATTCGACAGTGACCTCACAACTACAAGTGCAAACAGAGAATAATACAAAATTTGACCGTCTACAAGCCTTTATACACAAGTTTAGTGCACAAAATGAATCAACCCCCACAATGCACTCGGAAATTATTGGATGCAACATGCACTGTTTTTACTATTCGCCACTGGAATGTATTGATGTGTATTCCAGCTAGCTCCGCCTACCGTCGCGCAGCCAATCACAGCGTACAACTGCGCCACACCGTTACTCGTTCCGATACCAAACCAGACTATAAGTATTCTCGCGCCAACAGTTTTTTCTATCGTTCGCGCTGCATTTTCAGCGTGTCTTTTGTTATTTCATATCATTCTAAACATGTCTGGTCGTGGAAAAGGTGGAAAAGTACGAGGCAAGGCAAAGTCGCGGTCAAATCGTGCTGGCTTGCAATTTCCAGTGGGAAGAATTCATCGTTTACTACGGAAAGGAAACTACGCAGAACGTGTTGGAGCTGGTGCTCCTGTTTATCTTGCTGCTGTAATGGAATATTTGGCTGCTGAAGTACTCGAGTTGGCCGGAAACGCTGCTAGAGACAATAAAAAGACCCGAATCATACCGCGTCACTTACAACTGGCCATCCGCAATGACGAGGAACTGAATAAACTATTGTCAGGCGTTACCATCGCCCAAGGAGGTGTATTACCCAACATACAAGCGGTGCTGTTACCGAAGAAGACAGAGAAAAAAGCTTAAATCATTTAGCTATCACCAATCGGCCCTTTTCAGGGCCACAAATAATTTATAAAGAGTTTATGGCTTATGATAATTCCTTAAGAAATAAACGAATCAAAGCGTAGTTAAATTTAACTGCATGTCAATGAAAAACAAACACATAAAATGCATCAGGTACTGCAATAACGATTTTATCTATTGCGTCGCATTTTGACCTGTGCAGTTTACCCTCACAATTCTCAAATTCTCTTGTGTTTGCCGTCAAACAATTCTAGTTCTTGCAAACTATTTCTTTAGTTCAATGTATACTGATATAATTTGTACATTAATAGCAAAAGATAACAGTTGTTTTGTTGGTTTTATTCCGTTTCCTAACAAAAATGTACTGCGTCACACAAAATAGCGTGTTCGAGAGCTGGCGGTATCTGTTGGGCATTTGTGGAAGCTAAACTCGGTCCGTTGAACAGTGACCGTTCCCGGCTAGGTTAAGATACCAGCTAAACCAGCGTATACCAAACTCATACTGTTTTGTACCCTTTAAGAATTGAATATTATTGATTAAATACGCCACCACATTTTTGTAATCTTGAATGTACAATTAAGAAAAGTATTATTCATGAAATTTTCGCAAAACAACTTTGGGATGTTGTGGAAAACATTTTGAGGAACACTGGATTCAAGTAATGATTCTTCTGCTCGCATATTTTTTGCTTTTGTTGTTACATTTTTATTATATATAAAAAAAGTTCATATAAAAGACGATAATATGTAGCAACACCTGCGATCTAATTTAACGCTAAACTGAATCCTAGAAACATTTGGCTCTGTTTTTGCGTTTTCAGTATTTTTCCCAGAAAAAAAACCTGATAAAAAAAGTATAAAGGACATACAATCACATATCATATTGTTATTGCATCTAAATAAGTTATGTGATAATTTAAATTAAGATAAAAATAAATTATACTGTCATAAAATATGTATAACAAAATATTTCTTCAATCCCAAGTGTATGTATGTGCTTGACGTGCTGTTACAAGAATCAAACTGCAATGAAATGAAGGCAAAGTAGATTTGAAGAGTCACGGGTGAACCACGATATAAAGAACAGTATTTAAACTGACAGACAGACAAGTCAATTACCTCCGTGACCAAACGCAGTAATCGTACAGGTTACATACGATATAGTCCGCGGACATGCGATCTTTGAGTACCGGGATTTTACAAAACGAAAAAATAAAACCAGTTCGAAACGTTGAATGGATTCTCGCAAAAGGTACCGTCGCCGTATGAAACGAAACTAATACCAACCGGTTACCGGTTATACACGTTACCGCTCATGCCAACTTCAATAGGTTGCCTATTTTCGCTACACTTTTCACATTTCACTTCAGCAAACTCGCTATTTTTGTTGTTGCTTAAAGCTTCGTATACACGGGATACTGTGCCATTTAAAGTAGATTTTTTTTTTGTTCTATTTCACATTCGATACAGGGAATTTTACTTTTACACTTGCAAACAGTTTATCGTATTTGAAAATCAGTAATATCAAAGGCAAATATATTACACTCGAATGTGATATTTGTTTATTCACAAGGAAATAAATGTCACGTCTTTGCAAGTTAGAATGTTTTACATAAACTGCTTCATTGCACATTTTGTATTTCAGAGCATTCACACGCGGCTATTTAACGGTCAAATATTATCGGCGAAAGGATTTTCACTTAAACCTAACTCGTAATACTGTGAACAATACGATTGCGTTGAAGGTATGTCATAAAATTTCTTACAATACCTCGGTATCGGTTCGTTGATATATATATTGAAATGCATTTACTGTTTTCTGCAAAGAAATCTAAAACATATTTACTGCCTTTATTTTATTGCTATTGTGCAAACATAAATGATATCTAGTGTAAAATTTCTTTACAGCTTCAGAGAAGCTGATCACAAAACGACGAGTAAATGCAAAGGCAACTTGTGTACTGTTTACAGAACAAACTAGTGTTTGAAGATATTAATGTAGTAATTAGCAAATTGCATTGAGGGCAGCTTTGTAAAACCACAGAGCATATAAGAAAACTAAACATACTACAGTGGTAAAGTTAATTTGAAATATTACACAGAAATTATACTGTGGATTTTGCTGTATAGATAATATTTCTAACTTCTATCAGTGTTAAATTCTTCCGTTATAAATCGGTGATATTCTGCACAGGATTAACTTGAAGAATGCAATGCCATAGGTAATGATTTTGATCTTTTAATGCCCGTCTTGAAATGTACAAAGTTGCCACAACCTTGATGGAATGACGTTGATAATTTTGATATTTTTTTGTGTCTTTAACAACGCCTCGCCAACGCTGCGAGTATAAAATAACAAAATTAAGTTTTTGCAATCTGAAATGGTGTGCAGTTCTTTTGTGCTCCCCAAAATTTTCAACGACACATTTCAGGGCCGTTTCTGGGAGATTCAGGTGCAGAATTAAAACAACGGGACTGGTAAGATCGGGCACAATCTTGTTAAAATGTATCAGATAAATTACAATCGAGTTAAACTGCGCAGACAACAGCAGCAGTAGCAGTAGGAATTCGCAGATCTTCGTCGTAGCCCGTTCAGTTTATGTCAGTAATGTAAATATATGTATTAGCGTAATGTGGTTTAAGAAAACACTGGCTACTGACTGCCGTAGTTCTTGCTCTGTTGCCATTTGCATTCGTTGAATATAATTAGCGTGCTACTGTGTGCTGCGGGGTTGCCTTGCAGGTCTTACTCACTTACTCGGTGCAACTCGCCCAACCCCAGACTTAGGGGCAAGTTTGCTGGCACCCTTTTCTTGTGCTCAAGCAGTTTGCCGTCAACTTCCCTCAACGATGCTGCTGTTTTATCACTGCCCCCCAAACCCACGACTGTGTGGTAACCATAACCGTAACAAGTGGGTAAAGTTAGAAAGGGCACATTAGTTGAGAGGTTATGAGAAATATAAGTCGATATTCTCTAGTACTATTCAACTTATTGTAAATATGACTTTTTTTGTTTCAAATGCGTCAAATAATACATCGTACGCCAATGCCTACTTTTGAAAATTTTGCATTGAGTAATATATGCAAACGTCATAGTGGCATTTTTATTCTCGTCCCTAACAAAATTTTACCTACATGCATTAAAAATTTGTGCACTGTACCTAATTTTTTTTTGTTCAACTCTTGTTAGTACTGAATTCTACGGAGAGATGTAGCTGCTATCACAGTGAATTTTTTATAATAAAATAAAATGTATTTATTGTTAAATAATGGAGATGTTATTTAACTAAAATATTAAAATTTTACCCTGAACTGATTACTATATTGTAATTTAAAATGTAATGCGTGTGCAACTGAATTATGTATGATTGTATACAAACATTGAAATTTATGACATTTAAATTTACATAATACATTCAATTAAATGTATACATTTTATTTATTGTCCAGTTTATCATTGGTAATAAATTTCGTTTAAAATATAATTAAAAATATCGGTATTTTATGTTGTGCATTTTCTCAATTACATTCATGAACATAAATTATAACTGTATGTTACGCAACTGAAGTAGTTTATTCTTACTATAAAAATTACTGAGAGCTAGATGCATCTACGTATATATAATATACATACACGTTAAATATTTGTGTCTGTATGTACACAAATGAAGGAGCAAGTTGAATCCCTTAAAATGTCATCATTAACAACATAATGTGTACATGTATACGGCTGAGCCTCCGTCCATTGCCGGCAGAACAGTTGAACTTGGCTGTAGGTTAGGTTATATTATGTTACGGATAGTGGTTGCAGCGGTCCACGCTGGTGGTTGTACTGGACCATATGGTATAGCGGTTCTGGCTGAAATGGTATATATGTAGATACGTACAACCGTATTACAAGTTGGGCGAACTCTTTGAAGAACGTATGCAATTGTTAAATCCTATGTAAACAAAGTAGACTTTGCCTTGCAAATCGGTTCCCTCCAGGATATCCAGAAATCCCGCTTGCAGTGGCAACGTCGCGATGCAAAGACATTCGGGACACAGGGACCGCGGCGTCGTCGGTGTCGTTTGAGATAAGACTTTTTACACCTTCTGCAAAGACTCTATCTCCATATATACAGAACGGAGTTCTATGTGCATACACACTCGTATAACTTTCGCAAGGAGCAAGGGAAGATATTGCAAATGTCAATATACTTATTACTACTGGTGCATGCATGTTTCGTCCACAGACCCTTTGGTCTTTAAACTCTTACGATGTTGCCATGAAAACGTGAAGATTTCATTATTGTTATGGCATCATAACGTGCTGAATTCGGCCCAGATGACGCATGAACCAGATGCATAAATAGAAGCTAAAGCCAAAAAGACGAAAAGCGGCCGATCATTTTAAATAAAATTGACTCAAGATGGTTCTTTTTTTATAGCCGAGACTATTCACTTAATGGACGGCCTTTTCAGGATCTTAGAATTTATTTAATATGAGAATGAAAATATTGTTAAATTAATTTACCATTCCATTTTTATGATTATCATTATAAATACTATTAAAAAAGTGTACAAGGAACTAATGATCAAATACGTATGCTTCTGCGATAACCTTCGATTTTCCTAAACAAATAATTCATCGGTAAAGAAAAACGTATTTGAGGCAATTTATTGATTATTTCCTAGAGGACGATTTTGTTCATTCATTGATGAATCTAACTGCAGTTTTATGCACGATAAATTATGTACGTACCATGAATCAGCCGGATAAATATGACGTTTTATGTCTGATTTCCTGACAATTTATCAAATACAATGAGCCACAAATTATCCACATGTATAAACTACATAAATCATACGAACTTCACCTAGTCGATCTCGCCGCGTTCCAAAACATAGAATTGTGGACATAATTATCTTTCGAGAGAGAAAGTTAAATTGTACAAACAGTGACCACAAAATTAACGGCAAGTCAGTTGCACTATTAGTATCTTTGACTTCCAACATTTTGCACAACGTAATTTTCAAGATGCAAATGTAATACGAACGCGCGTGACACGAGAAATTCTTCTACAAGATCGATAACATTAAACTTTAATTACATATCACAAGCAAAGCGTTTCTGATTTCTTTTTCACAAAAGAATGTTAGTGATCGTTTAAGGTCGCGAAGCGATCCGTTGGTGTAGTAACATCTTCTGCAAAGTTATTAAATAATTTATGCGACGAACCAATAACTTCGATGTAGCGACATTGACATAAGAACATTCTTGAGTAATTTGCATGATTGATGGCCCATGATTACTGGCAGTATAACAGTATGGAATATCCATTCGATGCTATTGCAATGTCCTGCTTGTACCACCCTCTTCTACACTCCCTCGACCCCGGCCGGCCCACAAACTGCTTGTATGTTGACGGGACCAGCAATGACGGGGGTGGGTGGTTGTCGGAAAGGGGGGAGGTTCTTGCCTCGACATTCTGAACCAATATCGCCTTCGTATCGATTCACAAACCGTGAACTCCGCGCGTGATAAACTTGCATGCTGCATAGACCCCAGAACACGAGATATATCTCAATTTTTATGCTTTGTAAGATATAGCTTACTGCGTCCAAAAAAATGTCTACCTTTTGTTCGAGTATCTCGTGAAATGGTGTTGTATTCCTTATTGAACCATTTTATGATCGATGCAGTAAAAGAAAAATTTGGTGGAAAATTTGCTTATGACAATTGTCATTTGTTTGCTACACGACAGAAATGGTAAAAATGTACCAAGTACGTACTTGAAAATAATACCGGTATTATTTCCCTGAGAGTACATAAGCCAGCTTAATTGTAATTTCCACGTAATATATTTTATGCGAAAGTATCAGCAGAAAAGACAAATAAAACTTTATAGTACCTACATATACATTCGGATGTAATAATATGAGAACTGTCATTTCCTAGATTTTCAAATAGAATCTGCAATTCTGTACGTTGTTCTATCAGGAGGTTTTGAATAATATACAAACGAAACCTTACATAAGTTGTTTTCATCTCTCCAATAAAACGCAGAAAATGTCAACAAGTTAACAATGTTCAGAATTGTTTTAATGCTTTTAAAGGTTGCCAGATACGCGGCTACGTCACCAAATATTGATTGGAACAGACGTTGCATGATTTGAAAATTCTCGCAACGAAAATATCCCGTCTTTTGATAAGGTGAAAGGTGATCAAATATCATTGAAATTACGTATAATTCTGTAAAACATTTTTATTTGGCATTTTGTTGCGTGTGAAAACTTACTTAAAATCTAGGGGATTGAAGTTTTCAAAACTTGATGAAAAATTGTATGAAATTCTCCGTGGGGATACGTACAACTTCAAAACGCATACTGCATTTACAGAACTCACCAAAGTTATTTTCTGTATCCAAATCAATCTTATAACATCGCACTGCGAATATTGTTTATTGAAATGACTAAAATCACTATTTATAAGTGGAGAATGATTCCTTGCTTATCAAATCTGCAAAAATATAACCTGAAAAACACAAGAACAAATTTAAACGTCAAATTTCCAAAGCCTACTTCAACTACGTATGTATATTCGTTCAGCGTGAATTTCTACAGTGCATATACTGATATCTCTGCTGGTTGAACATATAATAGTTTCGATTTGATATTGGGTCTGTGATGGCAGAGGTGAGGTGGGACGGTTCACTTGGCTCGTCAGTAATTGCAAACGGTAGATTTTCTGCACGACAACGTTTATGGGTGATATTCCAATATCTACTTAAATGCTTAACCTGTAATGTGCATTAATTAACCGGGAGAGCGTCGTGATTGTGACGCTTGCCACGTTTGTTTACTGTTTACTTACTTGGTTCGTACCTACTCCTCCGACAGGTACTTCCCGACCTCTGCAACTACATAAGGGGGCCATAATGTACTCGTGTTATTGTAAATGGCGTCTTTTGTTTTTGCTACCGCAGGTTTAACGAAGTGTTTTGCTAAATTAACTGCACAACCAAACTTATAGCCAACCGGTTTGTAAATACATATTCCTAGAATTGTTTATCTACCGTTAAATTATTCCATCGTTACGCGTTAAGCATTTTGTTATATTATTTTTGTAATTCGAATAAAGATATATAATAGCAAATTGCAACGTATCTTAGTTATGACTTGTCGTGCCGAATAATATTAGCAGTGGATTTCAACACACAGTATGACACTTTTTATGTTTTAGGGTAATGTCGAATTTGTATGTTATTAGAGCAGGAAAAATTGGACGAAAACTATTCGAGTTTACAACTAGAAAATCGTAAATGTAAAAGCAAGCACTTACTTCCGTCAAGTAAAACGGCAACTGGCTAGTTAAACCAGCTGAAATCAGCTTTTCCACGAGATTATAGCTGTCACTGTTATCCTACGATCAAATTGTTGCAACCGCCATCGTTTTGGTTACGGCTTGGGTATGTTAACCAACTACAACCTAGTAGTACCTAACCTCACAATAACTAGCGACGAACGTCAACGTTTAAACGCACTTTTATTGACAGTAAAGTATCATTATTCAAATGCTAATACGTGAGATGAACAAGCGAAGTTGTGCAAAAATATTGTTAACATTGAACTTACAAACATTATCAAAAAAAGCGTCTAGATATTATCAGACTAGTTATGAATTGATAAGTATTTTCCTTGTTTTAAATAAACGCGAATAATTAATTTAAGTTACCTTGTGGGGAAATCTAGTAATGAAATCCTAGACAATGTGCTGAAAAAGCAAGCTTGAAATCTGAATCAGTCACCTTGAAACGTCTAACGCGTAATAATAACAAAAACATAAAACGTTTCATGACTGTAGCAAGTAATAACATTGGAAATTATACCATAAATAAATTAAATTGTTTAAATAACGCACCAAAACGTGCTTTGTGGAGGGGAGCGTAGGGTGGAAGCAAGGAATAAGACAGCAGGTCGTTGAAACTCGTCGAATTCGGTTCGTTCGTATTTGTATACAAACAAACCACATACAATCAAGTGTCAGACGATGGAAGATCTTCAGAAATGCGACCGTTCGTAGGACGATGTAATATTTCACATCCGATTCTGTTCTTTATATACATATATCGACAACCTCTCATATATATACGTATATGCTTTGTTGTTAACCGAACAGGGTAAAGCACTACAGAAAAAAATGGTTTCTAAATCCGTTTCTATTCTGATCGTTACACGTCGTCGAAATGTCTTTGACATGATTTTCTTTCGTTCTTGTGAGAAATATTGTATTCTCAATATGTATTTATCGTATGACGTTGTACCCAAAAGCAGGGAAATTATATCTTCTAAATGTAATGTGAGACTATTGTTTTACAAATGTAAACTTCTTTACCTATATCCTCTCTACGACAAACTTTTTCAAGTAGTTTATTACACGTTGGAATGAAGAGCCATGGTATGCACATGCCTGTCGCTTAGAATCGGACACGTGAATAAAAGACTGTGGTCAACAGCACTGGTGACTTGATCTATGCATTTATATTACCGAAATCGAAATATGTCACGGGATATGATTAAGGTTTTTTCCGTAAGCCTCGCGGCTGTCCGTGATATTTCAATTTCTTATACATATTGATCTGTCGGACTGTCGATATAAGACACTTAATACAACCAATCATACATCCATTACTCGCCAGTGGGTTATTTGATAAACAACACACTCGATGCGATGTTTACTGTATCGTGTAATCAATACGTCATTATAACCTTCTGCTTCTATATTACGAAAACGTGTCCGAACAGTAGTGAATTTTCTAACATTACATCTTACAGAAGATTTTATATTAAATAGACATGTGCAATATGTGTAATATACTCAAACTTCAGATGATGAATGCGCTAAATATTGCCAAGTATGTACTAAATTGTACACATTTTCACCGGCAACGCAGCATAGGTTAACTCATTACGAAAGTTATTTAATATAGAAACTATATTTTGAAGGCATCCCTAATGGAACTGTTTCATGGTTCATAAAAATCAAATATAAAATTATATGTGCAGCATATTATATTAATATTAACAGTCTGTAATATTTAAATGATTACATACATGAAAGCACAATAATTCCATAGATTACTATTTCAAGTTTATTTTAAACAAGAGATTTTACTTCCGCTTTTGAGAATTACCCGCGTGACAACTAAATATTATCTGCTATTAGTATGCTAGACGCGTATTCTCGGCAACAATCTGTGCAATCGATAGTTTCTTTTTGATTTTAATTTGACAGAAGTTGGCAATCTTTTTGAAGGAAATTGCAGTCACCATGTGCTAACTGACAACACAACAACAAGAAAAAAAACTGTCCGTTTCGTATTAATGACACAATATCATCGAGACGCGCCACTTGTTTCGGCCAAACAAGCCCCCAAAGTGCGTAACGATTTTCCAAAAAGTTTCGCAGAGACGAACACACACAAAAAGAACTTTCAATGACAACAAAAACTCGCTATGAATTATCCAAAAACCCGAGCCTCGTTAACTTCACAGCGGCATTCATTTAAATTTATGTCTAACGGGAAAAATAACAATGAACGGAACAGTAGGACCGGGGACAAACCGTCACAAAAATCAATTAGTTGCATCAAGGGTGAAAGAAAGTTAGTATTTAGTTCTGACAAGGAAGCAATAGCATAAGTGAGTTTAGTATGTTTCCTAGTTCACTTGGCTTTCATGTTTGTATACATGCGTGTTAAAGAGAGAAAGGAAGAACAACATATTGACTCTGGATGAACAAAGATGCGTGAATTAAGCGGATATAAATGGCATAAAAAGATAGTGCGGGTGGTGGCCTCTCAGCGAGCCGACGCACTAGCGACATCCACACACACACGCACGAAGGGTGAGCAACGGACAACGCAACGCAGTGCGCATGTCCGCTACACTTCGACAGAGTATCGGCTTCTGGGAGTGCTGCGCCCGATAGCAGTCCACCCGCCGAACTCTCGTGCAAAACAACCCTTCTCGCGGTAGAGCAAGCCACAGCGTCCTACAACAATCTCTACGAACACACAGTCAAACAGATAGGTCAGTCGGAAACACATATACACATCTACAAACGATTTGTTACCTCCAACATATACATACGTATTAGAACGCGAGTTTTTACACGTTTAAAGACAAAATAAATACAAAATAAATACACAATATTCGTTGAAGACAAACAAACGCGGACAAGAGTACAACATTTGCTTTTTTTTGCGTCGTTCGGTACACAAAATACACGGTAACTCGTTAGAAACTCACATTACATCTAGTGTGCATGTGCGTGAATATATTTACAATCTACGATTGCTTGTTGAAACTTGCTACCGATTGTCCCAGTGCGGATGCCGATTCCTAACGAGAGCTTTGATTGGTTGCACACTCGTTTGGCGACGATCAGATTCCCAATTAACGCAGAGATTAAAACTCAAACGTTCCCAAGCGAGACAAAGAAGGATGTCGAATAGTCCGGCCGCTGTACCAATGTCAAATGCCAACACCACTGTCAGAACACAAAGGTAGGTTTTTATTTTACCGCAAAAGCAGATCCTTTCACAGAACCAGGTAATTATTTTCTAATACCTTTCGTTTGTTCGACCGTCGGAGTTTTTCATTATTTTCCATTCATTAGTTTGTAAATCCTTTTTCACAGTCAAAGGCCGTTCATTGCGATTCCGAACGGTTTTTGTTAGAAATAAGGAGAAAAAATACTTAGTTGCATGTTTATGTAACGAATGTTGTTATTACTGTACTGAATATATATGTTTGTGATGTGTGTATGTGATAGTTAAGAAATTAACAGACCAAGGTTTCATGTATTGTTAAGAGATATAATTACAAGTCCCCCGAATGATCGTGCATCGAAACGTGACACTGATTGAGTTTTCTGATACCATGATAAATATCTCCAATTTCCCAATTTATTCAACACAAACTCAATTTCTCGTACATATTAGATTGGTTCGTTTTAATTACAAATATTTATTCACAATCCCGTAGTTTAGAATTAAAAATTAGTGTATTATAGGTAAAAAGGGACATACTGGTTCAGTATTGTTTGTTTTAACTCTATATCGAGTATAAATCTTCCCATATGTTACCACGGAGTAACTCCATTAATGTCATTTGGGACATTACAACACTATGTCAAATGTAATTCCGTGTAACTGCATTAGTTCAGGTCCAAGACTATTAGTTTCGTGTAATGAAGCCTAGCTGTTTGGGAGACTCTGATTCGGTACCGTAATGCATACGAGAACGCCCGACGACTGATCGTCTACGAATTTTGGTCCGTAGTCTTCGTGGTTGTAGGTTATATGTCAACTTCAACGAAATGAAACGCGCACATTATTTCCCTAAGAATTTCCGCACTTACTAATATCAAACTAGACACTAGTACGAGAGATATTTAAAATTAGATTTGCTCTTCATTTATTTCAAAGCATTCCTTCAGTAAAGAGAATAGTTTTGCCCAGAAATGAACTAACAATACTTCCTTAATAAACAAATGCTTAATTGTATAACCTCGAACATAGCGTGTTTTTTCGAATTTTACAAAATTAATAACCTGTATTGATCGAAAATTCCCTCGATGTAGTTTAATGTAATTATATCAGTTCGCAATTTATTTTCTTTGATGTTTTATAAATTTACAATATGTTTGATTAATTAATAAAAGTGCATTGCTTAATTAAACTTTAATATCTTAGCCTCTATGCTGTAATTAAAATTATTATTGATCGCAAACGCTGAAAAACAAGCCTTAAAGAATGCAACCTTAATCATAAAAATCACCCAACAAAATTACTGCTTCATTTGGTAGCGGTGGTAAATAATTCAGTCTGTTACTAATTCATCATGCAATCAAATATTAATGTTTGATGTAATAATTACACGTGTAACAATTACCGTTTACCGGTTCATTCGCAAAGGGTGAATCGGTCCGGGCTACGGCGGATTCGTGTGCAAGTGGCCCACAGGGGCCTCTACAATACCCTAGCTGTCCGTGATTGGGTAGAAATATTTTATGAACATCACGATCACGATTCGAGTTGACCAGAATATCCAGTCTGTCCGTCGGCTCCAATGTTCGTACGTTCATGCTGTATTGTCTTAGCTCCCCCTGAAGTACCGGTTCCGGTTGGCTTAGACGACGAGCGAGAGGGCGGGAGACTTATCGCAAGGCTATTTTATATATCTTGCCGGTTTTATGACAAGTATTAAATACGATAAGGCTAACGGTAGAAAACGTTTTTCTCCCGCTGTAATCTGTATGGTTCGGTGAAAAAGCGGATTGAAGATTTAAATTTATTTTTCTCGCTCCTTTTTTCTTCTCGTTCCTGTTTTCCAAAGAGAATTTTCTCATTTCACTTTAACTTTAGTGTGAGTTCACTTTGAGGTACTTTATTTCAAGTGGTCTTGTTGTAAATAGATTATAAATTTATAGGATCTATCGAGAGAAAAATACAGTAAAACATGTACAGGTATTGCAATATCTATCCAATAAAATTAACTCAGTTTGGAGCCAAAAATGTATATACCAATGTGATCTGTAATATTCATAGATTAATAATTCAATATATAGGTTTATATTCTAGCTTCCATTTCGTGTCCCATATTTTTCTCTAACTACATGAATAGCTGATAATCGAATGTCACTTGTACAGCGATTGAAAATTCTATCGAGACGCTTTGTGCGAACAATTCTTTCTCATCTTCACGCTATTCTTCCTTTTTCGTTTTTTTTTTCTTCTTCTTAGAAACTATTCAGTTTCGCCCGGAGATAATCTGCTGATATCAGATAATAAGATAGACATGAAATAGTGCAGTTCCAGTACGGAGGAGTGTACGATATTTGTAAGGAGTAAATATCGAACTATGCATAATAACATACTACGGCACAAATTCGTGTCGGGCGAATATGAAATCCACTCAGCCAGAAACACCACCTCACCGAACAAACCAGGTTGTGGTGGGATATCGGGGTTGATATCATTGGAAATGATCATCATCGTGTACGATATGGCCGCGATCGGGTATGCAGATGTACTTAGTTTAACACACATACCGGATGTTCATTCGTTAGTTTCCGAACGAAATTGGTTTTACTCATTTTCATTACAGGAAATGTTTGCACGTAAATTCACGTACTTGTTTCCCAAATACATACAAACCTATATTTGCACTTGATTCCACGAGTACCCGGGAGTTACCCCACCTCACTACGTACCCCAGATAGTAGCACAAGGGGACATAACGCCCTTCGGGGGAGAGGCAAAGAAAACTAACAATACAATCAGATAAAAATATAACTATAATAATCACAGTTCACAATAAAATTTAGTATTTCATGATTTCATATAAAATTTTGTAACATAATTATTATTTTATTTATCAATAACACAAAACACAAACCCATGTTTTTAAATGATTGTATTACACTGTAAATTATTTTGGAAATATATCAGTTTAGTAACAAAAGTCAAGTTAGAACGAATCAAATTTTTGACAGAACCTAACCTAAATTTGTTTCATGCAGAAAAATATAATCCGTGTTGTTAAATGTTATCTAGTAGAATCATCATAGTATAGTTATAGCACACTAGGCATTTCGTGTGAATCGTAGTATGCTATGGATCGTGAGCCATGCAACTGTCACTACGGTTCTCCGAAAAGTATAATAAAGAATTGCAGTTAATGTCTCCTGAAAGGTTAGTAGTTTACAAGTAATTAAGTATAAAAATAGTATAACAGTTTGCAGCATGCCAATAATGTAAATACGTACAATTAAGGTAGGAAAATCAAGTACATGATCACAATTTATGGATGAATGGAAAGTGAGGTTAGTTCTGTCCATGCACCATCATAATGAATTTGCACAAAGTGTGCTTTAAATTTCTATATAATCTGTACTGTTGATTGTAATTATTCGTCTCGTTAATTTAGTAAAATATATTTTGTCATGAGAAAGCTGATCAGGATAAAAAATTCTCTACTTTTAAACTGTTATTGATCCAACAATAAGGTGAATGACAGCCAGTCATTTCCAGTAAACTCGTTGGTACCTGCAAGAAAATCAATTTTCAATATCTACTCAACGATTTTAATATCGTATAATTACATATTTTCAATTATAAACCAAAAATAATTACGTTGGAAAATAATGTTTTAGCAAAGTTTAATACTCGTAAACAACTCGAATATGTACACGTTTACGCGTACAATATTCTCGCCCAGAAATTAATAATGTTTATTGTACAAAATCAATCAACTTTTGAAACCGGCACGAGAATAATATCAAACGTCAAAATATTATTTTAAATCACGTTTCACTCATATGTGACAAATGAAATATTAAAGCAATGTTTACATATAGCCGTAGCGTTACACACGGAACTAACGGACTGATTTGTTTGCGCATGCGCGCACGATGTTAGTGTACTTGTACATTTGTACATAATCGTGTTTCGTGAAGTCAGCCATAGTAAATTATGTATTGCGCAGTGTATAAAGTAATTTTACAAAACTTCGTCGCCCAGGTATCAGGTAGCTGGTACTACTAGCACGTATCTAGGTATCTCTTTAGAAAAAAATTCCTCCATCGTACGCCAAAGGCGTTAAACTAAACTTTACAAGTTCTTACACTTCTACTTTATATTCCGGAAATCTCTCTTACACCAAATCCACCTCCCCCGCGTCGCCCGGCCACTGTACGGAAGTGAAGAAGAGAAGAAAAAATCTGTACGACGCGTGGGTACTTCATAAAATATTAAACAGCCATCGGTGCTACTCTCTTAATTCTATCAAATGCTCAAACAATGTTTACATTAAAGCAGTAAAATTTTATTATCCAATTAATTAAACCGGAGAGGATGGCGTTCATCTGTACGCTCGCCACTTAATCGGGAACACCGTCGGGACGGGAGAATTAAGTCCTGTCCATATGGACGTCGCTCGCTATATATAAGATTGTACTCTGCCGTGCCAGACGTAGTAATACAATTTACCACAAATTCACTAGAGACAATTCGGAACATGTATGAAATCCAAGAAGCGAGACATTTCAGAATTCTCATATGAGTATTTTAGTCTGTGAAAACTTTTAATTGTGATAAATGTTATAAACAGGATGAAAATATGAGATATTAATAAAATATGGTATATGTTTTATGTTAAATATCTGACACTATGTGTTCTCTAATTTTCTCCTGGATGACGATATCTTTCTTGCATGTCTGCATGGCTTGTCGTTCCAGTAAGATATGTATATATATATATATATATATATATATATATATATATATATATATATATATATATATATATATATATATATATATGTATATATATATATATATTATATTTATATATATATATATATATATATATATATATTATATTTATATTTATATATATATATATATATTATATATTATATTTATATATATATATATATATATATATATATATATATATATATATATATATATATGGTATATGTGTTTGTAGACAGAAGTGACTCTTAAGATTTCCACGACGGGTTCGTATGTTGGTTCTTATGAAAGGATAAACACGATAGGTAGACAATTTTAATGGCACTTCCAACACAGCCTCGAACAAAGGCAGCATCACGTAAGTTAATTCACTTCACGTCTTACATCTTATCCGAGACGCTCGCTCACGCTGAGCGACGTTACGTTGCGTTTGAGCCGTTGTACGTTTACGGTACGCGTTTACGGTACGCGGAATAGAAGTCATCAGAAAGCCGCATTTCTCGGACGATAGAACAACGTCACATACCCACGGCCCGTTCCAAAACCTGACACAATGAAATCAAATCATATGACCGTCTGGGTTATTCTCGCTGTCACGATATCATATATGAAACGGAATTTGTCTCGCGGTGGTTACCCATTGCTTTGAACGTCGTTGTGCAGAAAGCAGAATAGTTCCAACTCTTCCCGAAGATAGCAGCAGCAGCAGTACTAGTGAACGACATCGCCTTATTGGAATGGTTTTCATATCCGCCCACAATTCCGTGTTGCAAACACTAGTAGAAAAACAAATTAAACCACGGGAAATTCTCAAACCGTTTTGCCGTTTTCTTTTATCTCTAGCCACGTCATCATGGCATACTGGATTACTTAGATAAAGAATGTTATACCAGGCAGTGATATTCCGTTTCGGTGGCAAAGAATCATTGAAATTTAACCAGTAACCTTAAAATTTTACCGAATACATCTTTGTAGATTAAAATTATATTATCGTATCATGAATTATGGAGTGGTTCAAATATATATTAAGATTATGTTGTATGATTAAATTTAAATATTGCGTATTACAAAAAAAAACTCCTTTTTTCAAAACTCCATCACGAAAAACGCTCATTACGAATATAGGAAGTAGATTATCATTCACCGTAGTGTGATTAAATGTAATCTAAGTTTCGAACAGTTCGAAGAATTGGGCGTTGGCTAGTAGGGGTTACTCTATTTATATACGCGCGTATGTATGTGTACATGGTCTGGATAACAAATTCTAGGGTTCGCTAGTAATCCATTCGATTCACCAGCTGAGGGCTCAATGTTACATGTCCTAAGTGTCATCGAGGGGTTTTTGTAATTTGATCCATATTATCGGTACGGTATCCGGGTGCCCGGTTAATTCACTAAAATCATACCATTACCATAGCATAGTGACAGCTCGCACTATGATCCTTGCGGTCATAGTTACCATACATTGTGAACATATTTCAACCTGGTTACCCAATATGTCTATTGCCTATTCAGACACTTTTAAATGACGAAATATTACGAGAAACTGGCTGTATAAATGGCATTTTCTTCTTTTATTATTAGGTAATCATGTAACATTTTCAAATATTCCTTTCAAAACAAAAAGCAGCCAATTCTTAAGGTCAACCTTCAGCAACAGATTCATCTACGCCAAATCGCCATTTTAATTTATTTGACATTTATATTTACAATTATCATCCTGTCAGATGCAAAACTAATTTGTTTACTAGCGAATGAAAAGGACACAAACACCCCATTCCACGATGTATTACCAAACATTTACAATAACAGATAAAATGTTGTAAATGTCGAAAGTAATTCATTTGTCACATCTTGTGTAATTGGCGTGAATGTCATTTGACATATTTGTGTGGTTTTGTGTGCATTAATTTGATTTATTCCGGTGCAGGTAACAAAGTCTAGTGATGTGTTAACGTTGATTACGAATGATGCCTCCGGTCAACAGGCTTTTAGACATATTGACAAACATATAAACCCGCACGAACTTTATAATCACATATCCCCGAACAATGGTATTAGTTCGTTTTGAACACAAGCAGATGTACAAAGATGTGTGTAAACACACAGAATATGTCCTCTCGTATTTTCATCTTGTATTAAATGGAAACAAGATGGAAAAATAACCAATTACATTATGAGTTTTGACAAATATCAAAGGATCTTTGCGATAGTTGTGGGAAAACAATAATTAACAGAATCGAAACAAATCGAAAACAAAAGCAAACTACGTTATGATTCAACGCTGAAACTCTGTGCGAAAGTTTTAATAAGGAATCCAAGTAAATTGATCGTATCAAGTCAAACAATATCCGTACGAAATTCATAGCTGAAGTGATATTATATTTGGGGTCACGGCGATAGCAATATAAGATGAACTGAGCTAAGGGACATGGAGTGTTGGAACTGGTTTGTGCATGTCGCCTATCTTTGTCTCTCTCTATCTGTGTGTATGAAGAACGAGACGATCTAGCTAGCTGGCTCGTTTGTCCCCTGAAGACTACACTGCCCGAGGGAGGTCACAACGAAGGGTTGCAGTGAACCGGAACTGAACACACACGAGCGAAAGAGAGAGAAAGATCTACACCAAGTGTGATACATGCAATATCACCACAGAGGTTTCCCCATACCCTTTTCTCATAGAGGTACGGATCGTCTGCCATCTCCCGGGAATTCCGACAACTTAACGGACCACTTTTATTCGTCGGGCTTTCTTTCGTTCATCCGTCATAATAAACATCATCGTCCTTAAAAAAGGAGAAAGACGATGACCGAAGAGGAAACAAGAGTTAAGACTAAAGAGAAGCGAGTGATAAAAACAAGCGCATTATAGTTGCAAACATTAAATTACATTTTCCCTGCTGCTGCTGCTACGATTCCAAGTATACTAGTTGCAGCGTGTTTGTGATGTGCGCAAGCGCAGAACTTACAGGGATTAAGCTAACGGTTTAGTATTATTGCTTCTTTGAGAGTGATCACTTTTGACGTTCCTTTATCTAATAAGCTTGGGGGATAAGTCACTTCACACTTTGTTATTGTACGTCCATTATTTTCTCCACCTTCGTCAGTTGCTTGCCAGCCCGTCCATCCACGCTGGTTTATGAGCCGAAACATAAAGAACTTTGCCAAGAAAAGAATGATTTGTTACAGGGTGTCAAGAATTACAACAATACAACCAAAGTATACTCCTCATTTTCCACTGGTAGTTCTTGATCTCTGTGATCATCTGTGTATCGTATTTACAAACGATCATTAACAAAAGATGGCGAATGAATTCTGGATCAGTATCGAAGTTTTGACAAAGTGAACTATCTAATAAACTAGATACACGATTTACCGAACAAAGTTATAACTAGCGCATCGGTTGGAATTGAAATGAAACTTTGGAAATGCATGTAACTTTACCAAATGAACGGTATCTGAAGATCAAAGTTACAGTGTAATAGTGATGAGAATATGGCAAGTTCGCAGTGATATTGTTTATTCTAATCTTAAGTTAAATGTAATTCCAGTTCAATTTGGTCTGAAACAATTCGAAGCTGCAGTAATTCTGTATAAATTCAACGGTTGAAGAGCTGCTTGCGACTGCTGCCTGGTCCGAAACGTTTACCGTTGAATGAGTAACGAGAACGAAGCGCTTACTCGGGGAAAAAAAAAAGTAGAATCGTTAATTACGCTTTAAAACGACGAAGCGCTGGCCAAACTAACGAAAGGTCCTTAATGTAAATTTTATAATCCATTAAGAATATACCAATTAGTAAAGTACCTTCCAAATATATTTAACCGGGTCTTAATTTTCATACCAAAAAAAAAAAACAAAAGTTGAATCACAAAAAGTAACTTATCTACCGGTAGAAAAAATATAGAACAACGTCACAATGTTAAGTACCGAAAATTTAGTCCACTTCGGAATTACACGCTTCGTTAATTGTTACAAATTATGGCCCTTTTCCGCAATGATGAAGGGGGACAATTTACAGTCCATTTGTCTTTTGTTTGTGTCACTCGTTTATCAAACATGACAACGGTACTGCCATCTTACGTACAAAAACGTATTTAACAAAAATTGCTCAGCATTTCGTGACTTTATATCATTCATTCACATTATAATATGAGCTAATAGGAATTATGGATTTAATTTATATTTTCCGACATTAATTATTGTTTGACATGAGAAATGATGATTGGCAGAGAGAAAATAAATATAAAACAATAAACAAACAAATTGCAATTAAACTGATTTCTGTACGAAATTAATTTCAACTGTTTACTCGATTACATCGACGATTAATTTCGATTAAAATTTATTTATTAATTGAGTTCACACATCCATTCGCTGATCAAGTAAATATTGAACCTCGAAATAAAACATCAATACTCAATCAAATACATCGGGGATGATGCTAATAATGATTTCCCCCTCTTACGATTTTTAACGTATTTTGACGGTAAATATTTGGTGATAAAAACGTTATTGGAAGCCGCTATTTCTCAGTAATAAAATGCGGAATAAATATCTCATTAAATGTGTCATTCAGTAGGGGGGAGGGCGAATGGGGGGGGGGGGTTAATAAACTTTATTAACAGTAATAAAACAACCGTACTCATGACGTTGCAATATTGCTTTAAGATCTCTTAAACATAGAAAGGGATTTTTATTTGTATCTATCTACAAGAACTTCAATCAGCTACATTAACAGAACTGATCCTTAAAAAATTATTAATTTAAAATATTCTTCTGTTGAATGTTAGTACAATACAGTGTGACATATATTAATATAACAGTGAATATGTTAAACACATTTAATAACAATTATATTTACACGTACACCCACGATATGACATTATTAATTAATTAATAACAAACGGATAATGTGTAACATAGAACATATTTGCATATAGAATTCAATTTCATTTCATAAATGTACTAAAAAAATTCTAAATTGTACAAATGATAATTTAATAAAAATTCATGTGAATATATTAAACAAGAAACACAGCAACAACAACAAAAAAGTATTGCATTTTTCACACAAATTTAATTAAGCTGTCACATTTGCATTCCGCTTTTTAGTTCGCTTTGTATTTACTCGTCATGTGGCATTAACACCGAAATAATTAAAGAATTACATTTGCATAAGTCAAATTGAATTTTTCAACAAAAACAAAAACACCAGCATATTTCTTGCCTGTACAATGCATAATTGCACAGTGTAAAATTGTACAATGTATAAATGTGAGCCATTAATTTTTGCCACTGCACTTAACCTACAATATGAAGGTAACAAAATAGTAGACAATTTAGTAATTCTTACTGCACATGCGTACATATAACTAATATGTATACATTTATAAATAAAGTACAATTATGAGAGGCTGTGCTAGAGAGACATGGACGGAGGTTGTTGAAAATTAAAATTCCTATTTCACCATGAAGCGTATTGTAACACAAATTGCTTCGGTGTCAAATCCGCAGAGATCTCCGGATACAGACCGCAGATAAATTGCCTGCGAATCCCTAGTCTCGGCCACAATAACACCCATTGATCAAGAACATTGCCACTACATACCCACATGCATACATACATACATTGCATACATACATATATGCATACATACAAACGTAAGTACGTATATAGAGAATGCACATAGGCATATTACAAGCAAATACAGACATGTATATACATGAATTGACACAGACAGGAACACATGCACATAGTAATACAGCTCACACTCACATATATACACAAATATAATACATGGATAGATTGAAATTAGCGTAGAGTATAGAGAGACATAGAATTCTGCTCACCAACACATATTTACGTAATCGACGTAGGCTGACTAAAACGCTGAAAAAACTATATACATAGCTGCAAAAACGTAAATAGCTCCAGGCCCGGCTTTGCCGCAAAACTGTGTCAGCCCAGGGCCCCCAAAATTAACGGTCCGTCCCTTATAGTCGCTACCATGTGCATTGGTAGATACAAAAGTACAACATACATAGTTATATAAGCACACACATACGCACATAAACATGCATGTGTATTTGTATAAATGTACATGTACTGGGAAGTAAATTAACCTAACCTACACTCCCACACACACACACGTACAAACATACATACACGCACAAACACACAGAGAGACACGTTTATAGTCAGGATGCTTTAGTGGAAATCACAGATTGGAATACAGACAGAGTTAGACGCAAATAATTGGCTGTTACCTGAACTAATCAGAGCACAATTTTAATCGTCGATTAATCCCGAATGACTAATAATTAAACAACCGTTTACGATAGCTAGTATAACGTGTACGGTTTGATAGTAGGATCCGTGCATCAAAGGTACAATATTAACGAACTGATTAGTCAGCAGGGATAAAGAAAATATCGTGAATATTCTTTCAGTTTTCAAACTAGTTGTCGATCATGCGATAACGTACATACGATTATGTCGGAGAACTTCGAAGTGTTCTAAAAATACTCGCCAAGCAAAATCGATCATGCCTAACTCAACTCGCACTAACCATATTCCACGAATTGTAGTTGCTTATAGGTTATATTATTTGCGGACGAATATTAAATCAATAGTTCAAAAGTCGAATAGATACGTCAAATATTTCTACCTATTCAGATAAGACGTATCGGCTGTCAAAATGCAATGCATGAGTTTCTAAATCATGCAATACTTCTAAAACTAATAGTAAGCTAGAAAATAAAACTGATAATTCTCGACTAGGACGTGCGAATCAAACTGGTAAATCAAAAGTAATATGTTTAGATTCACTCGTGTATCAACTGACGGAATATTTATTTTGTTACTGCAAACAGTTGACGAATAAAAATAAACAACGATACAAGTGAATGAATATCAATTCGCGTTTCAAATAAAACGAACAGCTTGGAATATTTCTGGGTGAAAAATAAAATAGTGAGTGCATTTCATCGACCTGTCGCAGTAAATATATTAGCAGAGTTGTTCAAATAGAAACCGCGGTACCAGAACTTAGTTAAATGAGTTTTTAATTCCAACGGACGAAAATTCAATTATCAGTGATAATTAACATCGCTTGCCTCTTTTAGAATTCTGCAAAATAAAAACTGTAAAGTTACTATACGGATATATCCATACGTGTTTCAATCAATTGGAGGTATAGAACAGTATTGATGTACCAAGTAAAAACTACATATGCAGAGATCATTTAATACGATTTGAATCAATACTAGGAGGTGTGGGGACTAGTGGGTATCGGAATTCAGGAGATAGATTGAAGGGCTGTCTAGAGTTTCACGTGTAATATGAACTGCCTATGTTAATACAATTACAATTCTACTATGTATTCTCGTATATATAAAACTATATTGTTTGTGAATTCGCACACGAACGTTAACTATAACTGAAGTACTTACTGATTTATTTAACAAAAATTTTGTGAATTCATTTTGCAACAAAATGCATTCCTAGATGCATTATATTGAATGAAAATCAGTTGTATGTAAAAAAGTTTGGTGAATTGAATTTATAAAGAATGTATTTCAGAATGCCCCATTTTTTATTGATATACCCCTCAACCCCGCACAGCTGATGGTGTCTGCAGATTGTTCGACGAATACTATTGAAGAAGTTTCTTGTTGAATTCGTGCCTGTAAACTACTTCATAAATTTTCACAACTTTTGCAGAAAGTAGATTTTCAATAGATCGCCAGATTTAAAAGTGTTGAAATTTTATTATGTGCTTTATTACATATTTTCAAACATCGTATGTACGTATGTATGTATGAGATATGAATGTCGCATAAATTATTTACTTTATTCACTTCTCATATCACGTCATAAAACTCATCACATTTCAATTCATTCTTTTTCAAAATTGAAAAAGAATATAAAGCTATTCTCAAGATCTCAAAGCTATGTTGTCAATTTCAGTATTATTATAATATTGTTTACTACAAGTATTCTTATGAATATATTGTTTGAATGATTCTATTTATAGATCTCAAAACACCAAATTAAAGTATATTGTAATGACTTATTCAGTTACAGTAATAGAAATCAGGTTTTAATTTCGTTAAAAATAATTCATTTATGCCTTAATTTACGTTTCATAAGAGACTCTTTTGGTGTGAAAATTTTACGCTTCAAAATAATGTCTTTCGAAATTTTATATGCTCACAAATATGTTGTCAATGTTTAAAAAAATATCACCTTCCTTTTGAAGATGAATTTTCATTTAATCTACAGCCCGCATAACATACTTGTACTGCTGGTTGCTGAAATTTCTTCTTCATTACTATTGCAAATATGTATTATGAAATAGCCTAAAATCAAAATATCTTTACAAGTATGATGTAACACACAGATTTATACAAATCAAACTAAAAAAAGATATTCGCAATAGTGTGAGAAATAAATAAACATTTAGAATATAATGTAACTAGATGCGTTGCAATGTACGTACGTGTTAAAATTTATCATAGAAACTAAAATTGATGCACGAACGTGTACGAATCCCGGTGAGAGTTCCGGTGCAATCTCGGTAAACTGTAACACGTGAAGCCACTCCCCGATACGATGGCATCAGCTTGAGTGACCAGATATATTTTTCATAATTTATAAGACTCATTTTTACACCTCCCTGGAGACATGGTGAGCTCGACGTAGCCAAGCTTGTTTACGAGATAGGAACAAGTCACATATACGTGTGAGCTCGCCGTATAGCAACGGAGTCAGTGAGCAAACAAAAGAAAAACGAACGGTGAAATAATTACGTCAACGAACAAAGACTACAAGCGGATAAACAACGTAACAAAAGCAGAATGTGCGTGCATAGGTACATGAAAAGTTCGGAGAGAATGACAGGTAAGAAACGGCATATTAACAAGAGAATATATGTATTAATACAGTCGCAAGACAGATGGTGCCATTGGAAATGTTGTTAAGGCAGTCGTCTACAAATTCTACCGTTGCACAACGCCCGACGAAAATAAAACAAATGAGAGTTCGACAAAGAAGAGGAAACAAATAAGAACAAACGAATGTATGAGTCTGAGTTTACTGAGTTATCGATACAATTGTGCCAACCATGGCTCTGGAAAATTACAAGAAAAAGCATTAAAATGTAAAGAGAGGTTTCGGTGGAAATATAATAACTTGAGGGCGTACTACCGACTCTAGGCAACAGAGGGCACGAGTGTCGTTGCTGGTCGACGAATAGCGAATTATTCGCCGTGAAATTAGAAGTTACAAACAATAAAATGTAAAAACACACGAAGCCATGTCCACTTGTTAAAATGTGACACGGATTACATTTACGGGCGAAGAGTTTCGCTAACTTTAATACTTGTTATACGAGGTACATCCCTTGTGCATGAACAGCAAAATACAGAGCAACATTTCCGTGTACGCTCGGCCGCTTATCAGCTTGCAATATATTATTCTTCAAACCACAATGTTATATATACCGCGCAGCAAGTATCTGTGGTTCATTTGAAACGTACACAGTAGTCAATAGCCGATAAATTTAAAATGAAAGAGCCTTTGGCAGCATACAAAAAAAATATCTGGTGCGTTGCTACTTTTCCATGTCAAGTAGAAGGTTCCGCCTAGTACTTTGCTCCAGTACTATGGAAGATCAAAGATAAGCTCGGATATAAAATTGTTTCAAAAATTACATCAGTAGTGCTCGCGGCGAACCATAAGTATAGAGAGAAAAACGTATAGAGAATGTACATGGACACTTGCAATGCAGCCAACCGAATAAAAATGAACATTTTCTAACTATTGTCTGCAAGCAAAAATTTCTTCAATTCCTTACGGCTACGTCGTAATGTAAGAAAATTATTTATCGAAATGAACAGAACACAATCAAGCAATTAAGAGAATCATTATCAACGCTACCTGTTTAAATTTCATATTAACTTTCAACTATTTGTTTATATTATATAAACGACAGGAAATCTTTGGAAAAGTCATATTTGGACGTCACCAATAAAAGCTCTCACAACAACAATAATAACACCAACAGAATGACGAGAGTCCCGTGGTTTTGTGGGGAGAGTTAGGTTAGGAAGTTCACTGTGACAGACTTCAAACAGCCGTATGAAGGATGAAGGCGAGACACGCGTGATGTAAACAGAGCTGGACGAACGCGTCATCACCCGACGACAACGCATTCGGGCTTCGTCTATTTCCGCGTATTGACAAGGCGAGTCCATTAAGGCGAATAGCCGAGTGAATGTTGGTGGGTTATATATATATACAGTAGCCAAACAGAGGAGAAGGACAGACGTCGTGATACTCCGTGGCTGTGATACTGATAAAAAGAAGGCCACTTTCATCCATCGATATGACAAGGGAGATGATGAACGATGATGGCGGCCAAGAAAGCCAAGCAAGCCCAACGGTAGAAGATATTTAATACCAGATGCGGAGCGGTCCATTAGGTGCCCGATGTTGCGGTCTTTATCGCACCATCCCCAACGAGATGTCGCGGCTAATGGATAAAGTGCACCGTTCCCGTTGCTGCACGAAAATATTTATTTCCAGTAATTGACGGATTCCTATAACCCTCTCACATCATCTCTTACGGATCCCAGCAAGCAGTGCTTCATCTCTCACCGAGTAAAGTGTCACGTTTCACCGGCCGTGCCGTGTCAACGTTGAGATTTCACACGCAAATACGCCGTGCGACGAGCAAGTATGCCTGTAATAAACAACCGCCGTGATGGTATGTATATATGTATGCTTACTTGATCCTCGTGCGAGATGCATGTACATGTTTAAACGAGCGTACGTGAGCTAGAAATAAAATTTACACGTATCTTGTACTCTAAATATATACGACCAACATACATGCGTCTAGTGCAAACACCGGACGACTTCAAATCACTACCAACTATCTCTGGTTTGAAATATTTTAATGTTCTCTTTTTCATATTTCAATTGTGGACGATCAGGATATATAATTGTTTGCTGAATATTTACGAATGAAATAAAATGATACATTTATAAGACTTTGTAATAGTGCAAGTATAAACTCATGTGGGAAATGTCTGAGTTTATATTATAGTGATGACATAATACATTGTCGCTAGAATATTTGCAACGTCATAATATACACTAGGTAAATAAACAAGTTCTATTTTTTAATTTGAAATACTAAGTTATTTACGAGCGAGCGTACTAGACAAAATAGCACCTCTTCTACTTTGTACTGAAGTAAGTATTCATTATACGGGTGCAACAGCTGAAATGAAGTTTACGTAGAAGTAAAAAGAAAAACTATATAAGGTGTAAACGAGTTTCACAAAGTTCAAAACAAGGGTAATTAATTTTCTAATTTAATATTTCTTTCATTAAATGTACCTAGTCAGACTAAATAGTCTGTCTACTAGTTGAAAAATAAAGCCGCTTTTTTCATGCACTGTAGTTTCACATTTCTAGTAATTTTTCATTGCTTTGGTTGGTAGCATTTCTTTGAAATAACATAAAAGCATATGATGTTTTTTTATTGAAACTGACATTTGAATTAAATATTTCGTCTGTAATTTTTCTAGTGTTGCACACAGAAAGAATAAATTACACAAAGCAACACTCCATATACAAAACAAAAATGTTGGATGCAAAGTAAGAATTAATTGATTTTCAAGTGGACATTGAAGTGAACTGTGTGACTTTTGTTTCAATGTAAACATAGAGAAGCCAAAGTGAAGACTGGGGAGAATTGTTCATCAAATGCCAGTAACTGGTGTGTACCAGCCAATGTCCGGAAGTGATTTAATATTGAGCGGTAGTCTGCAGTTTGGAACTGAGACTGGTATGATCTAAGACTGTTTCGGGACGGCAACTGTAATATTGAAATGCGAATACAAAATCAATGAGCTCTCATGTACAAACGACAAGGACTTCAAACAAAGAAGGAATTTGGCACACACGAAGGGCAGTACGTAAAGAATGGAATAGAACCAAGCGTCCAAAGGCAAGAGACGACACGAACAGCACCGACCGAGAGATCGACGCGAGCAATATAGCCTTAAATTATTAGTCAAGTATTTACAAAAGAATCGTTGGCATGCGCGTATTAAGTTGCTGTGTCGGAAGCGACATCCTTATTGAAAATATTCCACCAGTGATGGGTCGCCATTAAAATGACCCGGGACCTGACAGCTACTCCATCTAGTAAAGTGCTCCCTGACATATGCCCTTTGTCCCTAAATGGAGCATGCGCATCAATACGGACAAAAAGATGGGTGCTTGTTTGCTTGTATGTATGGGAAAAACTACATATTTACATTTTTATACATTAATCTTAGCAGCAGAAAACACTATTCAGCTTTCATGTTGAAATATTTACGAAAAATATTACCCGACATGATTGAACGGTCCCGGGGTATATTTATTATTATTATTCACTTTTGATTATAATAATAATGTCATTAAGTATTATAATTTACACTAACACGATTTATTATTGTTAAACTTAATTTAAAATATTTTTTTCTTATTTATTACGACATATGATTAGGTTAGAAAGAATTTCTACATATTTGTTTTTTGGTATTTGTATTTTTCGATATAATAAAACCGAATTTTACATCATAAGTTTATGTGCGAAATAAAAGAAATATATATATATATATATATATATATATATATATATATATATATATATATATATATACCCATATAAGACCCATAACTTCTTCACCTGTAAACACATCTACATATTCTTGTTATATAACTTTATGATTCTCAATTTTACACGGAATAATTTTTACATCATGCTTCACTTTCACGTTTTATAGTTCATTTTGTGACGGTCATTTGGCTAAATCTAGATTATATCTAGGGTAGGTACCAAGTAAAAACCAGAAGACTGCAAATAGAATAGAAGAACAAGACGAAGAAGAATTCTCTTTCTAGTAAACTAAAACCGCCTGTCGGTCCGTGTGTACCTCGGAACTTTTTCGCCGACAAGACGAATCAATATAAAACAGACGCAATGTTCACTGGCAACGGAACAAACATCACACCTAAAACTAGATTCGAATACGGAAGTTCCTGTTTAAACCGAACAACACACAATCGATAGTACGCAAAGTTCCCTGTACGCGTCGCTACCGGCACACGCAGACAACAGTCAGTTTGAAGCGAGAGGCCCGCGTTGGGGGCTAGGTGAGATAGACGAACATTCTAACGGGCAGAGATATAGCTGGGATTGTACACAGTGGAATGCTAAGATTCCGTTAAAATCTCACAATTACAGGTCCCGTGCGATGGCGAAGTATTGCGAAAAAGAAGAAGACACGCCATGATGATAAATGGATTGGAGTAGATCATCAATTATGTCCGCATTAGTATGTCGTCTACGTTGACGTGGTATAGGATTAGTACAAAGTTATCCCGCGCGTACGCCGGAACTGCGGTGGCGCTAGTCTCGTCTTGTGTGTGTGCTTGTACACCCTCTCCTGCCGCGGCAAAATCTTGCACAGTCCATGTGCTGTTGCTGTTTCTTTTTGTATTTGGGAAATTTTGAAATATTGCAGTCTGCGACAGCGTGCCCGATCGGGAACGATTTGAATGCTAAGAGAGAACAAATCATGTTTATGATACACACTATGTGCACGTTACTTTGTGAAATATTACCCGACACATGATGCTTTTTACATCATCCACTACCGAACAATACATTGGAATATATTAGAGTGTAATCGGATTTTGTAGGAACAAACATTAAATAAATTGCAACAATGTGACACACAGAACGACGTTTGTTTATATACATACATATACTTGCATTTGTTGAAAGCTTTTATAAATGTACCAGTACAGTGAGTCAATATTTATCGCATGATATGAACCGTGGAAATATATAGTTATAAATGCTAACCTAATGCTACAGATTAAAATTGAGTCGAAATAAAACAAAGATATTGTTTTAACATCAGGAATAATATGAAAATAATGTTGGTGAGTTATGTGCAGAGGGGTTTTTGGTGAGTTAACTGTGAGAAAAGGATAATTTGAGCGTGAAAAATAGAGGAGAGCATGCATGAGAAAATACAAATGGGACGACATGTGAGGTTTACGAAGTCAGAAATTAATGAGAGGAACCGTGAGGAATAAACGCCTGGATCGTAGGCAGCAGGCAAGCACCAGTGTATATGTGGTTACATATAGAGCAAGGGTGTGAGGCCGATGTGTTAATGTAAATAAGGCGAAAGAGGAGGAGCACGAAAGGAGATAATGCGAGCAAGCGACTAACGTCGTATTCTAATTAAAATCAGAGCAGCAATCGCGCTATACTGTATTATATAGGTCACTTAGAGGACCCGCTTTACAGTACTGTAACGCAGGGGGATCCCGCGGGAGTACCCGCGGGAATTATAAAACTAATTTACAGAGAACTGACAGAAAAAAAAAAACAAGTATAGTTTGAGAACTGCTGATTCCAATAAAGAATTATTAAAATTACTGACATTTCAACTGTCTGACAACCGATCGGCTAACGGGAATAGCTCTCCTTGTAGTTATCGAGTGCCCCCGGCGCAGAAGTGTTTCCATCTTCAACGTTTTTTTTTTTTTAATTTTCTTTCATCTTCTCTTTTGAGCAATTTCGCTAAATTAAAACAAGAATGAAACGTCCTTGAGTTCCTATAAATCCTCAAATGCGCAACTAAATTACAAAAAGTGATCAATAATTACGAGTATTGAAAATCCTAATCAATACTTTCAATAGACCACTGTGAAGACACGTTACATGGTATGTAATATTCATTATAACGATTGTGAAAAAGAAGGTTAAACAATATTGCTATTTTTTTTTCATGTTTGTATTTATGTAGGGATTAAAAGTGGAGGGTCTATATTTATCCCTAAATGTGACATTTCTGCAATAACATGGATTATGCAGAACGCACGTTGTGCACACATGTTTCATTTGTCCGATTACGCAGGAACACTGAAAAATACTAGTACTTGTATATCATTAGTTAGCATTAACTAGAAACATTCGAAATTCTTCGTTGGAATGTTCTACTTTATATAAACTTCTGTCATTGTCAGCAGATAATATTACCTGACTGTTTCATTCCTGTAAAATATAAAACTATACAAGTAAAAATACTTCTATGTCGATCTTCTGTCAATTTCAGACCTTTTACGATAACAAACGTCAGTGTACACCTTCACATAACCTCACTTCACTGTGCTTGCGTACGTAACGGTAATTTATGCGAAACGGGATAAATCACGATGAATTACCGACCAACGAACCGGGACTTTGATGGACGACCATCGACGGACCGGTGTCAATGCGTTAACGAATAATTATAAATTATTACTACACTGACATCCCGTGACGGTGAGCAGACGCCATGTTGAATTGTGGAAAAAATAGAGCAACGTAACGGTAACGTAAGCGGTGTACACTGAACGAGCGGATGATATTATATGGGCAAAACTTTTTAATGGGATTTTTTTTTTTCGAGGATCAAAGTACTTTAAATTACACTACGTAATAGGTTTATACGTGTACTTTATAAATTATTGTTTGTTTGCGGGAACTACATGGACTGTGACGTGCATTTTCGGGTAAATATTTTTTATCTGCTCAAATCGATGTGAAATAATATTTCAATAAACTTCGGAATAAAATATCAAAAAAATCTACAATTCGTAATAGTGATATTTTAAAATCAATTACAGTCATATTATTGAATTCAATAAAAGTAGGTCAATATTCTAGCTGTGAAATTTAATATAAAATGTCATATTTGGAATGTAGAATTTCATCGTTCCAATGTTTTTGTTTTTCAACAAATAGACTTTATAACAAAAACAAAATGACGCATATTCTGTGAAATTTGAATTACGTAATTCTTTGATTAAAAATTTTGGCTAAAATAAATACGAATTTAAAGTAACGAATTACGTTCTGATATTTACATATGGAATATAAAAAAGGAAATTATATAGTGAATACGTGTGTGCGTGTTTGTATGTGGTTTGGGGGGGAGTTGATTCTATTTTCAGAGGAGTAAATATGGCTTCATTGGATATCTTCAAGAGAGAAAGTTGAATGCTTGGTATATATGTATGTAAATTACGTTAAGGTACAGTTTGAATTTGCAAATCTAGAAATAAAACGAATAAAATCCGGATGTAATAGGAAATATTTGAAACATACGTGGGAATCACAGATTCTATCCATATGTAAGAATTCAATACGCATACATTTTGTTTTTTTTATTGAAATTGGAAAAATCAATATTTTCTTTAGATCGGTGTGCTTCGGTTATGCGTTTATATAAGCCAGCTAGCGAGAATGACAGTGTTAGGAGCGGTGCAGAGAGGAGAAGGGAGAGGCTGAGTATTCGTCTAACATCGTTAGTGCCCGCGGGTACCCTCGTCACTGCTGTAACCGTTACAAAAAAGGGCAAGCAACCCGCTTAACCTCACAATATAACAACATTACAAATATAACACCTGTCAAAATATTGAATTACTCTGGACCGAGTTACCGTTGTCATGTGCTAAACGATGCAAGCTATTTTTGCATAATCATCACAAATAACGTACAAAAAACAACGGGGGATTGTAACCTATAAGGACATACCCCCCCATTTAACATAGTCGCTGAAGCTTTTCAGCATGAAATGTTAACGTAAATAAATAAAACCATAAATGGTTTTATACACCAAGGACTACATTTTATTTTATATGTATATAGCAAAATATATTTTATATCCGCAGTAGACAATGCATTTGTTGTTTGAATTTCTATTTAACTTGTTAGTGATTTACATTGACAGGTTTTATTAAATTGAATCGTGCAATAGTTATGTTTGTTTCATGAATATCTTGTTACCAGCAATACATTTTTTCGATTGCTACATTAAAAATGAATTAATATAGATGAAACGTGAAATATGTTATGCAAAGTATAATTTCCTAGAATTTTCATAAACAATTCGATTGCCAGGCACCAGGTGCTTTGTTAAGTTTTGATGATATTTTACATTAATACAGCTTCACCGCAGTACTAGATTCTAACCAATCACGGCCGACACAAACTGAACGAGAAACACAGTACAATGGGCCGGATAATTTCCCAGAATTCTTGCCAACACTGTTGCCAGAGTATTGATGGCATTGTGGGTAATGCAATGGCGTTAAGCCTGCTCTAATTGGTCAGTAGCAAACATCCGTACACAACATGCGAGAACGTATGTGTTGTAATTTGCACGCATTCGAATCAGTTTATTCATCGGTTCGGGCACACTCATTACGATACAAGTAACAAATACAATAATATATCAAGGCTGGGTGCAACACTCTCTGCACATACTATACACTGCCGTTATAGTCTATCCATAGATATAAGAACTTGACATGATTCCTTAATAGGTAGGGTGGTACCCTTCACAGCAGGAGAGGCCATAAACTACTAGTAGTGGCGGTATTCAGGTACATTTGTAATGCTCTTAGCGGGAAAGACAAGAGACATTTTGTCTATAATTAAGACGTAATAATAATTTATTGAATATTACATTTATTTATGTTAATTTGTATTATTATTGTTAAGATGTATATCATATTTTTGTTGTTATTTTTCAAAATGTATTTATAAATTTCTGAATACAGCTCTGCTTTTTATTCGTTTACTGTGTCGTATAATTTGGGATAATCCTCTGTTAATAGCATGCTGCGTTTAGTCAAGTTCTTATATCTATGGATACACTATACACGAACATACAATGCAGCACTGAGCTGTCACTACACAAGGCAACACTGTCAAGTACGCGTATAACATGTGCCGATTCGTTGAATATCACTTGTTATCGTCACACCATGTTGCCGGACAAGCAGCGTGCTAGTACGCGTAAATTGTGTTAAAACTTTGTGTTCTATTATCAATATGATTGTTCAAATCTGATATATTGTACATTATCAAACTTGCTGATCTAAGAAGACAAAATAAAGCTTCTCTTTAACATGTAGATAGTGTTTTTTTTATATATGTACACACTGTAAATATACAATATTTTGTTGATCATTAACTAATAACAACATGGACTTTGAAAGAGATAGATGTGTAAAATAAATAACGATATTGTTGTACAGTAAATAATTCATTGTAAATAAAGGAAATAACGTATTCAATGTTTTTATTTGCCACATCGATTCGTGTTTCCATTATTTATCTATATAGCACATCAATGTGTATCGAACTGTGTTAAGTGAGTGTTAAATATAGTCATAATATTGATACAAAACATATATTTACAATCAAAATACCTCCATTTTTATTCGCAGTTTATTTAAATACACCCAATGTTAGGTACACAATTGTTTCCAAACAGACAAACTGATGGTAACAATTATATTTAACAATCTTGGTAGGCTATTAAATTGTATGAGAGAAAAGGGGCTTGCTATTAAACAGAGTATACGTAGAATTAACTTTTCCCGTCATTGTGTGGGTGTGTGTGTGTGTGTCTATTATGATATAACAGTTTAGGAACTACAAAATGCTCGTGAGTTGTCATCGTGATGTAAAATTTATTACAAAGATAGTCCGTAGGTATATACATATATATACATACATGTCAGTTGCAAAATTCATTGGGGTGCTATACAATTACACTTTTCCCCATCCTCTCTACCCCCTCGCGCCACTTTACATGAAATTGTGTAACAAAACCATTGGATCATGAAGGGTTGGAGACTAAATGACATTATTACATGAAAACATTGTCATCGTGCGTAGAGGAAAAGGGTTGAAAACCCAAACATACATACATACATCGTTACATTATACATGGACATATATGTATGTATACAGTCATAGGAATAAATACATGTACAAACATACACACAAATTTAACGTGAACAACAGTTCGTATAGACGGAATATTAATAACAGATTTATTCGCACAGATTTCCCACAGTTGTAATTAAATGAATTCGAATGAATGTGAATTAAATATTTCACACAAGCTGGACACGATTTTCTCTTTTTAGAATTAGGTAACAACGTTCTGATGAAAGTTATAAGCATGATTTTAACGAAGGGTACGAATGGTGTTTTGCACATTACCATTTCACATTCTAGGTTATTATATATAGAGAAAAATGGTGACGCAGATGTCAAAAAGCAATTATTTATAAATGGGATATTACAAAAGGAAGTATGAGAAATAAAATTTTATTGTGCGAAATTATTTGGCTCTCTTTATATGAAAAATTCATAATTTTTTTTATTTATTTTATTTTTATTATATATGTATATATATATATATATATATATATATATATATATATATATATATATATATATATATATATTATATAGCAAAAACACATACGTATGTTGTAACAAAATTTCATCAGATAATGAGGATCCATAACAATATCGTAAATTATTATTTTATTTTTTAATTTGAACCAACCAAACCAGATGGAAACATGATTTTAACGAGCTGCTGTTTCGGTTGTAATTAGCTGAACTGTTACTAATGACTGACAATGTCACCTGCACAACATGTGACCGAAACCATCGATTTAGAATCGCATGCACATATATGTACAGTTGTCTCTATGCATAGTTTATACAGAGTGATCCAGAATATACATATATATATATATATATATATATATATATATATATATATATATATATATATATATATATATATATATTGACCGGCACGAGACTTGAACAAATTCGTATCATGATCAAAACTTAATTTCATTCTCTATGCGCCAAAGCTGAGTAACACAGTTTACTGTCAATATCACAGCGATGTGGCAAAGAAAGAATCAGAACGAAGCGGCACGATCATTCATTCTAGATCACTCTGTATGTACCACTACACATAGAAACGTATATATATAGGTAATAGGTATTACAGCTACGGGTATTCAACAAACATATTAACGTACTTTTCATGTGCAATTAGAATCGTATTAACTTGGCCGTGAAACGGGAAATTTACTAACAAGTTACCGGAATTATAGTAGCTATACTAAATAAACGGATAATAGTTTGGCGAATTAGAAAATCGGTCTATTTTATTACAAAACAAAAACAAACAAAAATCTATAACCAAAGAATTCACCACACACGACTTTCTTATACTCAATTTAAATTGGCAGATATTTGACTTTTCAAATGCGTATTTCTGTAAATATTTTGTCTTTGTTTTGTTTTTATAGCATATATGATATTTTAAATACATGCCAATATATAAATACATTTTACTCAAAATTACATAAAGATAGAACATTTTTTCGTAACTTTCAAAACTTTTTCCATATCTCATTTATTTTCTCCAATAATTCGCAATGTTCGATTTTGATGTTCAGTAAACTTCCTCTTCCGGTTGTGCGATTATGCTAGAAATCTAATCAGCTCTTCGTATAATCAATAAACTTTTAAATATGAAGTTTCATTGTTCTGTCTTTGCTCGTGTTCAGGATAATAATAACAGACACACATCCACACACACCGACGTCATTGTGAAAATAGTCAAAAAATATTAAGGGAACCTTAAAACATGTATTTCCATCAAATTCTCGCAATCGAAATTTTTCATGATTCCTATACTTCCTTTATACTACGTATAAGAAAGTAAATAACGAATAAATTTTCATAAAATTAATTATTAAAACAAAATACTATTTTTTTTTTCTAATTGAAATCGACGAATGCGTGACGAACATTATAATTATTCTAATATGAATAATCCAGTTCAGTTAAACTTTATACAACTCTATTTATAATGTAAATGAAGTTTCTACGTTTTTTTTCCGCTAGTAATTAAATATTTCCCGAGACGGAAAAAACAAAAACGACAGGAGAGTATTATAATAAATCATATGAAGACAAACTAGTTACCTTAGAACTTTTCTGAATATATAATTTTAACTTCTTTGTCTGTTGTCGCCATTCATGAATAGACATTGAATGTAATAAAATTTTCTTTCTTTTTGTATGCGTCTTGTGTTCCATTGCACTGCTTCTAAGAATATTGCAATGTAAAAGATCTCTATATGTCAATTCGATTTAACATTGGCTTGAATTACATATGCTACGTATGAGAAAATTACGTTCAATTTCGTTCCAATACAATTTACCGGCATAATCCTGTCGAATCTATTTGTAATCTAGAATTGAATAATTTCCTTCTTCGCGAATATTATTTTGAATTATACTATCTAAATATATACATACTGTACAACAAAAAAGGATCAGAAAAATATTCCGGTATTCTGAAGCCTGTATATATAAAACTAGGAAGAGAGATTCGATTAAAATTCACAGTATTCTTTGCATTTACATAAAACGTCCGAGGGGCCCCGTTATTTTTTCAGGGTTGCCAACGTTGTGTTCCAAATATGGCCTTATTATATTTACAAGCTTGTTTGTTATGCATTAATTCGTATACAATGAAAATGATAATTTAATAAATTCTTCAGCGAGAAACAAAGATTGTGATCATTAAAAGTCAACGTCAAATTAAAGTGAACAAGAAAATACAGGATATTTCTACATAACCTACATCAGCTTTGAGAGGACGAATAATTTTTCTAAAACATTCTTGTGAGATATGCTGGGTACGACAATGAATCAACGGGAAAATAACAAAAATTAATACATGTTGAACATTTTGAACATACACCGGAGACTACAGCAAATAGTATAATAAAATTTTATTACGCATAGCCATTTACAAAATGAAATATACGCAGGTTTCTATGAAGCAAGTTTATACAAGTTGTAAAATTGCATATTTACTTCGATTTCTTGTCGATGTTCTCAGTGAATAATAAAAAAATAGACTCTTCCTAGAATGAATACAGTGAATTTATCTGTAGAACACGTTGTTACTTGTTATTGATAGTAGAATATTACTGAGAAATACTTTGTATCTGCATATTTCATGTCGTCATGCGATCTTTTACGAATTCTTTTTGTTAGGTTATATTATAAAATACAAACATTGCAAAATAATACTTCCTCATTGTTTAGTAAGAACAAAACTGTTCTTTCAAACTGTGTAAATAGTTTCTGTTGAACATTATCACGACACCTAGATGTACATCACACTGAACTCAATTCTTAACACAGATTTCGATTGACATTCTGCCAACATTGGTAGTTAAACTACCCGTGCTCCACTTGACAACATTGTTACTAATATTGCATTCCTCATCCACTGACGAATTCCTCATCTTCTGTCTCTGTGGTATACAACATATTCCATTATCGTCTCTCCCTGTCTTTCTCTCTCTTTCTCTCTCTCTCTATTGCACCTCGTGCTTGTGTCTTCTTCATATTCCTGTTCCCTTTAACAATTCTACTACGCCGTTTGTTTCTATTCTCTCGCAGACATCTCCGCACTTCACATATCTCTTCATGCATAAATAACGTTAGCGAACGTGAATTTTGATGACGGTAACGACTTGTCATTGTTTCAAACGGCGTCTAAAATATAAATTAACTGTCGCTAGGCAACGTACAGATCACCAAACTCGTTGGCATCAAATCACTGTTCACTTAACTCTTCGGGAATAATTAATAGAACGTTCTATGTATGAGCACACTGAACTGTGAAGTTTGTGTACAACTTTATAGTAGGTTCAGAGGTGTGTCGCAAAATGGTTTTTCTTGAATAAATTTGTACCACAACGAAACGTAAAAATGGAGTTGGTCCCTTGTAGGCGATTCCCTACACCACGACTTGCTAACGTTAATTCACTGCGCTAATAACTTCACTCCTATTGATATAATTTACCGCTAATTTACGTTACGAATCGCGGTGTAATTTAAACATAATTTATTATCCCCATAATTCCAAATTATAGCCTTGTTATAATTCCCCCGTGCCATTTTTTTTTTTTTTTAAAACGACGTGACAATTTTATGCTCTCGTAGAACAATGAAAATTCAGCGAAAAGAAGAATCCTAACTCAAAGTTTTACCAAGTTCAAAAAATAAATAATGATTTTAAATCTAAATAATACTATTGTAGTATATTATTTAATAATTTAGCTAGTTACTTCTAATAATCCTTGCTACGCGGTGCCTTTTGCTAAACCCTTCTCCATGCTACGCCACTGCTTATCAAACATTGAATCTGGCTTGTGTACGCGATGCTCGTTTCAATAAACATGTATAAAAACAAAAGCACGACAAAAGCCGCTCGTTGCAAATAAAACGAAACGTCAAAACCAAAATCCTTCCAATTTCCAAGCTAGCTTGATGGTGTTGGGTTGTAAACTAGTTGAATATCTCAACTCTTTTGACTGTGTGTGTGTGTGTGTTTTCATGCGAAGATGAATGAATGAACGAATGCTACTGTTGCCGAACAGACATTTACCGACTGCGACAGAGAGCTAGGCACTGTTGATAAGGAAGATTTTGCGCGTGTGCACGACATGGAGTCCCACGTTGCTAGTCTCCAACTCACGTGTACCGGCTCACGGATCGATATATACCAGATTGCGTTATCCACCCTGACGGTGCCCCAATGGCTCAGCACGGTGACAGTAGAAGTGAGGGGATTGTAGTGCGGTACGGACAGGATGGAACAAGTCGTGTTATGTCGACTAGGACTAGACAGAACTTTGTGAATTCTACGCATACTACGCGCTACAAATATTAGTTGGAATATACTGCATATATTGACCATAAATATATATATGTTACATATAAAATAAGGTTAAAAATCTTCGCGAATAAATTCGAGGAATTGAACAATGTCATGTTGAAGTTATATAGGATAGTGTTCAAGTTTAATAACGATTCTAATTTCCATAGTAATGTGCTCCTTCATCATTGTTTATCTAACAGAACTGTGTAAGATCATCTGTTTGGTCGAGCAATAATGGCAGCAGATACTTGATATTAATTATTATTGTCACTAAGGTTCGATTACATGAGCAGAGATTACATTTGACCAAAGATTACACTATCAAACTAAACTACTGCATAGTTGAAATAGGATAATTTCGCACTGATATTCTTGACATTACTAATAACAATTAATTAAATCTAATCAACATAAAATAAAAAGAACTCTTCACTTTGTATGACTAAATGCAACGAACAAGAAAAGTGTCAGAATTAACAAATAAATTTTCATCAAAAGGAAACTTCTTGTCCGGAAATTCCAACAAATTTAAGACGCACTCATAAATTAAGACAACAAAAAATATATATTGCACAGCTGCGTGATATACAGCTATGTTCACTCTGTTGTAATACATTTTTTTCCTCCTTTTCGCGTTGCTACTTTCACGTTTCACTGCGTTCCAGCATAGCGGCGGGCTATATTCATATCGCACGAAACCCGGAACAGGAAATCTGACCAACGTACAAACACAACATCAACCTACCACGGCTATCACTGTGTGTAAATGTACGAATAACATAGGGTTATAGAGGAACGAACGTGTGTTGACAAGCGGCTGAAAGGAACATTTCATTCGGCATTTTTACTTCGTCACCCTCTTTGTTATTTTAATTATTTTGTGACATGGCTTGTGATGGTATCACGCAGGAAATATAACGTACAGAATAAACGTACACAGCGATATTAAATAACATTAGATAACACCGAGTGCCTACGTTATTAATGAAAACCTAACCTAAAAATGCTATTACATATGTCAAATGTACATTACACGTAATGTCTTCATACTGAATGCTGGTGTCTAAAGGTACAAATACGTTCAACGATTGCTATCTAAGGAATGAAACCAATTGTTTTATAAACAAGACAAAAGAATGTGCCGTCGGTGAGCAAGTTTGTACATGTTTGTACAAAATACGTAAATAAAAACAAAACTTGTCGTATCGGGACGCATGTGTTTCTCTGTGTTTTTTTCTCTTGTTTGCCGTTTGTCAATAAATTCACGTTAACTTTTAGGTAAAACAACCCACTAGTGACAAAACTATTCACACTTGAATATAAATTCGTCAAGTTGTTGTAAAACATTCGAAAGTACTGGTAAAAAAATGTATTATAAACATATATCAGTCCGGACTTTAAGACTTAAGTAAAAGTAAATTCTATTTTCTCTTTCTATCTTTTTTTTTTAATACCTACTTTAAAGATACAAAATCCAATTTCAAAGGATTATAGATATTCTCGTAATGAACTAAACTTATTAACTTGATTAGCTCAATGTTATTACTGTGACATAACCTAAATTAATAGAAGTAACAAAACAAATGATAAATTAATGTACTGTGTTGTTCGTGTATAAAAGTGTTTTAGTTCATTTCGACTATACCTAGTAAATCATTTTCACTTTGTCACGTTTTCCATTTTATCTGTCAGGGTAGAAATCTCGGTGCAAAACTTACAGTGTCAAGTTATTTTGTACAAATTTAATGTACATTTAAATATTTCACAAACACGTTCCTGTCATGCCGTACTGTTTTGCCATTTTACTGACTTATGCTACGGCTGCTTTTGAAGTCACATGCTGCTAAGTTTTCATTTGCCGGCAACTGTAACTTCTCGGCGACGACGAGTTCCACTCGTTATGCGAAAATTTTCCATTAATTATACAAAGGAGATGCAAATTTGCTATGTAAATAACGCGTAATTTAACTTTTCTCTTCATTGTCTTCCCGGCACCGCCCCCGTATTGATTTAAACGTTTAAAACGTTAATTGAAAATTAACGGTCAATTATTTTTCCGTGAACTGGTACAGTTCAATCTGGGTGTACGACGTTGTGAACTATGTTTTCATACTTGCTTTCATTATACTGAAGGTATTTGATGTATGTTTCATATTGAGATGTTTGATACAACCAGTATTACACGTGAGTAATGCGGGTAGCAAATGCATATATCACGGGCGCTATTATTCTTGTTACATATATTATGATTTCAGAAACATGCTTTTAAAATTTTCTTCATTCATTCAGGTTGTATTATAATTTGTACATCATGTACCTATTTACATGCCTATGTTAATCTTCATTACTACTCTAACAAACTAGTACACCTAATGCACTCGAAACGAAAAGATTTTTAGGTTAACCCTATAAAAAAACCAGCCGCCCCTTTTGCGGCCGCTTTTAGCGTCGTATCTTAAAATGGAAAAAAAAAACCCGTCGTGAAAATCTGCCGTTATTTTCGTAAAATTTTCTAATGACTCACTTCCGTTGCGTCCGGATTTCCGGGTGTGTAAAAAGTTCAGCATATTTACAGAGCATGGGCGAGGCGGCACAGTCTTCATATCGCAAGGCGAACGAGACGAAGCAGCGTAAGAATATCATTAGCAGAAAGAGCGGGGGTGTATGTGTGAATGCACGAGTTGCGATAGGTTTCTTATCAAGACCTTGTCGCACAATGATTAAATGAAGCGTGTATTTTGTAATTACCGCACTACCGACTCGGGTGTAATAGATGTGCCACTTCAAACACAAGACTCAATCGACGCGGTACGTCGTCGTATATCCGAGCCCGAAGACTCTCTCCTCCATATATAGATATATACCTACACAATATACGAACTTCATGTAGCCGTCGCCAGGCCCGTACTAGCTCCTTCACCCCTCGTAACTTTCCCACAAAGTGTAATTAACACGAAACGTAATATCGTTCGAAATTACATTCTTACGGTGTACAGGTTAAAAATTGGACTTATATTAACACAAATTCATTTTCTATGACAGACATTTCGAAGAACTATTCTTCAAGTTAATTTTTATCAATTTTTTTACGCTGCTGTAAAATAATTAATAAGTCCCATTTGAACCATATAAAGTTCATTACAGAATTTTTTAAACAGTAAATTATATATTTTACATCCTCTACTTCATCTTTTTTTAGTTGTAATAAAATTTTACCTCGTGACATATTACGGTGAAAAAAATGTGTTTATTTTGCAAATTAGGTTAAACGGTCATATTTATTTTATTGCCTGGCATGTATAAAAATGTCACGCGTTTAGAAAGTAATAAACATGTTAAGGATGTTGTGGGCACGTGTAAATATAAAATATTTAATTAATGAACTGCAGTGCACAATGGTAAAAGTTACTGAACAGGAGAGTTTGCAAACCATTGCATTTAATTAATGATTAACGGCAAATTGAAACAGAAAATAGAAAAGTATACCTTTAAATAACTAAACCGCACATCCGGCGGTAGATTCATTAGAAATGCAATGATTCATTTATAAAATGTTAGTTAACCAATATCATAGTTTACCAGTTGGTGTAATTTTCACATAAGCTGTAACTCAACAACGTATATTAATAACAGTAACCGTTACGGAGTAACGTTGCTTCAACATAACCATTAACTATAACCACGGTTCATCATTGGTTGCTTGCTGGTTACTATTACATATAGTAGAATGTAGATGGGTGAAATGTCAGTCGCTAATATCCGTAGCAACGAAGCAATAAGTTCTAATTCTGTGTCTGATGCACAGTGGAACCAGTCAGCCCGTTTCCAGGATGTATAGCAAGCCGTGTATCAGTCCTACCCCCCTCTCTCGTCCTTTAACTTTACTCCTTCCGTTCGTTGTTATTCACGCGCTGCGCTAGACCTCTCTCTCAATCCTTTTCCATGTGTTGCTTACGCTGTATCATACTAGCTGCATCTCTCTCTGTTCTCTACTCCCTGCGTGTAATCTCTAGCTCTCCTTCCTCGCATATTCGGTATCCGTTTCTGAATCCGGTTGGTACTAGCACCCATGAACTCCACGGGATTCTCTCATCTATACGTCTGGTTCTCTGATTTCATCTCTCTTCCTGGTTGAAATCTAGTGTCTAGCTAACTCTCTTGCATTCGGTCCTCGTCCCAACCTCTTCCTATACCGCCTTTGCTCTTAACACACGGTACAGGATCACCAATATTGTAACCTCTATCTTAGATCACTACTAGCTGCTAATTTTACAGCAATCCGCTGAATTAATTTCACCAACGTCAATCACTGTCATTCGCTGTTCAAATTAAACTACCTAAATCTTATGGACATGTTTCTTACAAACCCAAATTAACAACAAACGAGTGAGGAGTTTGTGTTATAACTAAGAACAGACCGAGAACAATATCTAGAATAAAAATTACTAGACTTGTGTATAGAAATTAACAAGCACGAATCAGACTGAAACTGTTTTCTTGCAATAAGTTTTCGTAAAGTTATACTCATATTTTACTGACAACACGGGCGTTTGCGAGGTGAATAACCAGGCGAAGTCTTATCATTTATTAACACACGTTGATAAAAGTTTGTGCATATTTAATAAACGTGAGTTTCTAGTCTCGAGGCCTGGTACATCTTAACGTTGAATTTATTCCAACTGTTTCGTAATGAAACTCTGAATAAATACCAACGCATACTTCCTGTTAAATATTAGCACAGTATCTAATATTATAAACAGTGGAAACATATATGAATAATGGAAGGTAAACGTTGAACAGGACATTGTTTTACACCTGAAATGATCGTGTTTTGTCCGTTTCCCAACTGTGTATGTTGAATTATTTACCGCAGCAAAACGCGGGAATTGAACAGGATATATTGGGTCAGAGAACCGCAAATTTGAATGATGAAAAGGAATGAATATGTGCGCATTTTGTAATAAAAACTAAACGCTTATATTAATTAATACAGAATGAAAATAAAATATGTATATTTGTAAAATTACGCGTTGCTATATTCAGTAATCAATGATAAATCAAAGAAAAAGAATCATCTCTTTCTTTTAAAGAATTTACTTGAAATTCACTGCTGTTTAACAGTTTACAAAACCACTAGTTTACAAAATATCAATAAGGCCATTTGAAGACTAAGAAACTGACGACAGACCCCCCTTGTAATCACAATCTGATATAATTTCATTTAAATTGCTAACTAATATTAAATATTACGCGCGAGTAAATTAACAATTGGCATTGCGTGAAAGGAATCGTCATCAAACAGTCCTTAGTTCGGAGTTTCTGCCGCGCAATACTTGCTGGTTCTACAAGTTTTCGTGTGCCCCCAAAATGGAGACAATCATTTCCAGCTTAACCGGGGAACGTACAAGGAGTATTCCTAAACTATCCAGTCATTTCAGTGTTCGACTGTTAGGTGAGATTATGTGCCAAACTAATTGTGTCACCAAATATGAGCGCTCTCACTGATAATCACTATGATCTTCTATGTGTTAATTTTGCTGAAACTGGTTCAATTTTAACATGAAGTCATGTTTACCTTCGGCTTTCATTTTGAACGTCGTCATTGCCTAAACATTCTATCACATCGTCATCAAGGGCTCCCGCTTGGCATTCTATGCAAACCTAGTCTAAACATACACACATATCCCCATGGATTCACTATAATTCGCAATATACCCAACTATTTTCTCATTGGCTAATAAGAAAAACTTTTTATTATCTATATATAATTAATATAACCTTCTTCTTTTTTCAGATGAACTCTTCGTTAGTATGGTATTAATGAAAACATCTATAGGTAAGAAATACAGAACTATTTTTTTTTTTTAATTATTGTAATACATATTTTTAAACGTACAGCGTTTCATCATTTCTACAATTAAATCATAAAAACAGCTAGGAATGTTTCGTATCAATTTATGCATGTAAATACAAAATGTTCGTTACACGTCGTTGCGTGTTCATATTTCAAACGGTGGCAGGCTTGTTGACTGTTTACAACGGGCCGTAAATGTGAACAGGGGCTGTTATCGTAATAACGCCGGTGAATATTACGGATCTTAAACTTTCTTAACATGTGAACTGAACATATGCATACAGTCGGTGTACTGTTACATACCAACATACATATTCATTGGTGTTTACGTTACCCTTACGTAATGTTGGTATCTCTAACCGCACGCTACTGTCAAATATAAACAAACGTACATTATCCTCTATTATTTCATCCATGCTTACAAACTCGGCTGCAAAACTTACTATTATCTTTAATTATTGACACAGTTTGTAATTTAAAGATTGAATTACCGGTTCACGTATATTTCGCGATAGCATATGAGTTCGTGATTTAAAATTTCGGTACAAAAAATATCGAAATTGAATACAGCGCGTCGACGGGCAGTGAAGACGAAAAAATAAACCAAGTGAAGACGAAAAAACCGTTAAAGATTCGCGTTTTTGTCGCTATCAGCGGTCCAGGCAGAGAGGGCACAGTGAAAACCCGTAACGTTTTAATTTTGTTTAGGCCTTTGGGAACATCAAGGCGAACCTAATATTTCAACAAAGAAAAACGGGGCAGAGAGTATGTAAAAAATAAAATGATAGCTGATAGGGACGAAAGCTTAAATGCGGGCTGAATTGAACTAGACGTAGAACGAAGATAAAAAAGCAAATTGATAGAGCTGCACAGAATGTGAGAGAGACAGAGAGATGGCGAAGGGAAGAACGAGAGAGAGAGAGGGAGTTGTGTGTGCAGATAAAGAGATAGTAGAGAAGACAAGGATGGCTGTAAGATTTACGAGCATGTCAACACATGCCGATCGACCCGCCATTAATGCTACGCTTTTTGCTTCGCTTCGTCTAGCTGCATGTCCGCTCGCTAAAATTGACTAATTTTTTTAAATCACGAACCATTTTATCCAAGACACCAGTCGTCGAAGCTGCTGGCGACGACCTTCCAATGTTAAATTGTAATTATAACGTATATTAGCCGGCGTTTGAAAGCTTCGCAGACATTTCTGGTCGATGTGAATTTGTTTTTGACGTTAAGCTCGTGTACAAAGATGAATTACGAAACTGGGACGAGGCGTAAGTGCTAATGATTTTATACAAATTGCGTGATTAATTACAATAGTTTTTAACATTATTTTATTAAACATTTTTGTCCCGAAATTTTGGCAAAACATTCTACGCATAGTATCAATTAGGGGTGTAACAAAATTGTATAATAAAAAAAAGGAATACGGCTTTTTTTCTGTGTGTATGTGTTATTTCAATTTGCATTTACGAATGGTAGTTATTAATCAATGATTTTTTTTCGAAATATGTAACATACTTTTTAATTGACACGAAAATGCAATACTGATATAGAAAAATTATTTTTGAAATCAATGAAACAGAAGAAATTTCTTTGAAACTATATATTTTTTTTCAAGATATAATGATTATGCCTTATTTTAAGCTAGAATAGTTCAATATAATAATTTAAAATTAATCTAAAATTTTTTTGTGGTTGTAATATTACATTTATGTAATTCTCTTAAACATTGCAGAAAGAACTGATAAAATCTAACAATTTCATATGTAGTTACATCACGTTTCAAACTTTATATTTATGATAGGAATAATTTAATTTTCATTAAAACTTTCGGTATGATTTAACAGAACTGATATCTACTATTGAACATTTCATAATTTATATACGAATATTTGTGTAGAGCATGTATGTATGTGTATGTTGCAGTTAGTTATGTTGATGTCGATATTGGAGTGTTACGCCAAATTAAGCGCATGCTGCACAACTGACGTTTGGCGTAAGTTGAAATTAAATAAACGTTTACAACATGTTGTTGACATATTGTTAACGGTCCGACATGATACGTTGTACAACCCTTTTAAGTAAATAAAATAACAGATCATATCAAGCGGAATAAAAATGTATTTCAATACGAAAAAATCTCACGCTGGACAGGGCTTATAAATTAATATTTTGTGTGTTTTATTTACGTTCGGGTTTTTTTTAGTTAATTTCTAGATATAAAATTTACTGTTCAATAAATTGATCCTGAAAATAACAGTAGAGAAATGTATGTTTCCAATAAAACATGCAACGTGTTACAGTGATCCGAATTACCGTTACAAATCAGGATTGTATTTTATTTCCACTAAATCGAATGCATTGGACGCGCAACTAAAAGGTTCAATAGATAAATTAAATCAATGGAAAAATAAATTGGAAAATTTCTGTCATACATATAACTCATAAATTTTTATCGTCACTCGGAATATTTGCGCTGTGCACCAATTGGTTATATTATATCAGTCACGTGTCACCCTGGGCTTCTCTGATTGGTTGATGAAGGTTTCCGAGGTTACGTGCACATAGAGAAAGAAAACACGGTTGAATGCGGAGCGGAATAATGTAGAATAATTTTGAAGAAACCCTTGATGTGTACAAGAGCATTTTTAATACGTGTACACTCAATGGCACTTTCTCTTCGCGTTTCTTTACGTGTGTTTTTTTTTTCCTCTTAAGTTGGCACAACAACAAGGTGGTAATGAGTGCCAACAATAACAACAACAAATTACATTTGCTTTATACAAATAAATTGCCGTGAAATTTATGACTGGACGACCGCTGCAAACTGAATAGCAGGCTGATTGTAATGTTTGTTTGTTTTGCGCGTCTTTCCGCCGCGATGCCAGCGCCACCGTGATGGCATTCGGCAGCAATGACGGCAGTGCCTGGCGACTTGGCCGAGTCCATAGCAGAAGCAGGTAGGGTAGGCTGACGACGGAGAAATGAACGGAAACGGGTCTCAATTAGTTCTCTTTATGAACTCCAACAAATTACAATCATTTCTTCATCAGGTTAAATGCAATAAGGAAGTGTGGAACGACCTCAGAACTCACAACCGGGCCTCTTTTGTTTTAGCTAATTGCCGTTTTATTCAACATCTCTGATTGACGTTTTACACTAGACGTTATTAATATAAAAAGCGCCAAATTAAAGCTGAAATCAAAGATCAACGAACATGCTCATACAAATGTATCAGGTTCGAATGTCAGCCGCTAGAGCAGCAGCACATACCAAGGGGTGTTATTTACCGTTCCACTGATTGTTAATCATTGAATTATAAATTCTTTTTTACATAGTAATTGAACTGGTTTCTACATAAAGAAATGCCTTGATTACATTCGATATTTTTTTTTATGAATGGGTATTTTTTTTAATTATCTCTACTAGCAAAAATAATCCTTCTGATTGATTAATGATATTTTAGCTGAGAGATAACAGTCATTCGGATAAATTGTTTAATGGCCCATAATGTCGGCAGCGTAGTTATTTGATGATCTTCCTTTGTGTTATCTTTTTATATCCATTAATGCCCTTAAATCTTGAGGAAAATCTTGAAAGAATGAAAATGTTGACATTGTGCTCCAATATTCATTAAAGCGATTATCGTTTCTCAGCTACTAAATGAAGAGAATAATTTCTAACACCTATGCAAATATTATTCGCCATTTCATGTTTTACCCAAATTTGCCACAAATTTCCCCCAGCAATTTCAACGGCTTTCATAATATTTACGACGAAACAACAGCAACATTTTACATTAATTACGCGTTCATTAACAAAAAATGAGTGTAATGGGAACAAGTTCGTAATTAAATTCGCATAAAAAATGTGAATCTGTGTTGCAAGGATATCAACGCCTAATTCATAACGCTTTAGAAAGTTCTGATGTGTTTTATATTCAAATGAAACGTTCGTGTATGCTTTCTATATATATATATATTTACTCGGGCAGTCCGCTCCATTAAATCTTGTCGGATTTTCGCAATATTTTATTTACATAGCGACAGATATCTTTACTTGGAACACACCCACACACCATCCAGAACGAATATGGATTCTTCTGCGTTGCCAGTTTGTGCTCCATTTTATATAAAGTAGTTGCACACTATATAGCTTATAAACACAGTTCTCCAGAGAATGTATATGCATAGACAACCGCATTCTTCATGCTATTAAGAAGTATTTACAGTTCATTAAATTGTACAGACTTTATTTACGTAACAAACATCGAGAAATACATTGTAATTCTCGGCTAGCATCGCTAGCAGCCTGTAAGTAAAACGATGCTTCAGTTTTATGTTTAGAAATCAATATATCTTTTCATGTAACTGCACTTACGTATATATTTCCGTTTATTGAGTTCGCCCACCCAGTTATTTCTTTTGCTTGTCATGTGGTGCAAGCAGAATGTCTAAAAATAAATAACAGTTTGTTTGTACAATGAATGAGTGACGCTTTTTGGTGAAAACCATCGGCCACAGCAATGCGACTACCTGCTACACAACTCTCATCAAGCTTTGCTACACCGCATAACCGTGCCTGGGCCTCTTGCCTGACTGTTGCAGTGTGGCGGGTGCACATTATTAAATGTCTCTTAACGTTTGCGGACGTGACACAAACACGAGCACGATGAAGCAAGATTTAAAGCAAACATAAAATGAATATTTTTTCATCTCTCTTTCTCTCTCTGTCTTTTAGCGGTACAAAATATACGCTAAACTCACAAACTCGCTTTGCATACCGGTACAAATCACCGGTTACGAAAGGGCTGCCATAATTCAGAACAACTTAAGACCCGTGCCACGACGTTCTGACAAGAACCGATGTTGGTGTACCACGCCAGCCTCCGAATAACCAGATTGATTTTCCTAATTTGTAAAATAAATCGAGGCAGCTGGGTAGAGCTTTGAAAATTTTCTGATATCCACCTGTGTATCCAGCGTAGTTTGGTAAATCTTACAAACAAAACACCGGCCATTAGATAAATGTATTGTAACACACGGCAACACTGTAACTTTGCAAACGGATATTATTAAGTGTCTCAAACTTCACGTAGCTCGAGCTGACCTCATCATTCGTTTACCGGTTGAAACGTGTTCTTCATCAGATAGTATTAGTTGCTTACGTACTTACTCGCACTGCTTTCGTTAATAGTTACGATATTTCAAAATATCTATTAAGAATTTTAATGTGTTCTCATCACTTTTAAATCAGCAACGCAGTTTTCAGTGAAATGTGTTGCTTAGTTACTTGTTTTCTTCATTTTGTTTTGTCTCTCATTGAAGTAAATGCGAAGGAGACAACATTAATTATTTATATTATCCCACGCACGAAGTAATGTAGAAATTAATTAATTAATTATTCCAACTCTTAACATAAATGCGATTCATACAAACATCCTTTGGATGGGTACTCCAACGATGGGAAGGTATTTCCACTTCTGTAAAGGTTGTAAACAAACAGGACTTGTTTGAACCCGACACAACTCTTTACTTAAGCGATGTCCCTAGTCAACAAATCCTTTTACATACTTGGTTAACGGTTACTTCATTTTCAGATCGCGTCTACGTAAATGTAAATACCCGCAGTCAGCGAATCAATTAACACACGGAGTCTGACGGTCTTGATTATCTTTTTATTTTCATTCTCCGGTTGTGAAATGAATGCTTACTCCCACTCCTGCTCCTGCGACTGATAGATTTAAAGTATTTAACTTGTTTTCTCGGTTTCAGACGACACTTGGGAGTTTCAATGAAAAACCTCATTTGAATTTTCAGCCATTAAATTTTACATCTTTTGAACTCGAGTTGACGTGCGCACTTGCCGTAAAATGGCGGCTGCATAATTTGAATTTATTATGTTCTCTATGTAAATGTATTATGATGTTTTGGTGGCCGAGAATTTAAACTGCGATAATTTGAAGACCAAAAAACGAAGAACTAATGAAACCGTATTTTTGTTCCACCGAGTGCATTATACATTTTTGTCCAACTGACGAAATGTTTTTCTTCCGAACAATTCATTGAATAATCAATTTCCAAAGTTTTCATACTTGAAATAATAAAATTGTTGTGCTTACAATACTCCAGGCATTCATATACGTTTTCTGTCGAAAGAATAAACCATTATTTAATGAAAAATATTCAGAAAAAAAAAACATTTTTAACATTTAAAACTATATCTAATTATACAGCTCATCATTGTCTGAAACTTTGGATATAATATTTAATTATTTGCTACAGAAAACGCGCTATGTTTTTGGTAAAATACACAAGCAAATATTTGAATTAAAATATCGGGAAAATTTTCTATTTCTGCATGAAAGCAAGTGAACTATGTATTATATGCTATTAAACAGAAAATGTCATCCCGAAGAAAAGTTGTAATAATATAAGGAAGGATTGAGGTTACACAAGGAAACTTTTAAATAATCATGTTAGCCAGTTAATTCCATGCTTTTAAAAGTTTTCCCTAACTTGTTTCTTCTTCTGTAATGCGATGATCGTAGACAACAGATAACATTCGATGTCTTTAGCCAAATTACAGTTGAAAGCATGTGTTGTCTCAGTCGGTAACAAAACTCGCACGAGATATTCTTCCGAGAGCAAAACTTCATATTTAGATAGTATTCCGTGCAGTGGAAATATCATTAAGTGATACAAGTACTAGTAAAGTTGTACTTTTTAAATTCAATTAAATTATTATACAGTAACTACGTATATTTTTCGAATTACCTACATAAATATAATGAAGCAAGAAGCATCATTCGCTCGTATATAACCTAACTTTTGCTAACATGAATACTGAATGTCAAACTAAAGTTTGCTCTGCAAATATTAATAAGTTTGCGCGGCCTTTAGCTATATTTAAACTAACTACTTATATTTCTATACCACGGACTTGAGTTTGATTTGATTTTCCAAGTATTATTTTTTATTAAGCATAATTATCCAACTGTGGGAAGTTTTTCCGACGAAATTTGAGGAGAAAAGTTCCGGACAAAGAAGCAAATTTCATCAAACTTCAACCCCTTTATGAAATTAATCTAGTGATGAAATTCAAGAAGACACTCGTATGCTACGATGTAACTTATGAACTAATACACTGTAAGTTTTCAAAGCGACTCGCCAACGGCCGCTCATCAAAGACAATACATTTCTTTCAGCATCATTCTCTAATATAAAATAACAGGTAGAAAATAAAAAAAGTTGTAACATATATACAAAATAAAACAAGTTTAATATGTCAAAGTTTATTTTATAAAAGCAATTTAACTAGATTCAAATAGACATTGTACGAATGTAAGTGTTGAACATAAATGTGTCAGCAGGATGATTACAAAGTGGGAGCCTCTCCACAAATGAGTTAAATTTCACCACGAGCGTGCTTGGAAGAATTCGTGTAGATTTGTTAAGAAGAACACCAGTTCTAACGAAGCGCTTCACGAAAACAAACATTAATCAATTAACATTGCGCGACTTATTCCGTGGAATAAATACACGATGTTCACCGTGCAAAGCACAAGTTCATTCTGGGCCCGAAATTAGGTTGCAGTCACTACATCATGTTTGCGGAAGATGGAACGCCATCCCTTCTGCACCGCGCGCCCGTTCTTCCGGCATTCCGTCCATCCGACAACGTCGCCGTAGCGCAGAGAAAGCACACAGTGCACGTCACACGACATCCGGTTACCATTAGTTACATTCGTACCAACAATACAATTCACACTAGATCTATTAGATTACCAGCAAATAACTCATGTGGCATTGGTAGCCCGAAATCTTGTTAAATGTATCACAAGAACGATGAATGATAGACATCGCAAAACATTAACTGCTAACTCAGCATATCATGATCGATATCTGTGTTGTGTAATGCAAGCGATATATATATACTCCTTGGTGGTTTTATAATATTTTTTCTTCGAAATCGTTGATGCAGGTTGATCTTGATGAAGTGAAACAAAGATTTCCGTCGCAATACGGCACAAAGATTTTCTGTTTATTTCCGACAGAAACTTTGTATTCCGCATGAGAAACTAGTTACTGTCTGACATGTCTGAAACTCGCCGGCGAAACACTGGTGTACGCATGGAAGCATATATACAGGAATAACAACTAGGCCAACTGGATATCGAATGTTACGGGACGCATTGGGGACCACATAGCTGTGCTGCTGGTCGCATACGTACAGTGCCGTATGCCGTACGCAGACGGAATTTACTTGCAAATACACACACACATAGAGAGAGGCTCCCTGTTTGTCGCCATGACAACGGCACGGCTGTATTCCTCCCGCAGTATTGTTGGTGCACACTTGCATCACCAATACCAACATACAAGCGCCGTTGCCTGTAGTTTGCTTGCGTTGTATCGGTACCACACTGCGCTGAACGTAACGTAACGTAACGTAAACACACAGGAACGGGGCCAGACCTAATTTAACCATTAGTTTCGTCGTCGCCGAATTTTCTATTCCGAATGAAAATATGTTTTTTATTCATGAGCAACGGATCGGCAACAGGAGCGAGACGGACTTGCGCATAATGTATATATGCGAAGAACAAAAGAAGAGCTCCCATAGCCTCCTATGATAGTTGCGTGTGTGTCGAAATTAACGTCTATAAACAATCAGATATCTTTAATAAGAATGTATGACTGTAGTAATTGAAACTATATATGTGAATTAAATTGAACTTGGCAAATGGTACCTTCTTGCAATGAATATACCAGTTCATTGTGGGAAGTTTAATTCGGAACGAATAGAATTTAATAGCGCATAGGGTAATTCACACTAAACACAACTAGTAGTTGTAAATTCTGTCACCGTTATGTTTGGCGCTGAGCGTAACTGGCTTTATTTTGTATATATGTGACTAGTTTGGTTCCACCAAATAGGTTCTCTCTGTATAATCTATATAATTCTACAAACTAAACTTTACGAAAAATCCTTGTTTTTAATTCTACATTTTATTTTTGTCTGATACTCGACTGTCTCATACGATTTAACTTGGAATTAAATGTACTGAAAAATACCATTTTATCCAAAGTGATTGCAATGTTGGTCGAGTCAAAGGATTTCATTCGTTGGATTCAGATAAAAAGTAATACTACTGAGTAAGGACAAATTGTTTTAAATAATGAAGAAATTAAAACATTTCTGGTACACATTAGTGGGTAAGATATATTTACATATATGTACAGTTAATACACATGCACGTTTGGAAAAATATCTCAGTTAAAATACAGAGAGATACGATGTCATCTGATAATGGCTGCGAGCAGAAAATAATTGAACCAACTAAAATTTAACAGGCAATATAACTTACTATGCACGGTAATAGTAGTAATAGTTAACTTAGTAATTATTGTTCCTCAACGTTAGTAAGTTATCTTATACAGGATGTAAATAGAACAGTTATTCATAAAGGTACCGTTGGGTCCTTTTATATTTTAATGACATTCACAAGTTAACCGTCAGTTAAATGTAAAACTATCTTATTATATACCCATGTAACTTACGTAAAAACACTCAGCCAATTATACAGTATTAGTGCAAATTAAATTTTACATGCATGAGATGTGCAGAAATTTACGTTGAAATTAAATTAAAGTTACATCAAAATTAAGTACAATTTTGTTTAAATTTTATTGGAACCTGACATGAATAAAATACCGCTAGAATTTCTGAGAAAATTAACTTTGCGATAGTAATCAATCTTCTTCCCCAATAAATATGTAAGGAAATATTACATTATAACACGGAATACGGATATCATATATACACGACATTATCAGAATTTAATATCAAAGTTTGCTGTGTATGCGGGAACGTCACCTGTTCTGCGGTTACGGTAACATTAACTCATCATCTAGATATCGGCAACCAGGATCACTTGCCTGTATCGCAGGCGGACGACGCTGGGCGCCCGAAATTTGGCACCACCGTCGACGAAGTTTATGGGTGACACTAAATCGTGGTGTGACACTGATTGATTGATTGATGTCGATGCCTTTTTCAATATCGGGGCAGTTAGGGTGAAATTTAATGTCGTTGCAAGATCGTTACAGACGTCGTTGAACATTCATGGTCACATTTAAAAACTTGTTTGCAAATCAATAAATCTCCTAGATCGTGCGCCATCACAACTATAAATCGCTAATATAACCTTCAAATACTGTTAACATTAATCGTTTCTTGTTCAACAAATTTTATTTCCAACATATCTGGTGTAAAATTGATAATTATTCCCGGATTTGTGTAATCGTTTATAAAACATCACATTTCTACATGCTTAATCACAGTTAAATTGATCAAATGATTCGTGCAGGAATTTCCCCCGCAAACGAAGCCGGTCCTGTTTCGGTACACTAGCGCCAGGGTAGTCGTGCGGAATTGACGATATCCAACACTTTCGCATTGTTGCCGACAGGTAATGTTCAGTTCGACCAGTTTTATTCAAAAGAGATGCGAATTGTAAAGAGACAAATGAAAAAAAAAATTACGTACAGACGCCAGGATATTTTGTAAAATTTTGTTCCCGCGCGCGCTCTTCTGCAACTCTTCAATTTTATGTTTGTAGCGGCGGTAACTGCGGACAGTGCATTTCCATTTCAAATGTTTTATATGTACATTTGAAAAGATCTTTTGTGATAGTAAATGTTTTCCTTTTACTTACGCAGGAATATTGCACGTTGTTAACAAAAAAAAAAAACTACATTTTTTTTGTAAGAAATCTATAATTCGTAAAACACAAAAACCGTCATTCGAGATTGTAATGTATCAAGTTAAAACATAAAACGCCGAACAGAAAATGTCACAATAAATGAAATATGTTCGTCAGCAAACAAATGACAAATTTAAATTGAAACTGAAAGGTACTTCATCATTTTCATAACAAATAAAATCAAAAACAAACGCATCGTTTTATATCAACATGGCAGGAAATAGAAATTTACATTTGAACAAATGAAATCGCACAAAACTAAAATACAGCTACATAGATGTCACTACTAAGAAATAATTGTATGACACATTTGTACCAACTTATACAATTTTACACTAGGCAGTAATTTGACAGCTGAACGAAATAATATACTAGAATTATTGAGGTTATATTTTCATGTACACTGTCGTAAATGAAAGATTAACTTTACAGATTTAATTGATAACTAATTACGGAATATGTTTAGGGTAGAATGAAGTTAATTAATAGTCCCATTTGCGTGCATATAATTATGATACGATTATTATAATGTAATAGTGTTTGCATGTTTCATTATATTAAATATGTATGCATAGCTAAATTCGTGCCTGTTTAAATTGTACACAATATAATGGGATTATATAGGAATATGTTTCTTTGTTTAAAATCAACCGCTTGTTACAAAATAATACACTGCACTGTAGTTTGTATACATGCAGAATTATGTCATGATAATCATTTAATTATTCTGCATTTACATTATAGTAATTATAACTAATCAAGTATACAATATTAATAAAAATCAACGATATGAATGATCATTTACATGCTCATTGTGATAATAATTAACGGGGATTATAATGATTCTACATGAAATAACTAACCTGTGTTCTAGATGAAAAAATATAAAATAAATTGTACATTTATCTATTCTACCTTCCACCCCTTAAACTCCCGCTACAACTTTCATTTGGACTCGCCCTAGCTGCGAATTTAGTTTACCGGCTGTTCTTTCCGTTGCACTATAAAATATGTACTGTAAAACTAAATATGTATGAAAATTAACTTTAATTCCGTAGCGATTTGTGTTATAAAATAAACAGAACAACAGAAAAACAAGCAACCTGTGCAGTACACGTTTTATGACAGCTGGAATTAATCTGTACAGGAGCCTAGTGTGAAACAAATAAGCACAACACAACACAACTCCAATCTACCAGTGCAACAGCAGCAGAAGTGTATAATTAAAGATGGCGGCGGATGTCAGGGCAGTGACTGTGGTAGTGAAGTGTGCGTGCGCGTGTAATATTACGTTACGTACTGTATTACTTGTACTTATTGAGCATGTACGTTTATATATCAAGTTTTTAACAGGGCAACTGTTAGCGGAGTGAAGTGTGAGGTTTTTATAATGATGAAATGACGGTGGCGGCTCCTTTTGCAAGGTGCTTTGCCAGTTCTTGCGCTTGCAGACTGCTGCTGTACACCCACTAATAGCCTATTAAAACAAGACGTTTAACATTTAAAGTGAAATTCTAGCAACTTTGTTTTGTAATCCTTTATGAAAGATTACGCCTAATCTTGATTTATTATTACACAATCCCCATCGTACTCACGCACACGTACCTACCAATTTTTACACATTTTAATTTAATGATGTAAACAAAATTCTTCATTAAAATCGCTAGAAAAGTTTCATTTAAGATGTGAGCGAGTAAAAAAGAAAACCACACTTTTAATTACAAAGAAAATGTGTACCTAATAAAGTTATCTAAAGAAGAACTGCTTGGAAAATATGTTTACCATTAGTGTAGGATGAGCGTGAAAATTGCCGTTAGGAAAATAATTTAAATATTCATTAAAATAGCAGCAGATGTTTTTGTAATAGCTTGTCGATATATGAACAAGCTTGCTTTGCAATTTTCTACAGGAAGAATGAGGCAATTTCCAATGAAGTAAACTGGCGCTCTTCAAACGTCAATCTTTCGGTTCAATATACTTGCTACACATTGTTCTAATTTTCTTCTTTCAATTCTTAAACCGAACGGAAACCGTTCTTTATTGTGTAATGAGTACAGTGAACGAAAAGAGTGGCACTAGTGGAAATGGATAAAAGGCTCAATGGACTGGGTACAGTCGTCCTGCCTTTCATTATGCCTCCCAACACTCCCCACCGTCTTCATTCTTGCAAGCAGCGCCACTTCACGCGCGGAATCTCAGTCCGTTGTTCTAGGAAAATTTTTAAACGACCTCGCACTTCCTTTCTCTAATGATAATGGCACGAAATTTATGTAACTCATTAACGGAAGCAGAGCCCGCATTATGGAAACAAAACAGCGGATAAATTTCCAGAAAACCATCCATTCAGTCATCGATTGGCCATCAAAGTGAAACCATCAATTAGCAAAGCTTTCGCCGGCTAATGCAAAAAAATTGTCAATCACGGTTCACCGAGAAGTAGCATATCCGTCTGGGGAGAGATCGGAAGAGACTGGTCGCGAATTTTGAAAATGTTTAAATACCTTTTATAAAAACTGGTGTGCCTGTTTGGAATTATTTACCAGCAAACATTAGCAAAGAATTTTAAAATTTCTAACACTGAGATCAGAATTACATCACAACGTGATGGATATTGGAAATACTACAGTATTTATAAGTAACAGAATGATGTGATACTTGTGGACATCTGAAATCCGGTAGTGTTCTCAATATGCCAAACACTACGTGCAAAATATCGTCGCCCGATAATACAGGTGGCAAAGTTACCGATAATCCGTTGATCATCCATTAGCCAAGGGTATAATGGCTTGCATGGAAATGGAACCATTGCCGCACTGAAGAGAGGAAAAAGCACCCAAATTTCCGTAATTAAGTATTTCACTACCGTAAAAAAGAGATCAAAGAGGGCAGATGTACCTCTGCAAATCCTCAACGCTTCCTATTCTTCGTGACGGCCCATCCCTCGCCAAGGCTCTTGCATCACATAGTCATTTCTACTGTTGTTTGCATCTAACCCCCCTCCAATACACCCCCCCCCCACTACCACGTGCGCCCGTTACTTGGTACGTTCGCATCCATATGCTGAAATGAGCGAACTATAATCGCGCTCCTGGTGGTGAATGATCAAAAACTTTACGAGGGGTAAATTTCGTGTCGGAAATAATATATTTCGCGGAACGAACGCTAGATGGATTACGTACAATGTGAACTTGGTCACGTGTTCTGTTTATGTACACTTAGATATTTTTAATAAATTTTATTTCAACTAAACTTTTCTACTGTGTGCATTTTTGTTTTGTTTGCCACATCTCTATCTCTCTCTCTCTCTTTTGTTACATCCGCTAGCTGTGAATTTATGGACGTGCGCATCATCGTTATGTTTTATTACTGTTGGGGGTTTTTTTTTTAGTACTTTTCCGTTGGTGGTAGTGGTAGTACTCGTAATATTTAATTACTTTGTCCTACAATGGAAATGTAGGTTGTTCGGAACGAGCCCTTCTGCCAAAATGTCATTAATTCACTGTAAATACTGGGTTTTTATTGATCGACTTATAATGGACTTTGGGTCTAATTTGAGATAATCAAAATATTGTCTCGTTTTTGAAAGTTTGCTTTACAAAGGACCACAAAATCCTATCAAATGCACTACCATTGACTTTTCCTCACTATGGTATATATTTACGTCGCTTTCATCTTTCTATGTTGTGATCCAGTTTCAATCAATTCTCTCTCATCATAAAGAGATTTGATAATAGAAAAATAACTTTTGGCTCATGTTTATTTTCGGTAAGAAAATATTTTCAGTAACAATGTAAATACTGCGCAAACTGCTGTTTGCTTATTTTGAAAGAATACAAAGAACACTTAGGTGGCTGTGATTTGCAGGAGAAGTTAGGTTATAATTTTTCCTCTCAAATATATATTGTAAATATATAGAATTTTTCTCAAAGTATTAGAAACAAAATAATTACATCAGACTTGCGATAATATTTCACAGAAACACTTCACTGTAGAATCTTGATTCGAAACGGAACACTGAAGCTAATGTCTTTCACAATTGCAATATTAGAATTTCATTAGACTTCTCCGACAACTACGCATCATCTTACCGTTCAAAGAGTGCCTTGGAATAGTGCTGGTTCTCACGTAAAATGTTTAATATAACCTATTAAAACTATCACATCAAACATCTACATAGTAAAATTGTCATAATGGACAATTCGCGTTTAATACATAACCTTTAAACATTTATAATGCCGGTGTAAAGATATTCACCAGTATGCTTTATAGATATCATATTAGACAGTACATACCAGATTACGACAACCACAAAGTTTAAATCTCGTTAAAATGGGAAGACGACAGAGATAAGACAAACATGGCGGAGACAGGACCATTCTGTTCTGTTATGACAGCAGCCGCTGATAATTCCTTTCTCAAATGTAAACGCACTTCTTTATTCAAGTCCGGATATCGAAATACTTCTGAAATAAACGTAAATTAAAAAGTAAATGAAAATTCATCAAAGGTTTGTTCAATATTTTCCAGATTTTGCCCTGCGGGAACTTCTCAAAAAAATTTTCAATACAATATTAGCATTAGGCATTGTGTAGCCGAAGACTTCGTTAATATGCATACACTTTAATGAAATACTGCTGAGATAATTATATTTTCAACGAAAAAAACAAGAAAAACCTGCGTCAAATACATCAGTTCAATATGTATCTATTTCGAATCAATTTGAAAAAGGCAACAATCAGAAATTATCTCTTTATTTTTAATGCTCCCCGCTTGGCTCGTAAAATGGAAATGTTTTTGCGTTTAATTTCATTTTGCGTTCGCGACAATCTATACACGATCAGAATTAAAATATCAAAACCGAAAAAAAAACAATGAAAGCTATCTTCCATGCTTGTGGTAGGTACGCGTATAAAAAAACATTTAATTCTCGAAAAATACATCCGAATCGGAATAGTAATCACATTGATTTTCGTTTTATGAACGCACACAGCCATGCGAATACAATGACACTAATTCACCCGTTGCTAGCGATAACGTAGAAACGCGTGAAATTATCGGGGGCACCACTAAATATTCGCTGTAAATATAGTAACCATGTTGCCATGCGTCTGTGTACGCATACCAGTCAAACTAAACAGCCACACCCGTATATCTCATTCCAATGGCCTCGATTACTATGGATCGTTTAGATAAGGTCAACCAACGTCAATCCCTCTTTACGGGTTGTGCATAATAGCCATACCGGCCGCCTCGACACCAACGGCAGCACTAGCGTTCTAGTTTTACACGTAAAATCCTCACTACCCCGTTTTCATAGTCATTATAAAATATAGATAAAATTTTGTTTAGTAAAACAACACTATGGATATATGATTTTTCAGTTAGTGTTGTACTTAATTTTTACATATTAACAACTTGACGTGAATACTTAATCTTCTCGCAAGCAATTCTGGGATTATATTATCGACAAAACATCATCGTGATTCGTGTATCCGCTCGTGCAAGTTCAAATACGAGACCTATAACCTAACATTTTACAACCGCCCTCGTCCATTACGTGTTTCAACTGGCAATGCTGTCCTGTCCAGTGTACATATATACACATTCATTATTTCATTATGAACCTTGTCAATACATCAACTACGAAATCATACCGCGTGACCCTACCAAAACTAACGATCGTATTCATAACAAGTTTGAGGTTAAGTTCGACCCCTTTGCGGACAAAAACGTTTGCAATGGCTTGACATACACGTAATTGCATTGGCGCCAACTGACAAGATATGTCAGCCGGTCTTTTGTCCTATCCCAAAATTGTTTTTGCGTGTACATGTGTGACGGAAATGAAAAATGAATTTTAATTTCGGCGTAGAGTTTTTTAATTACGTCAGTGTTAAATACAGTTAACAATTGTTTTCGTCATAGTCTCTACGAATCGCTACTACCAATTTTATTTTTCCGATTCTCTCTGTCTATCGGTTTTCATTTTGAAACTATCAGGTTGCAAATCATAATGTGTAAATGTAGCTATGTATGTGTTTTGAATAAAACGACAATACCACTGGTTTTACAAGTAAAATTTTGCTCGAAACATTGACATTTCCTTAGTCATTCAAGGAACGTATCGTCGTGTAATTTATACAATAAAATCAAACAAAACACATCGAAACAAAACAGCTACTTGAGTAAACTATACGGTGCGTTAAAAATGTAAGAGTTCTTTTTTGTCAAAGTAACTGGCAAAGGGATAGCTACCACACTCCTGGGTTTCAGAGAAGTTGGCTTTTGTATAGTTGGAAGGTAAGGAAAACGTGCAATAACGACGGGAGCGGGAGCGTAGAACTTGAAGGGTGTATAGAGAAAGAAGAAGCTGTAGTAAGCTATTTCCACGTTGTATATACAACCAATACGAGAACAGGATGAGAGAATAACACAAATACAAAAGCCATTTTGCCTCCTACGTACATCCTATTTCAAGTACCCCTTTCGTGTTTTTCAAGTGTAGAATTGTTTCAGTATTGTTGTTGATAATAAAACGGAACTGGTGAACATGCGCTCGCATGCGCGTGCGTTCGACGCAAAACACGAGCTTCTGCTGCTGTTTGCTGTTCCTGCCCTTGTTCTCCTGCTTGACTGCTCGTTTACTCGATCCTGCGAAACCCCGCGCGAACACACGACTCTCTGAAATGAAAATAACCGGTCTGAAAAAACAACTGACGGGTCGCGAACTCAACACCCCGCCCGTACATGCGACAGGACCGCATTAAGGCATGAAATTGGTACTACATGCGCCTAGATAAATTCTCGATCTTCGATTAGAACTTAGAGAAGATGTAATCTGAACTGAAACTATTTCATTTCTGGTATATAATCTATTTCCACTTCTAGTGCATTCAGAGTTTTAAATATGTATACTATTGCCTTCGAATCAAATACTCCACCAACGTTTCCAGTTTAGGGACAAAAGTAATTTCCCCCAGAGGGAAAAAAACATCTTGCCTTGCTGAAATTCCTGCAATGTATAATGGGCCAATTTTAGAAAACGCAAATGTAGAACAAAGCACAGTTCCGGTATAAATGTACACAGTGTGCTAGCACATAATGCAGTTATTAAATAGCGAAAGCACGTAATGTTTATCCGTTGCAGGTAAGTTAAAAACATGATTACAACAGCCACCACCCAACATCACCGCCATTGCTGCCTCTGTCACAGCACACTGGGACCAACGGTACGATACAAAATCCCTACAATCGGTTCTGTATTGTTAAAGTTGCCTCGTGTGTGTATATGTATGTATGTGGCATGTCCTGGGACCGTTTCGTGTGGCACGCACTAGATGTCTCTCTAGTGCCAGAGTGCTTGGCAAACAGCCGCACGCTTGACGACTATTGTTATTGCTACTGTGCTCTCTTCCTCTTCTTCTTTCCGTTACAACTCGTCCCCGTATTTCCGTACTGCCTTGCACCATTAAAGATCGACCACTTACGACGTTCTCCTAAACCCCGAAATGTTCGTACACGTTCGGTAGAAATCGTTGCCGTACACGAACAAACGCACGACATACGAATGTATATCTGCTGTGACACGTGAGCGAATAAGTTGTCGTATACTTGTGTGTGTGTTTGCGCTTGTCACTAGATCTGTCCTTTAATATTATTTGTTCTCTTTTTTTTACAAACAACATTACTTCAACTGTCATCTCCGCTTGTCATATACTTGTGTATGTGTTTGCGTTTCGTAAGATTGTTATTTGCATGTTTACGAGTTCACTTAGAACGTAACGGACGTGAACGTACTTGATTAATGAAACGATTCTAACCTCTACCATTGTACTGGGTTGAGTGTACACTCTTCTCTTCTTATTCCTGCCGCTCAGGGGGCGGTCTGGGTGTCCTGCGGATCCGTTGTCCTTGTGACGGTTGTCGTAGTGCGGGCTGGAAACGTAAAATTTATAATTTCATGGATTACATTTGTCACTGGAACGCTCGTAAACGACAAATCACATCCGTAATCTCTTCCGGAGAAGAGAGAAGGTCACATCGAATGGAACGGAATGGATGTTGATGCTGGTGGTGTGTGTGTGTGTCCGTGTTTGTTATAAATTACATCCAGTACATCCTCGCACGCACTACGCAAATGAACAGTTAATTATGAGAATATACAAAATAGAGATAAATGAAAATGTTAACAAGATAAAATGTACCGATGAATAACAGTAAACTTCGCTGTAATAGAATCAAGTACTTAGATTTCGTATCACTAATATTAATACAGCCATAACAGTGTCCTGTATTTGTGCTACGAGTGAATGTCACTGAAATGGTCCCAAATGGGTAAAATATCAATGTGGGCCTCATCGTATAATCAAATAACTGCTACGCACTTGTTTGTTCAGGGGGGCCGATGAGTTTTGTCGGAATTTGGCGTAAAGGATACTTGAAACAATAACCACAACCTGGCAATCTAACGCCCTCTTGGCTGTAAATGTGAAACAGTACTCCAACATCAACAACAGCCGCAATAGTACCTGGTGCACAAGTATTACAAAATGGACATCTGTGTAAGACCACCATAGTCAACAGCGTCCACTTGCAGACCATTGGCTTCACTGAGTTTCAGATTCACACATACACACATTAAACATACATTGCTACATACAGACGTATGACTATAAATGCACATACCTTCTATACACATCTGTTCACATAAAACATATATGAACACACATATACATTATCCATAGTAAACAATGATCATATTACACCATCCCGTGTTACATATGAATATAATTACTTGTTAATTAAAACACGTTCGCGAATGGACAACCCCCCCCCCCCCCCATCCGCCCCCGTCGAAAATCGATTATTTAAATTTCACACGAGAAACCGACTACAGCTAATTTATGAGTTGTGATTCATTGTTCGAATGCCGAAAACTAATATCGTTTCGCATTAGGTCACGGGAAATGACAGCGGAAAATTTCAACCTAACGGGTTTTTTTTTTGTTGTTAAATATTATGATTTAATCGAAAATATATTTGCATTTATGTTTGGTGTATAAATTATGTGCTTTCATTTTAAAATACCATGTTGGATATTCTTTTGAAGTTCTAGTGTGTTTCGTCCGTTTTGTAATCGATATTATGAACACTGAATTTCCGAATTGCTTGGCTTGTCTTGTCTGGTAATATGTACACAATAGCATCATCGTTACAACGTGAAGCACACTAACATAGCATGTGATGTTCTCAACTAATATGCTCTCGTAAAGATTTAACCCATCTATTTAGTGCTATATTAATTACATCATCCAACTAATCACTACTAAATACTATACACCTATACCTTGAGACGATAATGCAGCAGAATTAATACGATTAATTCAACATATTTTGCAGTTAATTACACAATTAGCACGCCGTTAATTTCAGTTCCATGTATATATGCAATATCGGAGTGAAATAAATCATTTTCATCTAATTAGCCCCGCTAATCTTGCAGGTTTTTAAAATTAATTAAGTCAAGTTTTAATCCTTGCTTAGGCCCCCGGCATTATCGTCTGAAAGTAAATTCGTTTTCAGCCCAGCAGAGTGAATTCGTAAATCCGTACGTCGACCAACTGTTCTCCAATAATCTGTTCATGGTAATGACACAAACAGACTTAAATCCAGACAGACACAAATATATTGGACGAATAAACTGTTTCAATTATCCATTAGCCTAACCATTTTTACTCATTTCATCATGCTTCCAAATTACAGTATTGCTGGCGATCAATATTTGGAAAAGGATCTTCGGAAAATCTTCTCACAAAACCATCTCGCAGATGTCCCTTCAGGGGAATCGCGACACACAAAGCAAGAAAAGAAATCAAGACACCAGCTGTTGCCGGCGTCATCATCGTCGGGAGAAGAAGACAAAGAAGAATTCATAAAATACTTCGATCAATTTTAGGCTGTGATTGTCCAAACGCAATTCTTGTGTTTTTACTAGTCAAGGACTGTGTATGGACATCATCGCTTGAAATGTATTTCAACAAAATGAATCAACTATTTTCAGGAATAATATTATGTTCCAATTGCTCCTTATTTTATTTCTTAATAAAACATATTATTTACCGTTGTAGTATGTTACTCAACATCATGAATGTCATATAAATTCTATTTCAAAACAGCAACCGCTAAAGTGATTTAGAAAATATAACAAATGCTTTTAGCAAAAATTCCCATTAATAATATCCCGTTTTTCCATTAGCACATAATCAAACATTCCGGTAACCGGACAATTCCGGTTGACAACAATACATCTGTTACCCTTCATTCATGTTACGAGTTCACAGTGAAACACAGACAAATATATTTGAACAACGATTCAACCAACATGTTCGTACACGCACGATTAAATACGCGCATATGATTTCTGCCGAATCAACGAATGCTTTCTGTCGTGTGCGTTCGGAATTCGCATCACAATATGGTTGAGAACACCAGTATATCAACTGACAACATCGCCCTGTTCTCCTACTCTGTCCTTCTGATATTTACAATTCAAACCACTTGGTACTGAAACAATAACCAGCACGAAAGAATATTATATCACATGTAAGAAACGAGACCGCCGGAATGTTCCTAGAAATATGAAACTCCACACCTTGGAGCAAAAGGAGCAGTTTTCAAATCTCATTCGTGTCGTTCTAAACGACACTCTAGAACATGATGGTACATTATACGTACTTGTTGCTGCTGCGAAACAGTAAAATTACTTCGGGCTCTTCCCATTCGTGCCGAAAAAATAAATCGACACAGGATTTTCCACTTTCGTGAATATAGGACGCATTGATAGACCGTACAGGCACGGCTGTTGTATCGGCAAATTACTATATTTTAAACACACAAATACGTGAAAATACACCCCGTCTGAACAATAGAAGCCGTCCTTGTAAAGAAAAAAAATAGACTCGATCGTCTTAGAGACGAAACTTATGTGTTATGTTCTGCGACACAGGCGCAAAGTTTTATGAAACAGGTTTTATCGAAAGATATGAAGAATTGAGTGTAATGGTATTCTGAACCCTATTTCAGAACATATAACACGTCTATAAGATCAACGAAATAGCTTCAAATTTTATTTATTTTTTTCCTTTTATATTATCATACCGAGGACTATGTGCTGAGCATATCGGATATGTAATGATCTCATACGCACACGGGCGACATCTACAGTGTACTTGAAGAATACATGAACACTCCATGAATGTACGTAGTCAACGAGCCATACTTTGTGCAAGTACCGTGTGTAGTAATAGTTACCTTTACAGCTAGTTCCGGTAATCTTCCAATACAGAATGCAGCGTGCAAAAACGCGGAAGTTTCAGAACCAGTTGTGAATTTATAACGGTCATGTTATATTTCAAATATCATATTCGGTATTGCAAAAGGAAATATCAAATTCAAATAATACGAATACCATGTCATTGAACATAAAAAAATACTTAATTTTCTTCGTTGCAATTCATAAAACAGTTAAACGAATTATGTACATATATAAAACAAACCAAGTTAAGCCGTGTTGTTACACGTACGTATACTATATCTGGAAGACTTACTTATATAGTGTGACTAATACACCGAAGCTGTAGGCGATATATTAGTAGGTTTTATTAGAAATGCTAATTAAATCATTTCACCCTTTATAGTCTCTCCCGCCAGCCTGTTTAATATTCTGTTTGCATTGGAAGTTCTCGTGCACGCCGTGAGCAGCAGCACTAGTCGTACCAGGGGTACGTGTTGATTTTAAACAAATTTGTACGGCATAACGGCACAGCTTCCGAGAACTATTACACACTATGGATATTGACTCCGTCCAGTCTCCAACCAGGATGATGATGCTTCATTCAACTTGTACACACACACACACACATATACTGTTTCAATATCTTTAGTCAAACCCATACTAATTGAACGCATACTGTGAAATGCAGTAATGGAGGTTTAAGATATTCTGCATGTCATGCAATAATCTCTATGAAATGCATCTAAATTCTATCAAATATATATATATATTCTACGCTTTATAAATAAACGATTTTCAAATGAATGGCAAGTGTTAAAGTGATATGCTGTAACAATATTAATACCAATTAACTACTTTGTTCATTATTAATTAATATCAACCAAGTTTCCAAATATCCATTAAACAAATTTCAAATCAGTTATTTGTACAATTCGTTAACGGAAAATATGTAATCTTAAGCCGCCGATCTGCAAGAAAACAAATTTCAATTAACATTTACAACAGAACTGATTGAAGACAGCCCCATCTTCATTACGGTGGCTGAAAGGAGTCGAGATGATTGATACAACGAATGCAGCTAGCAGAAAATGACACTTTTACGAAGTAAGTAGCGCAAATGTTACGAAGAAAAAGTAAAACGAAAGTTATGTCTGGTACCATTTTATAGCTACATAACACTTTGCCAGTTTTTTAATGATTATTATAAAACGTAATGCGATGTACTTAAGTGGATAACGACGTGGGGATAATGGAGAAAAAATAAAATTACTTCTAGCAGATCGAAAATTATATCAGTAAATTAGAAAATTTATTACATGTCAAACATGATGACAGTTCGGATTAACCAACAGTTCTTGCAATTAGACTCTTATGAAATGTATAAATTCTTTATTCTAAACTTAATTGAATCACTAATAAAATGCATGCAAAAGATATACTTGAAAGGGATATTTTATTGTCAGTCAATAATAAATTATTTTTATTGTATCTGTTTTGCACTGGCATTGGAAAATTTCTCGGAATATTTTTATTCCTGTACGGTTTTGTTTATGGATGAAATATAGATCGCATATAAATCTACTAAGGTGGGGCAAGTAGAATTGCATTTTATTTTTAAATTGTTTTGTTATTCACGTAACAATATTTACATATTTATTCACCTCTGTGCAGTTATATTATATATTTATTATGATTAAAATATAAAAACCAGCAAAGGGGATTACAGTATATTTGTATCATTTAAATTCTGCAAAATTCAAGAAACATCATACTGTTAGAATACGCTCTAAAACTTCACTTCGCTTTTTCTATTCTGACAAATTTCCACACAACGTCACTGTAAACTATTTTCATCGGTACATTAACAGAAACTAGCTACGTAACCTCAATCTTGCTGTCTCCTCTTAAATGTCTCTGTACAAAAACATGCTTCATCGGTTCCTCCTACACAAACACATTTGATAGCTAACGTTTATCTTTACATCGAAGTGTTTCGTGTATCTTGTGGTGTGGTCATAGTTTCATGGCACCCTGTTTCCGAATCGTCCCACTTCTTTCACGATGTCCGCCTTTCGTTTTTTTGCTTTAAACTTTTCGATCCGTTTGTGTACACATTGCAACTGACTTATTGGTCCGTCCACGGAACACGTTTTCAAATGGTTCAGTGAGTTTTAGTGCCAGTGTTACATTCAACAAGCATTTCATTGCTTTTTCGCTCGTGTACATTAGCGAATAAAAGATGACATCGATTTACATACGAAAATATACGAACCGTTACGAAGTCGTTGCTTATGTGTACAGGAACACATACACACACATGTGCATTCGTTATAACGTCGTAGTCCCTTATGACGACAGTGGTGTGAGGATTTTTAAAATATCTTTCGTCATTTTATTAATAACTACTGGCTGTAGATCTCGCAAAAGTAGACACGCTTGTGCTTCTGAAGACTGCACAGTGTCAAAAGGGTGCCACTCCTTCGCCTGTTCGCTCTTGATGTAGTTCACTGTATAATATGTGATGTGATGAGAAGGATATTATGAAGAGAATGATGTCAGACTTGTGACTGTCATATAACGTTAGAAGCCATCTTTAACGATGGCGATATATCATGTAAAGTAAAAATGTTTTGTTCATTAACTCGACGCTTCAAATACGAAGCGCTGCAATGTGATATAATTTAGTTGACAAAAAAGATAACGTTATACCCAAGGCGAAAATACTACATCAATATAATATCAAATGAAAAAGAGAACATTCGATATCACAGTTTACGTGAAGTTAAAAGAATGCTGACAGGTACAATAAAGAGAATGATAGTTATAACTGTCATGTGGCTTGAAAAGCAAGGTTTACAACGCACGTACGTATTACTTACGTCGTAAGTCTTACGTCATAAAAGTGTTCAGTATAGTTTATGGTAAACTATAATATTACCCGGCTTCAAACATGTATTTATGAGTTTCTAAAAATCATGACGAAAACTTAAATACATATTTCAACAGATAAACATAACCTAAAACAATGATATTGCGTCAAGCTTGCTACTAACCCATATTTCTAGAATTAATCACGAATATAGACGCGTTTATTCAGAAGATCTAATAAGGGCAACGTTCATTTTTGAAATCCGAACACAATGTAATTACTTGGCAATTGTTTATGTGTGAATGGAGTGAAAAACAGCAATTTCGAACGTGTTAAAATAGATTTAAATTCTGCAACAGTGGTGGAACAATGGACGTGACCACAGGACCGGGTATTAACAGGGCAGTTATTAATATTTAACAGCCGCAATACGGGAAAACAAAATGAATTCATGTGAAATTTATGAACGGTCGTATATTACGAACTGAATCTGTTTATCTGTCGCCGATGTATACCAACAGTAACCCGGGGCACTACTTCACTCCCCCAACTGGAACTGTATATATATATATATCAGAGTATACACTGTGTGTCATCCATTTGTATATTCAATTATTGTTAATTTGTAACTGTAGACCGACACATCCGTGATCAACTGGGATCATTAAACATTCAAATGAGATTGTGTCTTTAATTAACCCGCGCAGATAACAGATAAATTTCCCAACAGCAATATATTCAAATCAATACAAGACAAATTAGCCATTTGTTTCAGAGGAGCGCGCGCGCCGGACATATAGTCACCTACTGACATCTATGGATGGATACGTGGTACTGCCATTATACACTGTGCAGTTATGCGCTGCGACAAGCCGAATGTATAGATACAGTACACTACCGGTGCCCCTTAAACGGGCCTCTCGAACATACATGCCTACACTTGCACATATATACCGGCGTTTGGATCGTGGTCAGTTCGAATTCACCCCTCTATTATCATGCAAAGCATCATCAGCATCGCCATGGTGACGCATTTAGCGAAATGGAACCGACATGTTCGTTAGGGAATACTGATTTTCATCGGTTCAAAATAACTAAACATATTGCAGCCGCAGAAATTCCTGTTATAACCTACAAAGCCTGTAACTAAATATATTACGCGAAACTAGAGCAGATATGTGTGTTTAGAACTGTAGGTACACAATAATCCTGTAATCGTACGTAATAACGTCGAATAATTCATCATCTCGAGTGATCCCGCAAACGAGCTTAGGTGACACTTGTTTTTCTGCGTAGTTACTTACACATAGCATAGATGGAGCCACCAACCAGGGGAGGACCAGGGCATTTAACGTCTCAATGTTATACTGAGCGAGTAGGAACACGCGCCGTATACGCAGCAACATTCTTTCAGGCACAGCACGAAATACATGAACTTAATCCAATGTAATTTCTTACCTGCCAACGATTAATCGCCCGCACGATCACTTTCGGTGTACGCGTGTTCATTACGAGCTCAAACGCAGGATTTTTAAGCCGACAAAATCTATCAAGATGTATTACTAAGCAGTCTCACACTGGGTTCCGGAAAATCGCGAATTAATTTAAAAACAAATTAGCTTGGCCAAAAATTTTAATCACTACTGCGTTTGAACCCTTTTCAGTTTGAAAAGTCCCCGATTGAAACGGGCTTTGAAATGCAATCAACCACACAAAAATCACATGGAAATATATTCGGAAAAAACAAATGGTGCAACCATTTTGCGCTCAAGTTCATTTTAGAAATTTCACCATCGTATGCACGCAGAGAGCAGAGAACATAACGTCTTCTAGCGCATTCGTAGTGTAGAAACGAAGAACCGGAACACAATTTCACCGGAAACAGCTTGGAATATCCGATAAGTGTCACGCTGTGTCATAAAAAATAAATCCGGTAACTTTTTGATAGCGTGCGCGTCGTGTATTTCTCGTTCCGGACGACGAGCTACGACGAGAAGTCACACACATTTGTTTTTGTTTCCCCTCTAACACATAGAGCGAGATACAGACGCCGAGATGAACGAACAAGGCCCAGAGCGATGGACGCTTATGCAATAAGGCCCCACGGCACACTACACACATATGGAAGCAAGAAACTGACAAGTATCGAGGAAAAAAACGAAATCATCTTTACGAAATCAATACTATACATACACGTTCTTCAAAACTAATAAACGAAGTCTGGACCGAACGAGCAAAACTCAGAAAGTTCTTCTTCTTCTTCTTGTTGTGGATGCCACATACGCTTGCTGCTGGAAGAATACATTGCCTGAAGGAAGAGGATTGGTGAAAATGGAGGGAGAGAAGTGTTATATAGCTATTGTACATCTTATATTAAAGTTATCGCCAAGTCATTAGTGGTTCCACGACTTCTTCTTTTCGTGCAAATATTTACGGACCAGAAGAAAAATGTATAAATATGGAACACACGACGTTCTTTCACGAAACTTTTGGCTGGTTCTTCGAGTGTGTGGAACAAGATGCTTCTTGATTAAAGATGTCAGATTTTACTCTCGATAAACCACTGGACATAAGTGGGAATTAGTGAAATATGACAGAGCAAACTAACAGCGGAAGTGGAAAAAAATGTGCACGAGAAGCAAAAAAAAAACCTAGAAAATGATTGTGATCTTGCAAAATGCGGAAAAATTTCGTGCTTAACGTTTTTTCCTAAGCCATATTATACGAATACTTTCTGGATTTTTTTTCATTTTGTTATACGTTCAATAAATAAATACCATCTATTTTTAAACAACTCTTAATAATTACGCAATCAACTGTTCTTTTAATTGACAAATTTATAACTTAACTTTTGAAGAATCCTTAGGAATAATGTGGACCTATTTATGGAGGTAGAATTCGAGAATGTTAGCGGTTAAAGACGGGCTAATTTTCGGTAAGTCCTCCGAATTGTAGAGCTTACAATATTAAGACAGGTTTAAGCCTGAAAGCTATGGCTGACCAAATTGTATGTTAATAATATCTAAGATTACCTTCAGGTGATTTATATAACAAAGTAGTTTTAGAAAAATACATCGAGAAAAGTTGTTTTATCATGAATACAAAATTTAATATATTACAACAAAAATACTCGTTTTTAATCGTGATATATCACATTTAATATATAATGCAATTTTCACGTTATATTGATCGAACGCTTTTGCGTAAAACTTTTTTCATCAAAATTTGCAGCAAACAGTGGATAATTTGGTACATTGTAATTAGTCAGGCCAAAAGAGGCAATATAACTTATTTAATTTAAATTGTACATCAATGAATATAACGAATACAAAGTACCTAAAATACAGATACACACACACCCATATATATATATATATATATATATATATATATATATATATATATATATATATATATATGTGTGTGTGTGTGTGTATATATATATATATATATATATATACACACACACATTTATATAATTGCATGCAGAGTGCAGAATGTTGGGAAAAGAATCATTATTTGTGCCAGTGATTATATATAATGCAATTTCACACAAACTCCACGCTTGTTTCCATCCAACACACACACACGCACACGTCCCATTCCAGAGATACGGTTATTGATTATTTAAATCATATAAACATCGTGATTTATCAAACGTGACAGGAATTAAAAGCACACAGCACAACAAAACAAAATAAAATGTCACCTGTTTTTCGTTTACATGTAAAATAAATCAGAAATATGATTTTTTCTCGAGGCACCCCATTGTAATAATAATTTAATGTAAATTTGCATTTAGTAACTTTTTTAAAATGAATATTTACGCTACAAAATATCATAGACAAAATATAGGTTATATAGCCCGGCACAATACAATATTGGAAACACAATTAAGTAGCTTAGTTTCTGAGTATAGTTCTCGCAACTGACACTACTCGTATTTAGATCAACATGGATTAAATGAAATTCGTCGGTTGCAGCGCATGAAGTTACAAGTTAGATTCGTATAATTCCATCCAGAACTTCGTATGTAACGCATTAGCAAACTAGTAACTTAATAAGAATAAAAACTACCTAACTACCGGCTCCAAATACTGCCGTGCATGTATATGTAATTTATATAAGCTGGAAGGTTGAAAATGTTAACGAAAATTTGGTATCCAGTGAAGTTTGAAATTTCACCCGATGTGTTTTAGTTACAAACTTATAAATTCGCAGTACATTCTTGTCAGTTTTTAAGATACGCGGATATCTAAGGCCGTTTTACGAGCGTGAATGTTCGCATACGAAGAAGGAGCAGAAGAAGTATGTGTACGATACTATCTGAGCGTAAGATTAAACTCAGACTTCACGTGTATGCTGTATGGGCGGGCGCTGTAAGCAACGGTGACAGGCAGAATTTTCCGTTTATAGTTTTAATGTGGCTCGTGCGATGCCTTAATGTCACTTAATCCGTAGCGGGAGAATTTTCTAAAAGGGTATTCACGTGAAGTTTTAGCGACGTTAAATCAATATCTTCAAGAAAGAGTAACAACATTAATACTAGCTACCAGAACAATGCTTCAATCCTTAAACTTTGTGTCCTTTCTCATCACTCAAACTTCGTGCACGCATGCGCAATGAAAAACTATTAGCATCAACGTTGCAATGGTGCATTTTTCACGTAGCATTTCCATTATGTATAACCATAATTATAAATGTAGTCTTAGCGAAAAAAAGATGCAATCATACTTAAGCAAAATACAACTAGTGTATTCAATGTATTTCTGGTATAAATAATTTGTTATTTTAGCAGAAAGTGCAGGAGTCCGCCTTGCTACTCTGCAACAGCAGGAGTTGAGAGCAGCAGGACTAGACGGAACGGACAGATTCATGGGTCGGGCGGCGCCAGCACTTCCGCTCCAAGTGTTATGATATTCATCCTTGTCTAAGAACTGTTTCCTTTTTTTTGTAAATCAACAAAAACCACCTGTACCCCTCGGAAGACCATTTTGGAATAGCACGAATAACAGACGATGTTACAGCTGTCTTCTGTTTTGTTTTTAAATTACAATAACCGTAATTTAAAAACAAAATATAAAAGCAGAATTATTCCACTTTAAATCATGATGTGCAATGCAGAAATATTGTACAAAACAATAAACAATATTGTTTGTTTTGATTCCCGTTTTAGGAACGTATATTCTCAGAACAACATATTAGTATTTGATGAGTGATTGCGCAAAGCAATTTGTCCGAATCCGATTTAACTAGTAATCAACAGTGTACCGAGGAAGATCATGCTGTTTACACTCTGTTAACGTTTACTTTGATAAACCCGTGTGTGGTTTCAGGATTGAGAGCGTCCCTTATCTCGACCTAAACTATCATTAACACCTCACGCCACATGTTGCTTACCCAGGAAATTGTAATCGTTTAAGAAATCGTTCGAAGAACTTTATCCCACAATACTCCCAGCTAGACGCAGTCGACTTTGCTCAAGTATTTGTTTCTTCAATTCACTTTGGACGTTTTGTCATTAATATATAAAATCGTACTGTTGTTTGCCAGTGGCCCGAAGCCGACCAAGTACGAACAAGTGATTCATCACTGTCCGATTCCGTTAACGGGCATCTCAACTGGTCAGAACAAGCCAAGCTGTTCTGGCATTTGGTTAATCTCCACCCCGAAAACACCAAGATCGTCGTTTGCGGTTGACCACACCGACTCCGGCAGCTAGTCTACGCCGTGCTTGGCTTTGCTTTGGTTGCAGATCTCCAGTTCACAGTAAGCGTGCGTTACGACATTTAATAATAATAAATCTATGGCACGTCCATTGCCAACCGTGGGATTCATGTTCATGGTGGCCGTAAAATATAATTTGCACCGTTCAATAATAAAGATCGTAACATGCGCGTCCAACATATTCTATGCAAAACTAAAGCCTGGCAGGGCTGCGATGATAACATGGCTAGTAAAATTAATTGTGCCATTATATCACATAGATTGGCCGCAGACCACGGTTGCACCACGAGACTACACGACCATGCGCTGCTGTTTTAGCCCGCCGGAAGTATTAGATAGCCAGGCCACCCTGCCTATTCAACTGGCCTTTTTCGTTGGCATACTGCCCGGCATCGCTGGTGTTTTTTACGTGCATCCCGCATATTCAAAACCTCAAACAATAGCGGTGAGTGCGCATGCAGAGAAAAAAGATGCTTTATGGATCTGCATTTGGAGAAACTCGATAGTAAGATGAATCAGAAAGCGACAGAAGGATAATTGAATAGTTGTTGAAGAAGAAGTTCGGTGAATTTCTATTTTTCTAATCGTTAAATCTGGAATCGTAAACGGACAACTCTCAATTAAATGTATTCGTTCTTTTTCTCGCAGGACAATTCTAATCTCACATAGTTACAAATACCAACGTCTACCAGACAACATCTGTGTAGTTTTCTTATAATTCCAAGACTTGCATCCTTATTAAAGCCGGCTCCCCTTGCAATCTAGAGTGCTAAATACGATTCTGGCTATCGTCCAGCAGGAACTGCCGAGGCCCTACACTGTATGTATACATACGCAACGACTAAGAGCATTGGAGCCAGTTGTAGTTATTGCAAATTTTCTTTGCAACAGCTGTAATGATTCTTGACTGGTTTTCGCGTAATTTTATCTAAAGGAATTACACGAATATTCTACCTAAATAGGACGATGGAAATAGCTGGCTATGAGGACGGATTTTAGATTGTAATTAAATATATTTAACATACATGAAATCAAGAAAAATCATTAACATGTTTCAGATTTTACTAATCAAAAGAGAAATACAATAAAAAAATATATAGATTAAATAATAGAGAATATTATTAATGACATTTGACTAATTTGATGAGATTCTCAACTTAATTTCCTTCCAGGTTTGCTCAGTAAACGATTTAGAATATCATGTAGACATGCACTGTTAATATTACCCAGGAGCGATTTAATTAACGCAAAGGACATCACTGTATCAAGTATTCATATCAGGCAAATAAAAGAAACTGAATTCACTTGATATTTGCAGTTTCCTCTAGTCGAATACAAATGGTCCATGCATGTCTAATGAAGTACAGAGAAGAACGAGAAGTGTAACGAACCAGCCTCACTACTACATTCATAGAAAATAAAGATTTCTATTTATTAAATTTCTAGACACGTTCAAACGACTTGGCGCAGGATCTCGTAAAGAAAAAAAATTAATTAAACTATCCACTTTGCAACAAAAAATATATACCACCATATTATGTTATGTGATTTTATTACGTCTCGAATTACAAAATTTTCGTTTCATTTTACGTACAGCATAATGCTAAAATATTGTATCATTAACACAGAATATTATTTCATAAGATAATATTTTTTTGTACTTTTTAATAAAAGAAAAGTATAAATATTTTTTATATATATATTTTTAAATCCGCAAGCAAAACTTCTTACGCGACTACGTGAATGAAATTCGTGTAGCCTTAATGTAATATATATAAAGTAAAAAGTACAAAATTCCCTTTTTTGAAACCGCGAAACTTTCCTCATTTCACTCAAGTCGTAACTTGCGCAACATCCAGATAGCAATCGCACAGCACTCATAAATGTAACACCCTGTATAATTAATTAACAGTTACGTTCATGAATATTCACAGATGTGATTTTTCCTTAAATACGTGCAGTCTCCCGTTCATCCAGCTTTTGCCAAGCGAAAAGTCGAAGATAAATGGAAAAAAACAACGCATAATTAGACGCGACGGCATTCGCGAGATAAAATGTCACTTGGAATCAATTAGTCAATAGATCTAGTTATTCAATTACATTTATAATATTCCTATAAAGTTTTCACCAGTAATATTTGAGCTGTCATGCAAATTTCAGCGTTGAATACAAAATGGCTACTACGTACGTACGTAAGGACATGTAAATAATGAATATCACACCCTATACGTCAAGTTCAGTCGAGTTTCTCCATACTAATTGTGCAACGCTAAATTAGATACATTTTATAAACTTTTTGCTCTCTTTTGTCACAAACAGAACACTGGACTGCATTCTTAATTAAGTTTTTAACGGAGAATTTTAATGCTGCACACATATTGTATAAACCCCCATGCTGATAATAATTTATCATAAAATTAAAATGCAAAAAATTGTGAACTTTATTCCTTTTTAGAGACAGACAAAGAACTAAGTTGCGCGCACAGACACACACCGATGGGAATAAAACTTTCATATTAAAACGTCGTCGTCGGTCCGAAAGTCTAACAATTTTATATACTTCGTCATTTCCTGCTTCATATTCACTTGGACATTTGCAGACAGCGCATACAGAAAGAAAACTGAGAAAAATTATTTACTCACAGCGGTAGTCTAAAGAAACTAACAAACTGTCACTTGAGAGATAACCTAGAACTGTCACTAGGGATGTAGTCTAGATACATTTCACTCCATACTTGTTCTTGAACACTGCCGTTGCATTTGAATAATTACTCTTATCAATTCGCGTGAAACTAATTTCTATAAAACCACTGTCACATAGCAGCACTTGTATATAAAGAGGTGTGTACAGAATAAAGTGAAAGAGCTTTACCACGAAATCAAATTACTCTAGTGAATAACAAAACAGTTGGCAAAAGCATGACGCGGTAAATCTAAATATACAAACGACCACGGACATAAACTGACAGCAGCACTGTTTTGTATATGAATCCGACAATAAAACTGCAAAGAGCATTTGCTTTGAAATTCTGTAAATAAATAATGTGACACTTCATACACAGGTCTGTCCGTTGGTAAATCCAAGCTACCACTTCTGCCAACAGCAACAGCAGCAGAATGCCAACCGACAAATATAAATTTTTACTTAACCTGTTGATTGCCAGGTGAGTTGTCACGCGATCTACAGGTAATATCAGGTAATATCATATATACACACATATGCTCACCAACACACAAACATGCATATGCTTGCATGAAAACATCAATAATCGATATACTACAGCGAACATGTTATTATAACATCGATATGTTATAAATTATTGTTTGTATTTTAATCGCACGTTGTATTTATATAACCATACAGTATATAATTTCATATTTTGACAAAACATTCATAATTTTGTATAACTGATGCAATAATGCTAAGCATAATTTTGTCATTTAAAAAACTCACAATTTTCTACTGCTTAATGCATTATAAAGCCCCTGTAGCTTATGCTACCAGGATAACGGAGCAGTTAATAAGGTTGATGAGTTAAATTCTAAAAACATTGTAATCTTATCCACAAACAATGTCAAGTAATACATTCGTAATCTATTTAAACAAACAAAAAAAAAACGAAATACAAGCACTCTAAACATACACAAATGAATGTTTCCGAAATGGCGTACCAAGAATCGATATTAAATATTAAAGTATTGTCCTACATTTGTGTTGTCATGCACGTATACCAAAAGAAAACAAGTATCCATTCTGTTTTTGCTTGGTAAAAGCAAGTTTTAATTCAGATTAAAACTAGTTTTAAAATGGAAGTGGCAATTAACAGAAATGAATTTAAAACTAGTAGAAACGATGCTGACAATTAGCGCGCAATAATAACAATAACTTATGTTTGTATATTCTTTGTTTTTAGGCTATTAAATGCAGAATATCTAATTAGTGTTGTTCTGCACGATGTCTCGTAAATAAAACTCAACAATATGACAAACGTCTGTTGTACTTTTTTCTTCTTTTTATTTTCCATGTAATATTTTTACCCACCACCGCTACACATATATAACTATTAATTCCGTTCTTGCATGCATGTTTGCAGCGAGTTTCATTAGTTCTGGCCGCTAGCCACGTAATTTAAAATATTTGTCAGTGTGACAAAGTAAGCAACAGTTAGATTTTAATCCGGGTGGATATTGCTAAATCCAGCGCAAAATTACACTCGTTCATGAATAAAATCAACAGCTACACTCGCGCCACACGTCCCAACACGGTATGAAATGGTACTATACTATTACAGTATATGTAGTTTGTAGTGTCCGTATGTATATGTTCTGCTACTGAACGCGTTGCATGAAATTTGATCATTTTGCATGAAACTTTTCCGCATGCATGTTAGAAAATCTTAATCAGAAATCTAAATGTTAAAATTTTCATTGTAACGTTTTGCAGATATTATTATTATTTGGCAACAGTTCCACATGCGCTATTTGGCGGAACAGTGGATTATCGTTATAATAACACCTGGCGGTGCGCCAGCCAACTTGTCGGAGTCATTACAACAAAAGCAATTACGCAACCCTGTCGCAGTCGCTGCTCTTCTGTACTGGCACTGGGCGACTCTCAAACAAACGCCAAGGGAATCCCAGACGTCATTATCTGCTTGTATGTACATGTGTATATATACATATATATATACATACAAACATAGACGACACGTTAGTGTGTATTGCGGGTGCTTGTAACCCATCCTGGTTGTTACCCAGTACAGATACTGATGCTGGCTACACCACGGCAAACTAACGGCAACGCTCTCTTTGATAATTTCACGTAATTGCTAGTATATTTCTCCAGGCAAGCTTATCACAACAAGTTCTTTTGACAATTACGCCCAACAATAAAAACTTCGATGGACCAATTTGAAACAACGTTGTTGTTTGTACAACAGTAACATGTAGTGCAACCACCACCGTCGCCACAAACTGTCACGATAAAATGTTTACTGACATTGTAAACTCACAATGGCGGCGTAAATTTAACACATAAACGGTTTAAATTACGAAATTAACAATTGCACCATCCGGATGTATGTACGTACGTATGTCTACCGCAAGAGTGGTTGTATATAGTCCATTGTATTGTCATGATTTCTCATAATCCATACTTTATTTACAAACGTTAAAACACGTTACGTGTCAAAATATTTGTATATCTATGTATGATTCCCAACAACAAACAATACTTCGTTGTACTGTGTATAAGAAAGTAAAAATATATAAAACTGATATAATTTTACACTTTACATCATGTCTTGCTTATGTGTAATAAAGATGAAATCAAATTTCAGGCGTGATATCACAATAACTTAATCACGGCAAACTAATTTCTAATCTGTAATAATACATAAAAATGTGGAATGATATACAGTCATCACTATAATGCTTTAAATATTATGATTTATTAACTTACAGCACTATTATAAAAATATGTATACAAATAGAAAATTGTAAATAACTTATTTAACCTCCATGAAGTGTTGAGATAAAAATTATTCTATCGTTAGGATTAATTACATAATTGACTGTATCCTGAAATAAACAAATATTAATATGCTTTGTGAATTAATCAATGATAAAGTAATATACCATTAATTCCCAATCAGCATCATTGACAAGAACCAGTATTCCAGGTCTCCTAAAAACGATTATTTGATGAATATTTCACTTAATGTGAGTATTATAAGTAAGTACATACACAGAGTCATCTTGTAAGAATAATTCAGGGCGTTCCTTTAATAAATTATCCCTGATCCAGAACAACAATTCCCGCATTGTCCCTGTAAATAGTAAAGAATAAGTTATCAATGTTATTGTATAGAAATAGACTCCAGTCTTACATTGTTTTTGGGCATTGAGTGGTAAGGTAACATTATTTACTTTCTTCTTATCAAAGAGAAGTTCTGCACCACCCCTGTAACATAAAATTTAAATATATTTACATACAAAACATATATTTTACCGTATTACCCAAATTCGATTACTATCGGTAAGGCATGAGAATCTGCGTTTGTTACTGTTTCAATAGCACATGCAGCCATTGTTGAATTTACAACAAAATATACTACAATGCAATAGAATTTACGGCGTTTCGCAAACAACTTTGCAAGAATATAACCTATATAAGTACTGTCAAATGCACATGTCAGAATATTGCAAATATAACACAGCTGCTGCTATCTGTTGGACGAAATTTATAAATTCTATTTAAAAATATAAGAAAAAGAAGTGTATTTAAAATCCATACATACAAATTACACAATTTATAAAACAATTAAAATATAGAATAAATTACATTACATACAAATTACACAATTTATAAAACAATTAAAATATAGAATAAATTATTTCCTTTTAGCTCTAGTTTCCTTTTTGGGTTTTAATTCACCAGCTTCTACAGTTTTCGCCGATGATTTCATTGCTTTTCCTTTCCTTGTCGTTGGTTTCGTTTCCTTCTCAATAGTGTCATTTCCTTTAGCATCTCCGGTAATTTTCTTGGATTTAGTTGCTTTCGGAGCACTCATAGACTTTCGTTTACTAGATACCACTTTAAAAGACCTCCGTTTCGGAGTACTTACTATCGCCATTTTTGTTTTTTTATTTAACTTTGCAGTCTTCTCTTTTTCTACCTCGGATTTTTTTGGTTTCGCTGATTTCTTCTCAGGTTTTGGAAGTTTAAAAGACCCACTCGCACCTTTACCCGTTAACTGAATAATGTTTCCTGCTTCCACGTTTTTTTTCAGATAATTATTAATAACTTTCGCGTATTTTTTCATATCTACAGCGTAATGCTCATTGACGTACTTTTTAATTGCTGCTAGCGACGTACCCTTACGACTTGGCAAATATGCTAATGCAGCAGTTACCATTTCCGAAGTGGCTGCTTTCTCCATTTTTTCAGTCTGTGCTTCATCTGTATTTGTTTCTGTAGTGCGTGCAGTTTTCGATGTAGACGCTTTAGAAGTAGATGCTACCGGTTCGAATGTATTTTTAACATTTGCATTTTTATTCTCTGGTATATGCACTGGTATTGTAGGTGTATTGGATTTTGTAGATTTCCCTTTAGTAGTTTTAGTTTTTGCCTTTGTTACGACTTTTACTGGCGACGGATTTGTTTCTTCTTCCACTTCATTATCTGACGTAGTAGATGGTGGTGTTGGAATTTTAGATTTCGCTTCAATAGGCATTTTTGCTTTTGATTTTGGTGCGGATTTTGCACGCGAAGGACTAACATCATCATCATTTTCTTTTGTTGCAGTTTTAAGTTTTGCTTTTGGTCCGGCTTTTACTGAAGGTGGACTTGATTCTTCTTCAAATACAGTATCTGAAGTAGTGGATGATGCCATTTTAGATTTCGACGCTTTCACTTCAACAGGCATTTTTGCTTTTGATTTTGGCGCAGATTTTGCACGCGGAGGACTAACATCATCTTCATTTTCACTTGCTGCTGCCGATGGAACTGCAGATTTAGAAGATTTCGTTTTAGCAGCAGTTTTTGTTCTCGTTGATTTTAGTGCAGGCTTTACAGATGGAGGACTAGGCTCATTTTCAACTTCATTCTCTGAAGTAGTTGTAGATTTAGAAGTTTTGAGTTCAGTAGCAGCTTTTGTTTTGACGGATTTTACTGATGGTGGGAGACTAAGCTCATATTCAGGTTCATTACCAGAACTAGCCGATTCTAGCGTTGCTACTTCTAATTTAGGAGTTTTCAATTCAGCGCTGGGTTTTGCTTTTGTAGTTTTACGAGTAGATTTGGCAGATTTGATTTCCATATCCTTTTCAACAGAAGTATTAGGACTAACCTCTGGATCACTTTCAGAGCTCTTCATTATGTACACTAAAATTATATTAAAATTAAAATATACTTCAAGAAATAATAAATTCAAAACATACCTGCAAATTTACGAAATTATTACAAATGTTTCTCATTGAGCGGTTAAAAATATCTCTGAACAAAACCTCGTGTTCGGTTAAATTTAAAATTTGATAATCTTCCTGTTTAAACATGATGTGCATTATACAATAAAATATGCAGTTTTTACTAAATTACAGAATATAGCAACATATATCTATAGATATTTTAAATTAAAATATAAATATTGAAATTATATTATAGATAAAAATGAGTCAAAATATTAAATAAATTTAATTGTTGTTCATTCAAATAAGATACAAGTCATGAGATATTAAAAGTGCACAATTTATTACTTAAAATATATTAGAAAAAAGCCACATTCACGCAAAACAAAATAAAGAACTGTCAGAACAAAAAATATATTTTATATCTAAATATGTCTCTTACATGTTGTACAATCAATTGTACATAATATAAAATATCATACATCAATGATACATAAAAAAAAAAAACGTATTAATTTTACATCTATTCATTGTCCTGTGACTTAGCCTTTTTCTTCTTCTTCTTTTTCTCAGATTTCGGAGCCTCCTCTTCGACAGCTGCTGGTTCCTCTTCAGCAACAGACTCACCCTGTGACTTTTTCTTCTTCTTTTTCTCTGATTTCGGGGTCACAGGTGTTGATTGTGGCTCCTCCTCTTTCACCTCAACATCACCAGTATCTTGTTTTGACTTCTTCTTTTTCTTTTTCGGAGCATCTTCAGTTGACGTGGACGCTTCGCCAATTTCTTCGACCTTCATTTTCTTCTTCTTTTTCTTGGGACTGGTTGTTGCAGCCTCTTCTTGTTTGATTTCCGCTTTCTCGTCATCATCATCATCGGAATCGAGTCGCTTTCGTTTACCCGATTCGAGAGTTGAATCGGCAGCGGATGGATACTGTTTCACTTCACTGAAAACAAAAATTCATAAACAACTGTACATAAGAATGTTGAACAAATTAAACAAATGAAATGCAAGGGGAAATGCGGAAGCTAAAAGTGAAAGGAAGATTGCAGAAGCTAAACAGATTTACATAAATACAGAATACGTATATGTTACCTGACACTGTGATATTTTTCAAATTTAGCTTTAGCTTTGCCAGTTCCACTGATTCTTCTAAGATTACCCTCTTCTAATATTCTCAGGCGAGCTTCCAACTTCGCTTTGTGCTCAGCGCCCAAGTCAAATGTAGTGTCTTCACCCAGCGCGTCTACTCTAGTGGCCAAAGACGCTTTTGCTGCCAACATACGTGACATCTTACCCTTGTTCTTGGTACTAGACTGTCCCACCAGTTGTGTGTGATAGATCAGACCATATTTCGGAGTATCTTTCTTGGTTTTCAGGGCTCGGAACAACGCTTTCTCCGCGCCCAAGATCTGAACAGTTGACGCAGGATGTTTGGCCAAATTAATCAATGACCCCGCGTGTGAAATTAACCGTGCACCAACTAATTCACCAACGAGTACTGTCAAATTGGGAGCCATGGCCATCATCCGTGCTTTCAGATACTCGTACAATTGCGTACGGTAATTGGAAATCTCTATAACCTGGTCACACAGCTGATGAATGTTCATGATATCGTCCTCTGAAATTTCTGTTCCCATAGAAATTTCAGCCGCTTCTTTAACCTTCTCCTCGACATCTTCCGGCAAAACGTCGGACAAATCCGAACTCGACGCATTGTCACGGGTGCCGATGATTTTGAGAGTTTTCACAAATGAAATATTATCAGCGATGATCTTTCCTAGTTCGGGAAAATGCCATCCATACCATTCTCTGCATCTCATGATGTAATTATTCAGTTCTTTGTCCAAATCGTCCAATAAACATACAGCTTGAATGATCATTGTGTCGACCTTGTCTGGAGAGAATTTGAGTTTGTACCGCGACAACGAATGAGCCAAACCAAGGGCCATAGCAGTCATTTCTTTCTTCGGTAGACCGGCAATCAAGCTGTCCATTTGAGAACGAATGCATCGCATAAGTTCTTGAACGGATGTGTTCGAAACGCATTGTAAGTTGAGCTTGTCTTTGATAGCGGAACCTAATTTAGCATCGGCTACAGCTAGCTGATCTTGCACATCTTTGTCTACATACTTCTTGAGAATTTTCTTCAAACTCTTCGACACTTTGCCCTCAACTGCTGCAGTAGTAGCTGCTAATGCTTCAGTTGTATCGGCGAATTTCTCAAAGTGCTTTAACTTCAGGCTATAAAATGTAAGTATAAAAGTTAATACATGAAAATACCGGTGATGCCGGTAAAATTTTAACTTACACTTGGCTAGCACGTTCCGGAGTCTCAAAGTCAGTGTACAAATTTTCTGTTTGAGTAAGCTTCTTATCATCGAGAAGCTAGAAAAACAAAAAACAAATAAAATACCACATGAAACACGAGTTTTGTGAAACAAACAGTAATAATTTTTGAAAACCAACCTTAAATATAGCGTAACCTGCTGGTGTTTCAAATAAAACCAACATTTTGATTATTTAATTCACTACAAAACTACACTGCAATCAACAATTATGCATATTTCACTATGCAAACTTAACTTTTTAGCCAAATATAACTTTAGCGCATATACACGTGTGTTCACAAAACAACACGCGGTTCCAGGTTAACTAAACGGAAGTTTGGCTGCTGTCCGACAGCTAACGGAACTAGTAAGAAGAGGTTTTATACGAAGCGGGAAATCAAAAATAGAAGAATTAAATTCTACTTTTCGCAAAACATAGAATATAATTACGATAAAAAATTATTTAAAAATACATTTAAATATTTTTATCAATCTAATTACATAATACATTAAATAAAAATGTATAACGAACTTTATGAATTCTTTAATGGCATGTAAAAATTTCGTTAATATAAATATTTAATGATAAACTGTCTACAGTTAATATAATTATATATATATAAAATCAAATTGTTCTCATTTCTTTTGATTTAATTTTTAAAATGCAGTTACCCCATCTATCCGGCAAAACTAACTTTTGCGAACTAAAAACTAGGAATTTTTGATTGTCATTCCCAACATATGTTATTTGACAGTTCAAAATTTACATCTAAATAATTTGTAATGTTATAAATTAATGAGACACAATGGCGGGTTCAGCATTAAGAAGGCTTATGGCAGAGTACAAACGTAACTCATGGATAACAATGACAGGTTGTCAATAGATTGTGTAATTTTTCATTTATTTTAGAACTAACACTAAATCCACCGGAGGGAATAATTGCTGGACCAATTAACGAAGAGAACTTTTTTGAATGGGAAGCTCTCATAACGTAAGTGTACTTTGTAATATATGGTGTAGGATCTTTTTTAAGTAAGCTGGTTTAGAATTTGTTACAAGTTTTATTTTATAGTGGGCCAGAAGGAACATGTTTCGAAGGTGGTGTATTTCCAGCCAAATTAATATTCCCACCAGACTATCCGCTGAGCCCACCCAAAATGCAGTTTACTTGTGAAATGTTCCATCCAAATAGTAAGTACAGGTTACTTTATACAAGTGCTTTTTGACGTGTAGTGTTATATTTAATCATTTTTTAGTATACGCTGATGGTCGAGTGTGCATTTCTATATTACACGCCCCCGGTGATGATCCGATGGGATACGAGTCCAGTGCAGAACGGTGGTCGCCAGTGCAAAGTGTTGAAAAGATTTTGTTGTCAGTTGTGAGCATGTTAGCAGGTAAATATAACTTACAAAAACATTTTACCTGAAAACCAGTCCATAATATCCACATTTATCAAACTGATCAGATATTGTAAATTACATATTTTGTGTTACATCTTTATTTTCAGAACCGAATGATGAAAGTGGAGCAAATGTTGACGCTGCGAAAATGTGGAGAGAAGATCGCGACGAATTTAATAGAATAGCACAAAGAATAGTTCGAAGAACATTGGGATTATAATTTTAAGTACATAAACTTTTGTCTTCGTAATTAATAAATGGCGTTACATATAAAATTGTTAATTATTTTACATTAAAATAAGACTCCATTTAGGGATTTTTAGATTTCTGTTATTTGATTTAATGTTGGCAATGCCGGTTAGTTTGTTATGAGTTGTGTCAGATTATATGATTGTTGACAGTTTAGGTTTTAAATAAAGATTATTCAATGAAAAGCATATAAATAAGTGTTAAATATATTATTATACGTATTAAAACTGTAGTACTTGTGCGAATAGTGTGTAACTACTTAGTGGAATTACTTAACCTAAGAAACATTTATGATGGATGATGATTACGACGATCGAGCGTGGGATGGGGCAGATATCGGCGATGATGATGTAAACAAACTTATATTTAATTTATTATTAAATGGTTTATTTGTTATTATACGTTTATAGAGCGATGGCGGTGATGATCCGATGGAGAATCCCGCAGAGGTTCTGTCAGAGTGTGCAGAGAAATTTGCTACTCCAGATTATATTATGGAACCTGGAATATTTGCACAGCTAAAAAGGTATTTACTTAACATTTTAAAGTACTCAGATATTCATAAAAGCGTGTCCATGTAGATATTTTCAAGCTGGTGGTAATCCCGAACAAGTTATTGAACAACTATCACATAACTACACAGCAGTAGCACAAACAGCAAACTTGTTAGCAGAATGGTTAATTCTGGGCGGTAATTTAGATATAAATCATTTGAAAAACACTGTTAAAATGATCGATTTTATCTACATGCAGGTGTTAATGTAACTGATGTACAAGCCATGGTCGAGAATCATCTAAAAGATATGATCTTAAAAACGTTTGACCCGAAAAAAGCTGATACTATATTCACCGAAGAGGGAGAAACGCCTGCTTGGTTGACAGAAATGATAGAACATCCAACATGGCGGTCACTGATTTACCGACTAGCAGAAGAATATCCCGACTGTCTTATGTTGAACTTTACAATCAAAGTAGGCTAGTCCACAGTTCGAAATATGGTGTATGCAATGTTTGACGTGAAATTGGTTACAGTTAATATCCGATGCTGGGTTTCAAGGTGAAATTACTAGTATATCAACTGCTGCGCAGCAAATTGAAGTATTTTCCCGTGTGTTGAAAACTGCAATTACCGGCTTTTTGAATAACACCGAAGATTGGCAGAAAAGTATACAAGAATGTGCGGTACGGAATAAAATAATTTCACAATAATAAGTTAACGGATTATAAAACAATTGTTTATGCAGAAAATGGTGTGCCATGGACAACATACGTACGTGTACAGTCAAGTGTTAATTCACGTTTTAGCTCGTGAACCGAAAGGTGGTTGCAGTATGAAACGTCTGTCTCAAGAAATCACACGTTGCGCACAACAAAAGTAAGTTCTACACTGGTCAAATACGTTTTCACATGTAAATACCAATGTTGACATGCAGACATGACGTAACGCCTATTACAATGGCACTGAATGGAGCTGCAGGCCATCCACAAGCCTGTCAAGCTTTGACGTCTATGTTATCAAGGAACACGTTGAATCCGGCTGATATTACGGTGTTATTCAGGAACTATTCGAATCCGGATCCACCACCGATTGATTTAATTCGTACTCCACAATTTTTAGGTAACATTTCTTTATTATAGTAAATGAACACAGTTTATATATTTTCATTATTGTAACAAATGAACGCAATTTTAAGTGCTATTTTACGTTTTCAGAATTACTAGTAGACGCTTTGTTTAAACCTGGTGTTAAACTGAACCCAGAACACAAACCAAAGTATGTTTATTTACTAGCATACGCAGCAAGCGTATGCGAATCTGTGACTAAAAAAGGACAAAAAAAGACAATTAATAAAGAAGAATTAAAGCCAACTATGCAAGCTATAGAGACCGTTCATTCGATATGTAATGTGAACAAAGGTTCTTCGGAGTTGATAGCGGATATAGCTACTCTGTATCAGTGTATGCGGTAAGCGGAACATATACAAATACTAATTAAATCATTCTTCGTTACGTACTCATACAAATGACAGTTTAATACTAAATTTATGTGAACTGAATATCATTTGTTTTTCGTTCAGATTCTCCGTGGTGTCTGTGGGTGTTGTACGATGGGTTAAATGTACAGTCACAGAAGCCAGTTACTTTAAACTGTCAACGGAACATTGTCCCATACATCTTGCTCTGTTAGACGAAGTCGTAACCTGTCATCCACTGTTGCATCCGGCAGTTTTAGAACTACTGGTGCAGTTGTTCGAGTCAAAACAAGATGAACTCGAAATTTTAGTGCAAGTAAATATTTATAAACGGTATAAAAGTGTATTTTTGTAAAACTAACCTCTAAATTTTCAGTTGGAGATGCGAAAAATGGTACTCGATCGAATGGTGAATCTACTTAGTGCTGGTTATGTAGTACCGGTTGTTAAATATATTAAACAATGTTGGCAGAAAGGTGATACGGATATATCTTTAATAAGATACTTTGTTACTGAAGTGAGTATAAAACTTATCGTCCCAGGTGTCCTAATTCTCAACGGTTTTATAAATCCCACTAGATCAAAGTCCCACTGGAGTACTAAATACATATTTTATTGTTTATTTTATAGGTTTTAGAGGGCATAGGGCCACCTTATAGCTCAGAATTTGTACACTTATTCATGCCAATGGTTGAAAACGAAGAAATTACAGGCACAATGCGAGGAGATGGTGAAAATGATCCTGTATCTGAATTTATTGGTAATAACGACACAGTGAATTGTATAATTTGTATTCTAATATTTCTCATTACAGTGTACTGTAAGGCAAACTACACTGTTGTTGTATAATCGTCCAGTGTTTGTATTCGTGCGGTTGGTATTACTGTTGCCTACTGGATAGGTACAAATGTGACAAGACTTGAAGATATATTTTATGTTGGCATACCTGACAACCTTGACTGTTCCGTTTATATTGTATATTTTTACAAAAACAATAAATTTTATTTAAAAAACCACTCAGTATGTATCAGTGACATTTTTATTTATTAAGTTTCAGTACATAGACGAGCAAGAGCTAATTAGTAACACAAGATCACATGTTTATTGGAAAAATAAATAAGCTTGTTAACTATCTAAAATCACAAAATGCTTTGGTCTGTTTAGCTACAAAACGATAAGAATTGCACAAAATATATTGATCATATTATTACAAGCAAACGATATAACAGGAGTGGGGGTAGGGTGGGGCTTAGGGCGTTGGGAGGCGGGGCTATGAAATAACAAAACTGAAACATTCGACAAGGGACGTATAAAATACCCTGGTACGATGGATGACGATACCGAACAACAGATGGCGTTAGTTACCAGTGCTGCTGTTGCATTGTGGTACACTGCTTGTGGTGGTAGTACAAGTTGTAACGTGTTTCAAGATTGCATGGTATCTTCGATGGCTGGCGTTGGAGATTCATGATTGCTACTGTCGTTGCTTTCATCACATTCGAGCAACTGTTCCGAATAATAGTGCGGCGTGCTCAGATAATCGATTATCCGGCGCGGTAACGGCAGACTCGGTATAAGATCTTTACGCACCAGCTTCAATATAACAAATCTGTAATGAAATACGTCATTTTGTAGTGCAATAACCTCATGGAAAATAAGAAAACAATCAAGCAATATGTATTCGAGATGCATTAATAATATTTTACAGGAACACAACAACAATTTCGTTTCGAAGTAGTTTGGTTTTCAGATGGATACTGTTGTAAATTACCTGCACATATGCTGTAAACTTTGTGTCTGTTTAAATCTAGACACAGGATGCAACAACTGAACTCGCATGGGCCCCAAGATCGGCCGTCGATGTAAGAAAAACAAATAACGTCCACTTCTCGAATGTTCGACAGCGTTCTCGATAAACTCTATTATAGTATGCGATTTGAACTTGGTGCAGCTGCCAAAGCTGAAATTTCCTACAACCAGCACGTTTATTATTAACAACGGTTACACATTACGAACACGAAAGTGACCTAAAACTGACCCTGATCGTGTTCGATGCGTACATGGCGTACGCCGCTGTTTAACTTAAATGTTAGTGAGAATATATAGTGATCATCGCTGCTATCTCGCACAATGAACGACCCGTCCGGTTCGTTTGAGAGAATTTTCTCAGCTGCTTCCGACGAAATAGGGCCCCAATACCAACCGTACTGTAAATTATACATTTATAATATTATTTGCAAATATGAAAACAATTTGACGTGTGTTTTAGCTAAGATGGCCGCCTATGTATAATGTTTTTATAAAGTATAGTTCAAACTTGTTTAGTCACGAATTTTTTGTGTGATAATTTATAAATATATCCGGAATTTTGTGTTACAATGAGATACTTTTTACATGACATGGCATTTTAGTTCTAGTTCCATGATTTGGAATGATTGTACGTACATCTTTGACTTTCTCTATGCTGGACGCAAAATCTCCATGCGGTTGTGTAGCCGTTTTAACTTCAGCAGGCAAGGGTGGTAATGCTCTACTAGCTAACGGGCCCCCTTTCCGCACCTCGCCCTCCGCTGTCACTAGCAGATCGTTGTCGTACATCATATCCTCATCAGCTACACCACTGCTTTGGCTGTTACTAGATTTCGTATGTCTTTTATTATTCTCCGGCGGCATATATCGACGAAACCGGAACAAATTACAAATGGTTTGTTTGAGGTTAGACGGAAAGTTTCTGACCGGACACCGCCGATTCTTCTCGTGTTCTACATTATTATTTGATATGTGCCGTTTTCCTATGTCATAAGAATCTTTGACTTTCTTATTCTTAATGCTTATAGCGAACGAGTTTTTCCTATGTTTATTATTCTTATTATTATTACTACTAGTACCATTCGCACAGTTGCCTTTGCAAGGCACACCTGGATTCACATTTTCTCGGGTTATTGTTTTATTGTTATTTGTCACTTTGTGCGAAGGTTGCTGGTCACTCTTTGTCTTTTGTTTCACATGCGTCTCCTTGTGATCCGAGTCGCTTGAGTTCGAGTATAACGTTTGCAGGTACTGACGTACTTCTTGTAACGTCATATGGATTGGTTCGTCTATTTGCCGCAGCGAGGAGCCGGGCACACTGTGTCGTTTCCCCGGTACATTCTCAGACTTAATCATATGGCCGGGCGGTTTCATCTTAGACGCAGACTGTCGCACATGAATGCTGCACTCTAGCGACTCGTTCTGAAAGCTCGTTGACATATTCCGTCGTCGTTTACGTGGCTGTACATTACGTTTTGGTCGGAGCGGTGGTTTGACAACATCCACGGGCACCGCGTACATATCACTGTCGAACGGTACATTATACAAGTCGCTTATTTGATTCGTCGTAAGCGTATCGTGCGATACGGCTTGCGTGATGAAACTTGAATCGTCCGCTTTACAAGTGGAGGGGATAGACAATGAATTGTGCGAACACGATAGCCGAGAAGAACCCAATGAACTGCGAGAACTGGGCCGCGCAGCCGCATTGTGACACGGACTGAACGGCATCCAATCAGATGTCCAGTATTGCCGAGAGGTTATGTGAATCGGTTTCGGATGCGGAAACGACTTGTACAAGACGGAACTACGATTTAACGTCACCCGACAACAAACTTCCATGGCATCCTTGATCACGGTAAGGACTAATTGACTTGCAAGTTTGTTCAGCCACGGTGGAATTTCGTTTATGTTGTAGAACGTGTCTGACGCAAGAAGCACTGGTTTATCTTGAAATTCCGGTGGTGGTTCTATTGCTAGTGTATGTTTCGAACACGATATTTCATTCCAATTCGGACCTTTCTTCAGTGTGTTGAAATTTTCACCATACATTATGTCAGACATGTCATCTAATGAGTCGGCTTGCGATAATGATTTATCTTCACAATCGCTGTTTTGAAACTAGAAAGTACACAAAAAAGATTTTGTAAAAATTCCCGCTATTCAAATATAATTTATAAATGCAACGTATAATAAGAGTATGTATGTTTAATGCTGCACTATGTGTTTGCAGAAAGGGCGAGTTCATTATCGGATAATGATTGCCAAAGAATTTAGGTGCATGGACACCGGCAAAAATAGAAATGCAAAATCACATTGACAAATATAGAGTCGTACAAACAAAAATAAAATACCAATTAGATGCTATATTTAAACTGTGCTAAGAATAATATTGAATGAGGTTATACGAGCAGATTATCTGAATTGGTGTGTATTATAATATAACAGTATGTAGAAAACTTACTTCTAAAGCTATATGACATCGACCACTGCGACTGTCACCACTCATGCTACCACTAGAGATGGAACCACTAGTTAATAGCAAACCACTATCATCACTTAAAATAAAGGCCTCAGACCAAGTTGAGCAAGACGGCGGAGATTCCATTATTTAGATTTTCCTTTTAAATATTTATCTTCATTGATATTTTAATGCATCAATAAATTAGGACAGCATTTAGTAAACTGGAAAATACATAAATTGAATACATATATTTAATCAAAAATTACAGATTTTAATTAACTTACACGATTATCTCATGATTAAAGAAATTAATTTGAACCTGGTACAGACTGAAATGAACATATTACGCTAAATAATCACCAATGTACATTTTATATGTCAAATTACTATTGATATGTAACTAGCATGAATGAAAAGAGAAAATAAAACAGACAGCTGTCAAGCGGTGTACTATGATTAATTTGCCGGTAATATCACTCTCTGCAAAGTTCATTAAACTCCAAATAAACTAAATTTGAGCAAAATAGATTACTCACAAGATACTTCAATGTATATTTAACGTATTTATCTGTAAATAATTGATAATACACTTTCAAATTTTAAATAACAAATAAATATATAAATTTTGTACTCATGCGAGCATAGCCGCAAGAAGTGCATAACTTCAGAATGCTTCAGAATGGCGCGAAAGTATTTGACATATTATGTGTGAGTGGTTATAATTTGTGATGTGTGTGTTTTGCAGAAATGATATTTTTTTATTACATTAGTTGTTAATATTTATAAGTAAATTTTACAGTGTTAATTTGGTTATTCTAATAATATGAAGCACTGTTTTACAAAATGAGTATCGTAAGAGATCAAACTTTATATGATAAATGCAAGAGGATTGTAAAAGCATGGGAATGCAAGTTTATGAAGAATAATGGACGGCCACCTTCTAAAGTATGATTATAATTTTAATTTTAAGTTATTTCGTCTTTACTATAACATAAATATTTGTTATCTTTGTATTTATTAGCTTGATATCAAGGAAGCAGACAAGTATGTTCGTGATGCGTACGGAACATACTTTCGTCTGAAGACTGCTGCTTTAGAAGAATCGTTAATGGACATATTAGATGAAGATGATGGTGATTATGATACTACAAACAATGAATCTCATATTCCAAATGAATCTAGTTCGCCTCCTAATTCGCCAAAAGCAGATAGTCAAAATGATTCTATCACTGATCCAAATTCACAGAAATCTAATGATACACCTGTTAACAAAACTAAAGATGAGGTTTGGGGCGATCACTTGAACAACAAACTAATCGTAGAAGCTAAAATCAATGCTGCAAAGAAAGAGGATATGAATTCATCATTCACTAAAAAGTTATTCGCCAATTCCAAGTTTGCAAAACGGAATCCACGTAAATCATTGCTCAGTACTTCAGTTAAGCTAGACACTTCTCTTAATAGTTCAATTAACACATCAATAAGTAGTGCATCACAACCAATTACTACCTCGGAAGAATCTGAAACAATAAAAGAAAACAATTTTGCTAAGTTCAATGCAACACTACCTGTTGCTTCAGATGTAAGACAGTTTTCTGCTCAATCTGTGAATGTGTTCAGTCATATCTTAAACAGTTCTGTTGGTGCGCCCGCTCGACAAGTTGATAAAGGATGGTTACAGCGCGTTGCTGTCAAAACGGGGACAGACATAAATGAAAGTGATACTAACAAGTGTGTTGACAGTGATATTAGTAAAATAGTGGATACGGAAATTGTAAAAGACAGTGTAACATCTGTGAAACCAATAAATAAAGTGGTACCGGTACATGAATCTGAGGACGATGATGTTATAAGTGATTCGGATCATGAAGATGGTGCAAGTGTATATCAAGTGTCAAAACGGATCAAGTTATCTCTGACTGTGAATAACACGATCTGTACAACAAGTTCAAACACATCAAGTGCTCTAAATATTTTGAATGTTAACAAAGAAAACAACAGTGTTAAACCAGTGCCACAAGTACAAATTGAAACAAAAACAATCACGCCAACTACTATAATAAACGCAGAATTCAAAGAAAATATCGTAGAACCAATAAAAACTATAGAAAATGCTACAAATGTCAAAGAATCGAATGAAATTGTTAATGAGGAAGTACAACACAGTGAGGAAGAGGAAGATGTGGGTAAAAAGAAAACAAAAAAAGGTAGGAGAAAAGTGCTAGAAAGTAGCGGAGACAATGATAGTGATTACGAAGCACCGAAACAAACAAAGAAGCGAAAACGAAAGACCGAACCAAAGAAACCGCCGGTTAGAAAACCTAAAGCAGCAGCTACACAGAGAAAGACAAGAACGCCTAGAGGTAGAGCAAAGAAAGAAGACGTACCAAAAGAACCAGAAGAAGATGACAAAAGTAAAGCGGCTGAAGATTATGAAGTGGAATATTCTCTCAAGCCACCGCCTCCTACAGTTCCACGGTTTAAAGATGTATTACAAGATGTTAACATCGATGCTACCAGTTCCACCTCGGAAGCAACGCCGAAAATCGAGACGAAAGAAGCACTAAAGAAACAAGTGGCAAAAAACAAACTGTTGAAGAAAATCGCATCCGGTGCATTGAATGAAAACTTTGTTCGAATTGACATGAAAAAGAAAGTGTACGTACGCGGGAAAAAACATATGAACTTTACGAAATACAAGAAACAACAGTGGAAAAATAAGAAAAAATCGCTGTACGGGCCTGACATGGACATGGGTGGTTGTGATGGTGGTGAACTGGTTTGTTTTAAGTGTGGCAAAACTGGGCATTTTGCGAGGAAATGCAAGAATGAAACGATTAACAAGTTATTGCCGTTGAATGCTGTAGATGAAGAAGAATGCACTCTGCCTTCGTTAGAGGAAGCATCGAAAATGGCCCGAGAAAATGTGTTGGCTATTCATGTACCGAATTTAATTGGCGAAACAAGCGCACCAGTAGAAGATACAGTTTCGGAAATTGCTAGCAAAAGTTCAGAAGATGAAGATGTGTACGAGTTTAATGATGACGCTGAATTGGAATCGTTTATGTTGAATACGGAAACCTTCGAAGCACCGAATGCGTCAAAAAGCAGTGAGCCAAGCATGCAACAGAAATGGATAAATATGTTGGAAGAGAAAGATGTAAAGCCACTTTACAGTCTCAAACAAGATGGATCCTTACACGGTATATTTTTATTTATGGAAAAAAGCAATACTGAATACATCATCACGCAATAACTCAGTTACTTGTGGTAATAGGATTAATATCCTATGTTGTTTTCCAACTTATACCAATGAAAATCGTAAATTATTTATCATTTGTTCTCTTTATAGACACACCACAAGAGGTTTTCGACGCACTTCAACAATTCGGCCACACGTCGTTCCGATCTGGTCAAGAACAAGCAATTATGCGCATTCTTTCCGGTTTGTCTACACTTGTAACGCTTAGTACAGGTTCTGGCAAAAGTCTTTGCTATCAACTACCCGCGTATTTGTACGCAAAGCGAAAAAAATGCATATCTCTTGTCATTTCGCCGTTGGTGTCTCTGATGGAAGACCAAGTGTCTGGTATATCGTCTTTTCTGAAGGCTGCCTGCTTGCACACTGGTCAAACCGCTACGCAACGTGAGAAAGTCATGAAACTAGTTGAAGCTGGTGAACTGAATGTATTGTTGGTGTCGCCGGAAGCTGTCACTGCTGGCGAGAGGAAATCAGGGTTCGGATCTTTGCTACGAAAATTACCACCTATTGCGTTTGCTTGTATCGATGAAGCACATTGTGTATCGCAATGGAGTCATAATTTTCGTCCGTCTTATTTGGTCATTTGCCGTGTGTTACGAGAACGATTAGGGATCAAAACCGTGCTGGGTTTGACTGCGACATCGACGCATGCTACTAGTAGTAGTATAGTAGGACATTTACAGGTAATACTACAGGAATCTAGTTTCTCAGTAGTCCGAAAATGTAATGTTTGCAACTCGCCGTACACGCGAACTTGCGCATTGCATAGTACAATTCGATTTCGTGATTAGGTGTGTGCTCCTCCATGAAGTTTCGTTTATTTTAGATACCCGATGGACACGGTGGTGTTATCAGTGATATTCCTCTGCCTGATAACTTGTCGTTGAGTGTGTCCAGTGATGTGCAGCGAGATGCAGCTTTGCGAAATCTGTTGTTGTCAGAGCCGTTTGACACTTTTGATTCCATCATTGTGTACTGTACGCGACGGGAGGAATGTGAGAGAATTGCCGGGTATTTGCGTGCTAGTATCAGACCACTAGCGGAGCAGGCTACGCTGAAGAAGTACAAGAGTCTGAGTCCTGTTGCAGAACCGTATCATGCCGGCTTACCGGCTAGCAAACGAAGAACCGTACAGAATGCATTTATGGGCAGTTATTTACGAATCGTAGTGGCTACCGTTGCGTTTGGTAAGAAAGATACATAACCTCAATTAGTCCTGATTCGATATAACTCGGTTCTTTCCGTGAACCTCAAAAAGCGCAAAAATTTACGATGATTATAATGCGATTCATGAAGACGCAATTACGGAAATTATGGATCAATTTGTAGAAAATGATTCAGTATTAAAATGGCCTCATGTAATGCTTAGCTTAGCGCTGAAACTTATTGAAACGTATCCCGCCCGTTAAGCGGGGTCAAACTGTATTGTTTTTTCCATATTCTATGCTTAATATCATTCACAGATTTCGTCACATACTATTCTTTAGAAAATATTACATCATCTAATTACTAGATGCTGTAATATATGCCAGTTTTACAAAACTGCATACTAGATTCTAGTATACACACTTGCATTGATAGTTACGGAACTTAATTTTATTATTAACGAACAATATTTTTATTTAAATGAGAAAATTAATGTCTATCGCCGGGGATCGAACCGGGAAACGCTTAAACCAACTAAGCTTAATTGATTTAAGCGGTCTCCTGGTAAGAGATAGACCCGTGGTTCGATCCCCGCCGATAGACATTTTTTTTCTCATTTAAATAAAAATATTCTTCGTTAATATCCAGTGACCCAGGTGGGGTTGGCTACGTGCCGAATAATTTTCAACAAATAATTTTCACAGGTATGGGCATTAATAAAGCAAATATACGCGCTGTCATACATTACAATATGCCAAGTAGCTTTGAGAGTTACGTGCAGGAAGTAGGCCGTGCCGGTCGAGATGGCCTACCTGCCCAGTGTCACCTGTTCCTCGATTCAGAGGTACCATTCTGGTTGAAAAATCCGCCGTTAAACTAAAATAATAATGTGTGAACTTGTAGGGACGCGATCAAAACGAATTACGCCGACACATTTATGCAAACTCAATGGACCGACATGCTGTACGAAAGTTATTACAGAAAATCTTCGTTCCGTGCGGTTGTAAAAAGATATGTCCACGACATGAGGTCGCGTTTTCCATTGAAGATACCGTGAAGTTACTGGACGTGCCCGAGGAGAATATATCAACGCTTTTGTGCTATTTAGAACTGCACGAAAGACAATATCTAGAGCTACTGACTCCTGTGTATACGGTTTGTAAAATCATAGCTTACGGCACAGCGCAACATATCAAGAAGGCTGCCCGCGATTGTGCACCATTGGCGATGGCGTTAGCTTTACAGCAGAAAGAAAATATCGAGTTAAAGGAAAATGTATTTGAATTTCCAGTCGTTGATGTAGCTGCTGGTATGGGCTGGGACAGTGGATATGTTAAAAGTAAACTGAAGAACTTGGAATGGACATCTGGTAAGAAATAATCTATTCGTTTGACATTTCTAATAGCCGACGTTTATTACAATGAAAATTAACCTAACAATCTGTCAAAAATACAATATGTCTTCTTATACAGATTATTTATAATGTGTTTGTAATTTATTTCACGTTTATATATAGAAAACAACATGCCTAAACGATCAACACTGACTGTAGAATTTTCAAATCTTGGCTTTCATTTACGTACGCCAGGAAATTTAACCTCATTTGAACTTGACGAAGCACTAGATAGTCTCTTTGCTAAAAAGAAAGAACAAGAACTTACCGCCTTGCAGCAACTTCAGGTTGTTTACACAACATTGACAGCTGTATCGGAACGTAATTATCAATTATGCCTGAAAGAGGACTACCAAGTGAAGAACAAAGAACTGAAAATGAAAATACGAGAATATTTCAGCAGCAAGGAGCCATTGAAAGATGTAGAAATAACACATAAAGCGTTATGCAACGAAGGACAAATTATATCGGATGTACGAAATTTAGTCGGATTGTATCGGGATAACAACTTTACGGGCAGAGCCGTAGCTAGGATATTTCACGGAATACAGAGTCCTAATTATCCGGCTGTTATATGGGGCCGATGCAAATTTTGGCGAGCACATTTGAATTCGGACTTCAACAAAGTATGTCAGATAGCAACTAATGAATTATTAAGACTTATGTGATACATTATTCATGTTATAGCAAGTTCAATCATGCAGATAATTATGTTGAATGATAATTCGAAATTATATAAAGACCGCGCATATTTAATTTGATATTTCTAAGTTGAAACCCGCCATTAGTTTATTATATTTCAGAATAAATGTGTTATTTTTTATATTGGGATAATTAGGAAAGTAAATGTTTTAATAAAATACCAAAATGTTTCTACCATTTTTCAAAATTCCCGCTTATTTTAAAATGAAACCCGCCATTTTGGAGGTGTATAAAATAATAACAATCTCTAATGAATGGACGTGAACAATACCAAGGTAAGGTGACCATTGTTTGTGTGAAATTAATTTGTTTCAGATAAATAATAACAATTAATTATTGTTCTTTTGTTATGAAGTTTTATTATGAACCATTCGATACAATTTCTCTTATTTTAGAAAGTCCACAACAATATAATCACTAAACATTGTTCCCGTAACCAATGTCTTATCAGCATTATCGATATAACATTCACAATTATTGTTTGATACAACTTAGGAGTTAATTTGTACGCAGTGCACAATAGAAATGATCATTAAATGTGCAATACCGAAAACAGACAATAGTACGTTATAATAAATCTATCAATACGTAGAACATAATAAGAGAAAATTAAAATATAACAACAATAAAATACACTTTGGCTTCTTTATTCGGCTGGCAAGATGCGTGTTTATTTCATCAGAATATTTTTGTTAACGAAAATATTGACAAATAAAAATAGAATAACCAGTACAAGTAAAATCTAGTTTAGTTTTTATTCCATTTGAACCGAAACTGTGATTAAAATGAACAATATCAACGAATCAGTAGAATGTTAGTGACACTATGTCACAATTCGTTTCACATACTCGTAGTGACACTTGAATCGAAGTGTTCGTTTATCTTGCAACTTCTCAATCTTATCCATCGTCTTGATATCGCGACATTTCGCACAGAATTCCGAAGCAATTATATGCATCGGACTCTTGTAGTAAACATTCTTGTCGGCCATTCGTTTATTCGCACGATGTGCCCACGTATGAATGACAACTTCCAAGATGGCAATGATAATTGAGGTTATGCCTGGATAGACGAACAAAGTTGGTAACAGAAATAACAGTGCCGGACTCATGTCTCGTGTACTTGACGTTGGATAGAATTTTTTCGACGACTGTTTCATAAAACATGGATCTATTTTGAATGTTCTTCGTTTCGGTAGATTTGCAGATTCTGTCGTTGATGCTGGTTCACCGGTTTCATCATCGTACTCGTTATTGTACGGTACCCATTCGCCCGTTTCAGAGTCGCGACATCTCTCGCCTGTTTCCGAATCCATTTCCATATCTAGAAAATAAACAAATACAGAATTATTAATTCATGATGTTATTTTTGCTTAACATAACCATTAAATTAAATCTTCGAATATTTATTTAAATTTAATAACTATTTAATAGATTTAATCTGAATTATTGAATAGAAAAAAATACATTAATGAACTACGTAAAGAAATTTCAAAGTTGAGCTGTCAAGCAAACGTTATTCATTACTGATACTAAGTGCGTATTTTATGTAATTTTATTTATATTTCAAGGTAAGTAAGTATCAGGTCTAATGTACGAAATTTATTACATAGATATTTGCATTTAGTTCATGTATTTTTTTCTTTCTGAAACTTTGATGTTAAATAAAATCCTGCACACTTAAATTCAGGTACTTTTTAAAGTAATTTTCTACCAACTGATTCTTGACCTTCAAATGCCATCCGAAGATATTACCGAAGTAATTAATATTACTTTAATATCACAATATTAGCGACAATAATATACAATTATATCGCATTTGCCATGGAAAAAAATTACATATACTTTTTTTTCTGGTAAAAACAAAAAAACTGCAATTATCAGTCATTTATCATTTTTATTTTGCATTTACACGTTAATTGCACGGCCTTCGATCATTAAATTGTGCTCTTCAAATATTTTTACCAGCGAAGCGAACTAATCTTGTTCGCAAACGACTGTCAAGGACTTTAAACCAAATCGAAAAAATTTAAACACTGATAACTATGATTGAACATTACATTACGATTCAAACTCTAGTTACGAATATGTACTATGTACTTACAAACAAAAATACTTCAAACATAAATCACATTGACGTTTTTAAAACTCGATTTTATTTAACCTTAATAATTAGTCCTTTTGGAAAGGCAATCAAGTACGGCGATATTGAGTGGGTTTAACAAGTAGATTAATTTAGTAACGTCACTTTTATGAAAAGAAATTCGTCGATTAAGAAAACCTTTTGTTGGCCTTTCATTACAATACAAGAAGTACTCTATGGTTGTGGCGTGATTTCTGTAATCAACCTGTATTTATTCATTTGCCGTCGCAATATAAACACGAAAGAAGACAACATGTATTAGTGAACACAAAAAAATATCACAATATGAAATCAAGGACGTTTCACATACAGTAGACCATTAGTTCGGTATAATCATTTCTTGTATCGTGTATATTATATATCTCTCTAAAAAAAATACATATCTGTGTATGAGTACGTACGATTGTCAACGACAATGTTGTTTTAAGTTTCACACGTTTCTGATTTCGAAGTAAACACCTTGAACTTTGATTCCTTGCTATTGTTTCGTAGCCCACTGTATGTTGTAGTTAATATAGTAATAATATACAATTTAATCCATCTACATACATATTAACGTTATACATACACACACACACTACGAAAGCGATTCACGCATGGGACACGGGCTGCTTGCAGTCTCCGACAAAAAATAGTTTTGATAATATGCACTATCCTCTATATCAGTATTAGTTGTAAATAGTTCGATAAACGATTATAAATAAACACAGATATTTGATTAGTAATACACTATATGGCAAACTCATAATGCATCAGTCCGTTATCTTCCATTATTCATTTGATTTATCAAACATGGAATATCAATACGGATTAATTACATTTATACACGATATTATAATAAGTACACTCGAAAGATATATTGTTAAATATATTCGTATTTGTTGAATTTGAAATTACACGTAAAATTTTGCAATCTATGTTTGCTTTTAAAAGTAAATACAAAGTCTGTCGTTTTTAACGAATTTCACAGAAAACACAAAAGCAAATTGAACGATTGTTATAGGCGTTAATTTTATTACGTAGACAAAATTGAACAAACAATTAACTTGTTGATCAGTTCGTCAAACCTTGAAATTCGTTACAAACGTGTTGTTAATCAAATTATGATAATTACCGTTTGGAATTGTGCATTATCCAACGTAAAATCAAATAGTCCACCACCATGTACACTGCACAAATAATCTGCGGAAGGAATCAAAATCTATAACAATTCGATTATCATCTTGATTCCTTCGTCGTAATTGTCAACAGGCTTTACTTGCTTGTCTGACTGTACCAGACAAGCAGCGTTACAAACAAGTCACTACCTGCCGCAGCGGACGACAGACTAACCGCGCTACAGACACACAAGAGTCTAGCCGTCAGACCAATTTATATTCGAAGATACACGATGTCTATTTACGACATAATACGAGCAAGTATGTTCTTAGTTCATAATTGGCGGCAATCGTTTGTAACATACATTGTCTGTGATTGTTTGTAATTGTCTGTGAGAATGACGGAACGAAGTGCAGTGTAGTGGTTTGTGTAACACATTTGCTATTAGTTGTTATATGTAGTTGTTATTTATATATTTGACTCTTTTTCTCAGGTATGTAATTGTTTAATAACTACATAATGAATAAAAATTAACCAGAATTTTTTCTCAATAGTTAAGAATGGAAGATAAAAACATGAAGGATGAAACAGGTTACATTTGTAGCAATTGTGAACCAATATTCTCTACAAAACCCAGTCTTCAACAGCATTATAAAACTCACTAAACTTGACATAACCAAACATTCATCAACATGCAACAAAAATAATCTTAACAGCAAATCTAAAGCACAAGTACATCACAAGGTAAAATGTGCAATGTGCCGTTACGAAGATTCTCAGATAAATGTGTTGAAACTTTATAATGAACAACATGATATTGAAATATTCACAGAATGTATAAAATTTGACAATTTCAACGAATTTGAAAAGTGGAAAGATGACACTGGAAAGACTGATACTTCTAAAATATATTTATTTGAAAGGCAAGACTGTAAAACGACTTGATAAAGCAATAAATGCTATTATGACGCTGGTGAGAGATAAACTTTATGATAGACTAATCATTTTACATAAAGGTATAAAAGCAATTACTGTTTTTAAACTATAATTTTTCAATGTGTTTTCTTTTTTTAGGCAAAGTATCAACAAAACTAAGTGCATTGAGGAAAAGGCATCAAAATATGGAGCAAATTAAAGAAAAACCCATTATTGAGGAGCAAGTAGGAAAATGCATTTTGTCCTCTGCATCTGGGCACGAACTATATACAATTGAAGTGGCTAATCTCAACTGTAAATGTGAACTTAAATGTATGAAATGTGACACATGCATTCATGGTTATATATGTTCGTGTCCAGATTCATCAGTGAAGTGGAATATGTGTAACAAACACACGACCCAACGTTCTTATTTCGGAAGACAAATATATATATATATATATATATATATATATATATATATATATATATATATATATATATATATATTCATTGTGATACCACAGTTGCAGAAAAAGAAAACGCTTTGAAGCAACTTACGAGTACTGTTTCTTCAAAAAAAAAAAAAACTAACATTTGCGTTATAGATAAATATAAAGATAAAATTTATGAAACATTTCAATCAGCCACGACGATGGAGCAATGTGGTGTCTTACACAAGGCAGTAGCACCTCTTGCAACTACGTTAGCGGCTATGGAGTCTCCGCAGTTAGAGAGTTTTCCACGTTGCAGTGAGAAACATACAAGGAAAATTAAACAACAACGAAAATTTGTCCCGACTAAGAAATGTAGGACAAAGGCAACACATATTTTTAAACAGCCTTCGATGGATGAAAAGAACAAATTAGCCTTCAATCTGTTGCATCTTGCCAATAATAGTACAGGTAATTAATAACTAACTTCTTTGTTTTTTTTTTTAAAGAGTTTTATATATATATATATATATATATATATATATATATATATATATATATATTTATCTATAGAGAGAGAGAGAGAATGTTTTTTAAGAATTACCTATTTTTGTTATGTGCAATATGTATGTATGTATATATATATATATATATATATATATATATATATATATATATATATATATATATATATAATATAAAAAAATCTTAAAAAAAACAAACTACTTATATGTATACTTACATAGTTAATAATTGTAACTTCTTGTAAAGCATGTAATAATTTTATACTACATATTTTATACTTACATATAATACATAGCCATATATTTTTGTTAATTTAAAAAAAAAAAATTGTTTAATATATTATAATAAATGATTAATTTATTTTCCTCGTATTTTTAACTGCGTTTTTTTTTTAATTTTTGTTTCACAGCTACTTAGCTTCGTACAAAAAAAAAACAAATGAATAATATATTTCATATTGTATGTAACAATAATTAATGCAGAACCACGACTTCCCGATTCCGTACATCGCAAACTTACATGTTCGTGCGAGTTCGGAAATATAAATTGGTCTGACGGCTAGACTCTTGTTACAGACACAATGCGTATGTGTGTGTGCGTGCGTTTAAATATATGACGCCACACGCTACATGCACACGTATAGCTGTTGTCACGAGCACGAGGTCATGTTTTCCTTGGATACATTGAAATCCAGTGGCGTACCTGACATTTTCGTTTTATACCAACATTGGCAGCCGATAAGTGTAATGCAAATAAAAAAAGATACGCATTGCTTGGCTGTCACATGACTGATAAACATGATTTAGTTTTATCAGGTATGTAATGATAAAGTGTCATGTATATTATTTTAGAAAAACAAATTCCGAATATTTATAGAATAATCTTTAAACACATAATTCACAACTATGTATCATACTATTAAACAAGTGATATGACTTATATAGTTTATTTTCTAAAATTATTATTTCACAATATGATATTTATTTGGTTTAATTAATGAACAATGTAGTTAAATTTAATTCATTTCAAAATCGTATGAAACTATAGGGCTCAAGCCCACCTGTTCTATCTCATAAGTGACGTACATGTAATCGTTTTAGATTTCTAAAATTCGAAATAATTTTCGTCTATAACGGTTCATATATAATTCGCAGTATTGAGTGTAGACTATACAAATCTTCATTTGAAAACACTGCATGGGGTATATCATAAATGCAGCAATTTACTAATTTTGGTGTTCTTGGAATGTGAGCCAAAAAGTAATAGGGGCACATTGGCAAGATTTAGTTAGTTTTCACTAAAAATAAATTAACAATCGAAATAGAACATTTTTCTCTTTAGTTACTTAATGCATATTATTTTATAAACAATTAATATTCCTGAATGGTGCCAGTAACAAATATATCGATATATAACGGCTTTCACGTCTCCCGCTAACAGTACTGTTGGTATGACCAAATTTAGGTTGGTACTGTCTGGGTTTGGCCTGTGCTGCTGTGGAAAGTTACGGTGCAAATGACAAACTTCAAGTAACGCGTAACATTAGTAACTAAAATACTAACAGGTTGGGTATAATTTTACCCATAAATGATGTGTTATAAATAAACAAAGTTCGTGATTGTGTTATGTATTAAATATTACAAGTTGATGTGAGTGTGTGTTCATTGTTTGCCTGTCACTGCAATGATTACATTCCCTCAGTTACAATCGCCATTTTTATTGCCTGTCAAATTCAAGATGCAAACTTCATAAAAACAGATACCTTTCACTGAGCATCAGCGATTTGTTTATAAAAAATTATCAACCATTCTAGTACTTGTTGAGATTGTTATTGTTGTATATGTTCTGCTATCAGTGTTTTGTGTTTTTTTGCCAAGCCTATATTAGGTTATGATGATAATCGATCTGAATTATTTTGAAATGTTTTTGGTCCTTGGCATAAATGACATGGTGTTTCGTTTTTACAGTATAAATATTGAAATGTTGATTCGTGGGTTAGCGAAATAGTGGAATCGAAGTAAAAGCTTCAGTATGGAGTCTAAAGCTGATGTTAAAGCAGAAATTATAGACATTTCAGGTATTTGTTATTGTGCTACAAACCAAAGGTGGTAGAGTGTCATGTGTGTGTGTGTGTTGTTAGGCAACGGTGTCACTGGTGCAATGGTACGGGAACAGTCGTCTTTTCCTGACTGGATCGGTCAGTTTACAGAGGATTGTACAAAAGTCTGCTGTACACGATGTTCCGAACAACTAGACGAGTTGATGGAAAAGTTCATTGTGTAAGTCTGTTGTTGCTATGCAACCGTTGCAGCAGTCATCTGCATCTATTTTAAGATCTCTCCATATTACCATGGTTACCGCATGATCCTTGTTTATCTCATGCATGTTTACATCTTCTCAATAACAGTGTACTTACACTTTTATTCGAGAAGCCCGTGGTTTACATAAAAATATCCCATATTTTTGTTATCGCACGTAATTAAAACTGATTCTTTCTAACCTAAAATTATTAGATGATTATTTTTCTTCTTCTATTTACAGACATATTAAAACCGAGGTACCATTATGTGCAACGAGTCCAAATCGATCATCATTGATTGCAAGTAAAATGTTTAAAAAGATGTATTTTTTCTACATATACTATGTGGATATTAAGGAGGTATTTTGATAACATAAAATTAACTTTTAATGCATATATTCTAACATTAAGTGATCTTCAATGTTGCTAATGGTTCTTATGAAGTATTATTGATTACTACAGAGTTTATCAATGGTTGTAGGTGTATGTGATGTCCTTGTGGAATGATCACATGTCCAAATTGATGCCGTTGTATTGCCAATTTGAGATGAAATCTGCAAATCGGTTGCATCGCGGCAAAGAAACTGACGGGATGATCTGTATGAGGATTATGAATGCACTGTGGGTATATTTTGCCGGTAACAAGGAACACATTATCCATGTATTGTTGAGGGTACAGAATTACAGTAGAAAATATAAAGACATCTTTGATCCTATATTTAGGTAAGTACCGTCTATAATATTAACATAGTGTTTCTAAAACGAAACTTATTCGAGACGGCCGTGGAAAATATCTTAACATAACATCACGCATATTATGTAATGTTTAATATAATATTATTTTTTTATTTACGTTTATTTCAGAAAAATGTTAGTAACAAACAAACCAAATAGAACATACACCGACTTGGAGTATATACGGAATTTGCTTGCATTCAAGTTATGGAAGAGACTGTATTTCAGACATGATAAGAAAGCCATTTCAGATCTTGCACTTACCGAACTAGTACCTCCACAATCGTTCATCATAAATTATCGGAAATACAAGTTTCTTCCATGTTACGCAAACAAACCGGATGTAAATAATTTCCTAGTGACTGTGTTGTTCGACCTGGATGTGGCTATTCGGGTATGCAATTCAAAAGCGAGAAAATATTTACCGATATACAGAGAAATATTTAACTAAAAACCATGCACGTTTACAGGAATATTTCGCCTACATAGACAATAAGAAAATACGAAGTTTTGACAGTGATTTTCATCATAATGAGAAGAAATCATTCATCTCCGATTTCTGCGCATCATTTTCAAGTCATGACAATAATATGGACGAATTAACTAATCATGTTCACGTGAGTTACATTATATCTTCTAATTTTTCTTGCAGAATTTTGTATTTAAGAATAAACAATTATATTTAATATTGTATGCATTCGAATTTTTCATCAACTAGAAATTGAGATGTAAATGATGTTTTTTTCAGGATAATTTCACACTGGACGATGTAAAACAAGAAACGGAAACGATACGAATCGACGAGGACGATGATTTGATCATAATTGATCCAGATCCTGAACCGGTTGCACCACGAGCGCAACCGGCAGCATTCACGTCCAGTGGAACAGTGGATGTGATCGATTTAACGGCCGACGAACCGGATATGCCGTCTGCAAGTTCCGCTGAAACACCAAGTTGGTGTCAAGAACTCATCAAGTTATCCAAAGAACGTGTAGAAGAATCACCACCATCGCCAACAGTGGTTGAAGAACCGTCAACGCCGGAAGAATCACACGAAACCGCGGAAATCTTACGAGAAAATCTATGCAATACACCACTGGACATCATGGAAGATTCGAATATGTCCGAGGCGAACAGTGTCGGACTGACGGAAATTACAAGCACATCACAGACCGTTCAAGATTCGGTGCTAGATTCGAATACACCGAACGAATTTCAACCTACCGAAAGCCAGTTTGTCGAGAAGTTAACGATTAGTGAAGTGCGCGAGGTACATCAAGAAAGCGACGAATTTGAACATGTCGATAGTACGAGTAATTTCAACGACGAGGAATGCGAGCCTGATGTTGAAGCGCCAACGGTGAAAACGTACGTCGTAGAGAGCACCGTACAACAAACACAAGAAGGTTTAGTGTGCAGTGAAGTGATTAGTGAAATAATCGCCGATCATGTCGATACAGTGTGCGAAGTCGAACAACAACAACAGCAACCTGTGTCGGCAGTGTCAAATAGTGCATTTGAACAGTTCGTATCCGAACAGGTAACAGAAACGAACCAAAACGAACCGGTTGTCAGTGAAAGTGTAATTCAAGAACCCGAAGTAAACGTCAGTGACTATACGCCAAGTTTACGGGATAGTTTGGACAGCGATGACATTCCAGACGAAGACGATTCGTGTCAAACGAATCGTCTCGAAATGGAACAAGATCTAGAGCCAAGTTCCGAAGCGAGTCCCGAACCGGTGTCACAGGATAAAGATGCAGAAGAAGAAGAAGTGTACGGTCAAACGGAACCGGACGAACTAACCTCACCGATGATGGAACCAATATCCGGTAATGATTTCGCAAATTATCTCTCGAGTTTAAACTCGGAATCGTACGATGATTTACAGAGAGATTTTATTGCAACGGCCGGCGAGTTGACAGTGAATCGGAAACGGAAAAACGGTGAACGTGTTGTGCGTACGTACAATTCAGTGAAAGCGCGAACACCGAAAGTTGATGTTCCCGAAACGGAACCGCGCAAATCGGTGATTGCCGATAAGACAACGGAACGTCGAGTTCCGGTGAACGGTGAGAAAGTTGTTCGGTTCGCGGACGATCTTTGGGAGCCAGTATACACGAAATCTTTCAAATTATCCAAACGCGAAATGGCCTGCTTTGCGCCCGAAGTCCGAGTAAGGAAGCGAAGATACTACGACGAACTGATGGAAGAGGACGAACGGGAGAAAGCGGAACGGGGTCAGGGAACGGCGAATGAGATACGAGGATACGTTCAGCCACCGATCGTTTTTGAACCACAGTATACGCATCTATTGCCCGCGTACAATGCGAAGACAATACTGGAACGACAAGACTACCTGAAGGACGAGAAGCAACAACGAGCCGTGGTACAGAAGAGGCCGCACTTTGCCGCAAACAATAATTTCGTGGACCCGTCGACGAGTTACGAAAAGAAATTACCCGATGTGGTACAGACGAAGAAACGAGGTACTGATTTGAACATTAATTTAAGTATACCTAAATTCGAGTCACTCTCTTTGAACAGTAGCTTTCAGCATCATTTCTGTGCTGATATATCTACGTGTAGTAGTTCAGCATGTTATACACCGCCAAGTAATGAACCGGCACCGTGTCGACCTAGTGCGGGACCGCGCGAGCAATCACAACCACTGATAGAAACGCGCGTATATCCTCCACATCCACAAGCGCAATCAGTGCTGCCACAACAACCACCACCACCTAAACCATCTCCTCAACCGGTCCTGGCACAACCTACACCACCACCGCCTGTTATATTAGCTCAACCAACGCCGCAACCCGTCCTCCAACAAGTGTCCCAGTCAACTCCTGAACCTTACACTCAACAACCAGTTAACTATAAAACAGACACGATCATTGTGACCAGTACGTCACAACAGTTACCACCTACACCTCCCACTCCTGTGTCGGTTGCGAATGTGGTTGTACCATCACCGCAATCTAGCACAGAACCACCGCTCCTTCCAGCACAAGTCCCCTACTGGCATACTGTAGATTTCACCGATCATTCACCAACATACGATCTGTCATCATCGCAAACTCTAGAATCAGCCGGTCCCAATCTACTCGTTAATATAAACCTTGATCAGTCCAGTACAGATCACGAGATTCATTTGCCCATTAAGAAACGTCGCGTGTCATCTTTGAAGGTAGAGATCAAAGATGAAATATCGTATCCGCCTACGCCGATGATAAGTATCGCTGAATTAGAGAATATGAAAACGGAAGGTAACATTCCGAATGTCGGTAGGTCGTTTAAAACGCCCGCTGAGTTGAAGGAAGTACCACCGTTGCCCGCTTCGTATATGTGTAACATCAGTAGCGTGCCCAATCATGTGGTCACCGATAATTTCAATATCAACCATACGTATAACAATCCGACGATTAACTATCACGTTAACAATGTGCCCGTTATCAATTTCCAATACACTCCTCATTATCAATTGCCCACATTACAACCGATCATTTTGCCGGTAAATCGTACTACTTCGGTAGCTGCCGCGGCAGCAGCTGCAGCTGCTAATAGCCGTGCTGGACATGCGACTACCGCGTACGGATACGTTAAGATACCGACTGCTGGCAAGTCGGTACAAGCTCATACCGGCGGCAGTTCGAAACGAAGATCTGGCACACATTCAAGCTCAAGAACAACTGAAAGAAAGGAGAGAAAATCGAAACGAACTTAATGCTTATTGATATTGAACGATACTTGAACTCACTTATTCTCTTTATTGATCACTTATTTTGCATTTTGCCAACAACAAGTATCCGTAAATAATACAATTTATTAATATTCTTATTCTCAAGTTACCAATTAACTTTTATAGGCTGTGAAGCGTATTTTTTTTTGTTTGTTTATTTGTTTTTGTTTGTTTGCTTTAACTTATGAATTCATTCATTGATTTAATGGAAACGTAATATTTAACTATTTATATTTAACTATAAAGTATAATTCATTTTATGCGTGGAAGACTGTGAAGACTATGAAGAATCCATGGAAGACGAAGACGATGAAAATGAAGACGGCGAATCTCTGAACTCTATAAGATTATTACGTTGTTTTTTTCGTGTAAATAGAGAACGTATTCTAACTAAATATTTATTATACTTTCTAAATTATGAAGAACTGAAGACTGCTGGCTGAAGATTAACTATTAATGATGTATTAACTAACGTTAACTTATTTATCTTATTCTAATAGTTGATTCACAATATCGCTAAATGATGAAACGATGATATATAACTAACTCTAGTAATTCTCCTTATCACATACAAGTATTATGTATATAGATTCTATTCGTAAATGGTACATACTTTATTTTTACATGGCATACGCATGAATGCCAAACAGCCCAAGAGATTTTCTATTCAGATCTTGAAATTGCTTAAATATATCGATGTGTACATTCATAGTTCCTGTTTAAAGGTGCAAAGCAGCAAGTTACAACCGAAGTTACGAAGAAACGAAAACTGGGAAGACAGAAATCTACACGTACGTGAGTTTTACTCTTGTATCAGTTGTACGGATAGTTAATCATAGGTATGATTTCCTTTATTTACAAAACAAATCTATCAGTTTTTCTTTCTTGCTTTATTTACATTTAATACTACTACCCGTACCTCTCAGTTTCTTCAGTCACTCCCAAAACTAACCCCATGGCCTAGCAGGATTCTGAACTAATGGTTAACAAGTTACTTGTACTCGTAATATCATTCGGTGGTATTACTTGAAAGGTAATTTTTACTAACAGATATTTCAGTCAGAGAAAATCATATGGAGTACACTTTTAATCGAGAAGATCGTGATTTTCAGGTATAATTTGTACAACATATTCGCTGAAATGTGATACAATAACTGTGATAGAATAGAATAGAAATCTATGTTTCATGTGATTTTAAGGTTAGGTAATGGAACATGTAAGAATAGTTTATAAAATCCCGTACTTTGACAATATTTTTAACCTATTTCTAATTCATTTAAATCACTGATTCAAATACTGCCTTTGACAATATCGAGATTAATTAATATTATTCTAAAATATTAACACAGACATCTTTCTCTGTACTGAAATATCTTTGTTATAATTTTATCCATTTTTTTGTTTATTTAAACCAATTACAATTTTTATTTTGGCATGTTTTTTCTAGAAAAGGATAATCATATTTACATTAGACATTTCTAAATTACAATTGTTGGTTTTCAATATATAGTTTTCTATTTGGTATCTACCTAGCTAAGTAAATAAATTACTTTGATATTTGTTACAAATAAAGGCTGGTTCAAATCCCCATCCTAATACTACTATGGTTTGTATTCCATTGTAAATTGAAAGTGCTATTCTGGTATATGGTTTCTTTCAAACCAATTTAATAACTCAACTTTTACTTCAAACTAAATTCTCTATAAATTGGAAAATAGTACGGGTTCGAATCCTGTTTGCGTTCACCAAAATTTGTCCCACAATTTTGTAGTTTGATTGCATACTTTTCTTTTTATTCTAAACTTTTACCACTTTATTTGTTGTATTTTTGACATGTTTGTTGAAAGGTGTTGTTGGTATTCCTGTTTAATACAACTACTAATCTAGAATAAATTATATTATGTGCAATATTTATCATACATTTCTGAATATTTGTAATATTATAACGGTAAAGTGTTATAAGTTTATTGCATGACTCCCGTTAAACATTATTCTCCTGTTATATATGTAAACATTGTTTATTTGCAATTATTTAATTTCGATTTATTTTATTTTTTAGGATCTCTCGCGGACAGTACACCCCATCCCACCATCAGTCCAGTCGAACAATCTCCCCAAATAATTCCATGGAGATTTTCAATAACATAGCATGAATTCTAAAAGTAGAAAACAACAAATATTCACTCACATGCATAACCTACAAATGCATACACTTGTCAGCCGTCAGTGTGTGTGTGTGTGTATTTGTTATAATACTCTGTAAAAAAGACATTCTAGGGGCCGTGTACAATGTGCGAAAATAATTACGACATACACTATAAATACATCTCAAACTTACGAACAGTAATGGATCCGTACATCCCGTATAATATTATTATGTATGAAATGTTTTATAAACGTAATATTTGCCCCCTTCCTCTTGACGTCGCGGTTATTTTATTGTTCTAGATACGTTGTTGACAAACCTAACCTGTCTTATGAAGACTTGTTTGGTACTGTTGTACTATTCAACTAACTTGTAAACATTTAATACTCATTTATGGAAGGTGTGCGAAGAAATGGTTTTTATGTTCCTTCATTTTCTTAAATGTATTGTTTTCAGTATTTTGTTACTGATTTTCAAAAGTTTTATAAACAATTGCGTCAAATTCAGCTCTCGTTCCTAACTTCAGGATCAACCATAGTCCCCATGGTAACGTTCGCTCATTTTCGTTGTTATTTTGAACCGAACTTAGTTACGAGCAAGAGCTAAATTCGGCGCAATGAAGATATTTAAAAATTTTGTTGACATTTCACGTAGTTTTATGATAAAGAGATATTTACTTTTTCAATTATATATTTTTAATAAATAGAGCTACACGGGTTGTGTAGCTAAATTAAAAACTAATCTTTTGCTACCTTTTCCAATATAAATGACTAATCATTAACTCATCACATTGCGTATAACTATAAATCTTACTGAACAACATAAGTGCCATAATATTTACTAGTCTGACTTAGAAACTTTTCATTTTAATCATAAAATTTAGAACGAAATTTAGTTTCCATTTTGTTTCAGATGATTTTTTATTGTTTAAAACCACGATTGCATAAACAGTAAAGTAGATAAAATGTAATTTGTAATGTTTGTTATTTTTTTTTAAATCGCTTATGATAATTTTTCATTATTTATGCAATCATGTGTACTGAAATTAATTTGTGATACTTCGTACACCTTTATAAATATCAAACAAACACACGTATGGTCTGTGATTGTTTCATCTCTAAAACTGCCCAAATATTTTCGATACAGCTAGTGAATTTTGTTATTGAAAACAGTGGAATTATTGTTTTCGAATATATCGTGATTATGCAAGGTTTTTTTTTTTCTTTGGGATCTGTTACTGTTATGATATATATATATATATCGATTTGATTGTCTGTTATTTCGTCATAATCATTGAATAATTCATTTGTAAATGCATATATTCTATTATAAACATAAAAAGGCATACATATTCATTTTATTGTACATATAGGACGTTTAAGTACAAAAAATTTAAGTCTGTACATAGAAAATGGTTCACAAAACAGAAATGTTTTATTTAATATAGTTATGTAAATGATGGGTTAAAATAATTTTTTTAAATTATTTTACATACAAATAAAGCAAAATTTCTTGTCAAATAAAAAAACAAAACCTTTTTCTATATTATTACATTGGACATATTTGTGAAATCATGAAAAAAAAAATTTGTGTTTACTGTTTAATTGGCATTAATAGGTGATAAATCCGGGGATTCCCACATTTTTTTCGCATTTTGTTGAATACAATTGTTCTTTTCCTTTGGTTTCTCTTTATTTCTAACGGATTCATCGATACTGCTGGCTTCGAATATTAATTCATTCGGTTTCGCGTATGAGTTTGGTTCATATAATTCTGCAAAATCATTTAACCACGGTGTTCCATAATGTTTCCAAAGCTCAACTTTCTTACAGATGTCGTACATCTTTTTTTCATCATTTTGTTGTGACGGATTCATTTGTGATACGTTTATATCTAATATTTCGTCGTTTATTTTGGCTCTTTTCTTTGGTACTTTTGATTTTATTAATTGACTAAGTGGTCTCAGAAAATGATCATTCGTTTTCAGCGTTTTTGTAACATTTGTTTGTTCAATTGCAGAGTTGAATTTAATCCAATTTTTATTTTTATTAGTTGACTTCAATTCAGTTGCATTTATTTTATCCGGTTTTTCTTTAATTGTTCGAATAGGCTTTATAATATCTTGATTTATTTCCTTTAAAATATTTTCTACAGTCTCCAACTCATTTTCCTTTAGTATTTCTTGTGATTTCACAAATTCGCTATTGTCTATCTTTTTTGCAGGCATTATCAATTCCCTTTCGTTGTTTTCTTTAGTATTATCTTTGGTTTTTTTGTTCTTTGGAGACAATCGTGACTTACTATTGAAATCTTGATGAATTACTATTATTTTATCAGCGTCAGTTTGTACAATATTTTCAGAAAATTCATTACAATTTGTAGTTGTAAATGGTTGATCCGTTTTATTTAAATCTTTGAGTGAAGTATTTTCTTCATTCGAATTCGCAGAACTATTTTCTTGAACATGCTGTTTTCCTACCGTTTGCGTGTTACGTTTTTCTAATAACTTATCAATTTTGTTCAATATAATTTTCGTTATGTGTTTACAAGTGTAACAGTATTTTGTGTTTCGTATTTTCTTGTTACAATTATTACCTATCAGTTTGCAACATTTGCATCTTGCTAGTTTTTTTGCTTTGATATATTTATATTTCAGTGTGTTGACAGTAAAAAGAATATTCTTCAATTCTCTTATAAGCCGTGTTGCCGATGTTCGGTCAATGTTCGTGCGACCTCTGCTGTTATTATGCCGATTCTGAATGCCGTTAGCGTATTCGGTGAATGTTTTATTCTGAATGTTTAACCTGTTGATCACCGACTGTATCCTGTTTTTATCAATTTTGCAAATTAAGTGATTAGTAACAGAGAACGGTGTCGTGGAATAAGACTGATATTTGGTCATGGCACTAAATGGTGTCAAAACTGTGATATTCGCTGCTGATACTGACGATGAACAATTATTGAAAGAATCTTCTATAACTTTCAGTTGTTTTGCAAATTTTAGCGCTTTATGTAAGTTTTTTAAATAATCCATAATGTTTGTGCAAATGTTGTAATCTGAAAGAGATTTTAAATTCTGTTGATTAATGTGTCACCTACGTCGACCATACACATATATAAAAATTTTACTGAAATAATGTTAGATGTCAAAAAAAGTATGCAGACATACATTCAACTAGTACTGTTATTACGGACATGTAGATGGCACTCTATGTACAACATACATGTTAAAAACATCTTTATTCAAAGTGAACGAGTGACAAGTGTTATATGTATAAAATATTTAAGTGTTTCTATGATGGAAATAGAGTGTATTATTTGTAATAAACGTTATCTACAAAACGTTTGCGTTATGTGGTAACTGTTTACAATATCCCCAATTTCAGATAAACACCGTAATAGAACTTTGGTAAGTAGAAATGTCATTAATTTATTGTATTTTAGTTCACATACCTGATGAAATTTGTTGACAATTGCACATTTAACTTACTACCTCTTAAAACACTGCTATAATATTGAACTTACGATTCCAGTATGGAACTAAAACATACACAGTGATCTACATTCTATGCACATAGTACAAACGCAATGTTTTGGCTAAGCAAAGTCATAAATAAAACTGGACAGCTCTATAAAAAATTCAAAACAATATGCTGTAGTAAGAGAACACAGGAACCGGTCCTAATTCTATTGCACTTTATTTGACATTTGATGTAAGGCACGTTTACACATAACATTAATAGACTTGTTTAAACAAGTTCGCAGTAACAATAACGAACATCATTAAATACATCATGCATTTATTCCAGGTGTTAATAAAACAATGTGTGAATAATTATGAATATAGTATATTTCTCTGTACTGTCACATTGACAAAACTATACAATATTAGTTTATATAAATGCAATAATTAAGTGTCATATCCTTATGATACGAGGTTATAAATGAAACATGATGCAATCTTTTAGTAGAAAACGTGAAAATATATTCTTTCTAAAAATAAGTAATGTGCATAAAAGTTTGGTGTGTACATAATTATTGTCTATGTAAGTATGTCATAGTCGGGGATACCGGCACGGCGGGACTGCAAGTACTTGATATGCACCTCTGTATCAAGAATGCTACATTTCACAGCCGGGTCATCTCGCATTGCGTTCCTCCATTCCATCTGAACATTACAAACATTTATCTCAATAAGCCCGGGTAAAAATATTCTGTTACACAATCAGAATATTACTGCGTTGAAATTACAACAAATAAAAGTTGATTTCTGTCTGTACATATAGTAGACTTTTACATACAAATATATTTATCTGTTTGGTAATTTTTAACAAATTAATAATATAGTAACTTATGTCACTCATAACATAATTTTATGAAGTTTTCTTATCTATTCAAGATTAAGTGTCAAATCATAACGAAATTAATACTAAATGAAAAGTAAATTTATAAAATGGTGTCTAGCAGTTTGTTTTTATTTGTAAAATATAACCTCACAGTCTGTTATTCCGAATAACATATACAAATACACATTTGATATGCTGGTTGTATATGTTCAGGCGTAAAACACTAAATAAATATTTTTTAGAATCGCAAATAACAAACTGAAATTCAAAACATGATACTAATATTACATTAGTTATGAATCATGTATCAAAAAAAAGTTACAGCGTATAAAAATGAAATAATCGTTGTAAAGAATTAGATAACAATGCGGTATTTGGGTTATTGTATAAATTCGGCTCAACCGAAACTTACCAAATGTTTGTATCTGTCTTTCTTCATGATAAACTGATTACCTCCGACCAGTGGTAGTAGATCAGCTCGTTCACACCACGGCCACACCATATAATCCAACATACTTGGCTCTTGGCCCCCGAAAAATGTAGTGCCCCGATTGGCAAGTTCCTGATCAAACATTTCCAATCCTTGCATGATCACCTGTCCATGCTCGTCCATGAAATGTTTGTCAGTGTTCAGCATAACTTTAATCATTGTGTTTATAACCTACAAAATAGTATTCAAACGTTTGACACTTTATAAAATCCGATGTTTTTTGTTTATCACATACAGCACCGAATTGCTCGATGAGTAATCTATCCTTTGCTTTCCGTAACGGATCTTTTGGATACAGCGGCCGTTGTGGATACTTTTCATCCAAGTAATCACACACAATGAGACTCTCAAAGAGACATTGCCCGTTGTCAAGTTCAAGTAAAGGCACCTTGCCAACGGGATTTTTCTCCAAAAGCCATTCTGGTTTGTACGATAAGTTTATAAACACAGAGTCATATCTATAACAAAACATTCTTTGCAGTGTTGCCAGAGTTTATAAAATCAGAGTCATATCCAGGAGGCGGACACGCAGTGTTAAATTTTGTGACCGTAGTCTGCAACTTATCTTACATCTATGTAATGCATATTTCATAGTTCCGACTGAAAAAGTCAGATGTCACTAAGAGTATTCTTGCTAGGTCAGCAAATACAGCGGTATATTTAAATTCATTAAAATTTTGTATTTAGGGAATTATTAACAAAAATTTAATTTTTGTGTACAAATTTTTTTATTTACTACTTGCTAATAATGATTTACTATTTGCAACAATAATAAAATAATTAAAATTAAACATATATACAATATTTACAATAGTTGGTATTTCCACAAATTCCTGTAACTCTGGAGTTTCAATTACTGCTGTAGGTACCGTTAAATCTGGATATTCGCCTAATCCTGTTCGCAGACTGTTCGATATATTTGTGGATATAATCTTCTTTAAATCGAATGCCTGGATTGTTCCTGGTAATTCTGAAATTTAAAAATGGAAAGGTGTTAGCAACATATCTATTCTACCATGTCATGTAATTAAGTATTATATATATATATATATATATATATATATATATATATATATATATATATATATATAATGTTGATATGTACTCACCAATAGTTGGAATTTCTTCCGACTCTTTTTCCTGTAAACCAGCTGGGTTTGTCGGTGATAATGGTAATCGAATTTATAAATACCATAGCTTAAAATTGTAATACTAAAATCAAACAAAACTTAATTAGCAATTGAATAAATGTATGTATGATGCATGTATATCTATACATTTACGTACCATGCACAAAAATAGTTGGAATTGCTCCAATATTTAACTTTTTGGTCAACGGACTTCTGTACTGGTCTCTGCCATGTCTAATCTTCCCATGTTTTCCAACCATTTCGCACGACGTTCATCAGACAATGGCAAATGGTGATAGTCCAAATCAGGATTCTCCGTTGAATTATTGGAGCAGCCAGGAACACAACATACTGAACGTACCATTTTGCTGAAGTAACATTAATAATATTAACATTAACAGTTGCCATGCTATTTATGTATACATATAATACATATATATATATATATATATATATATATATATATATATATATATATGTATAACAAATACTACATGCAAAATATCAGCATCATATTCACATATATATATATATATATATATATATATATATATATATATATATATATATATATATATATATATATATGTATAACAAATACTACATGCAAAATATCAGCATCATATTCACATGCTTCATATAAAATAAATACATTTTTAAAAGCTTACCTTTTCAAATTTCACAAACAGCACTTTACAAATCGCCCTGCACCATAATGTATTCGTAATGACTGTATATAGTTTAGAGACTGATACACAACTGAAAATATATTCTCATATCTCTTTAAAAGTAAACTTAATCCGATTTAATAGCACAAGCTTCGAAGAATCGTTTACTAACCACTTCGAAACAGTCAAATAACTGTCAACAGACACCATTTGCTTAGTCACGTGATCACATTTTTTCAAGCGGGCTGACCTAAATAACTTATTTGCTAGTGACCAGCTAGTGCCATCTAACTTTTTCAGTCGTAAGTAGGATATTTAGGCAACGCAGTTTTACAGCACTGAAAAGTATGCTGTATCTAACGTGGTCACAGGCGCGTCCATAAGCGTGACTACCCCCTGGTCATATCTATAACAAAACATTCTTTGCAGCGTTGCCAAGAAAAGAAATTCGTGTTACGACATTTGTTGGAGAAATATTTTAATGAGTAAGTTTATATAAATGATGTCATTATATGATAAGTGTTTCTTTGGTTGCATACTTAATAGGCGACCTTGTACATTTTATAGTAAAACAATTAGCTATAAGTGCTTTATCAATAAACGTTAATTGATGTTTGTTTTGTGAAAATCAATAAACAATCGAAAAAATAATTTATTGAACAAATATGAGAATAATATAAAGTATTATTTTTTTTCCGTCCTTTTCCAATAATTAAACGGCGTTCAAATAAAAATGAGGTAAATTAATTGATTATTTCTAAAAATAACTTGAAGGTTGATCTTTATCTATGCCACTGCATTTATGGAAAAGATATCATTTTCTTGTTTAGTCATTAGAAATTAATTAAATGTAGTATAATACTTACGGAATTTTTTTCGCATCCAAAACAAGATGTACTCTTTGAGCAAATGGGCAAAATCTCATGCTGTATAAACGAAGTTTACCCTTTTGCAAGGGGGGTTGCCTAGAACCTAAAATTAAACAATTGAAGAAAACAATTGTTGCATTATTATTCATAAACATCTGTATCTATAACAATAACGGTTTACTCTATATAAGTAGAGAAATCTACTGACTAGAATACGTTCATTTTTATTCGAAACTAGTTTTAAATAAATATTGTGGTATGTGGGTGTTCGAGTTTCTAATGCAATAGTATCTAGGTCTATGACCTATGACTAGAAAAATTCGTTATATATGAAATGTCCGACCAAAATAGATGATGATGTCAACAACAAATATATCCGGATAGCCTTTAGAAAACTTCAGGTAATACATCGTGGTGAAATAATCATATTAGCATATTTAAATCGGTTGCAACACAGCAGACAGACACGGTAAATAATTACAACCGTATTTGGTATATAACCAGTTATGGCTGCATATATGCAAATAAACACCTATCACGTGTATATATAGACTTAAATTATCAAAGCCGGTTCACACCCATACCTTTGGCTAAATGTTTAACACTCATTATCGTTATCAAATTTCCCAGAAACTCGTAAAAACTTAATATTTATTCTGGATATTTCCCTTAATTACGTAATATATAAAACACTGTTTAGTAAATGTTTGTTTTGTTGCACTGATTTATTTTTGCAAGAACTTGTACAAAATGTTACACAGAATACAATCGTACACAGTATATTGTTGCCTATGTTTTCACACACGACCCAGTTCGAGAAATGACAGTCAGTGCGAGTCGGTGTTGCTGTCATCATTACAAATGTTACTTAAAACAGCTGTTTAATGCTCAGCGCCGTCTAGAATTGAGAAGCTTAACTTCCAATGAAAATTCTAGTCTGCATTGTAAACCTACAGTTTTAGATAACTTTGTATTTTTAGTACATCTAATACCCGATAGATGCGGTACAACTCCAATAAAATATTTCAGTAAATAATCTAGTGCGCATGTCAGGAATTTCTAGTGAACGAAACAAGTTCTCAATTTATTTAATTTCTACATGAGTTTTCTTTTTTAAATTAAAACGTTTAATTGCTCTGTCCATAATTTAGATTCACTTTTCAACCACCAATATCTTGAATTACTTGTGAATTAGACTTAAAGTACAAAAAAAATTATGCTTGAACAGGACGTCTTGAATCTGACTGAATCTGACTATGGATAAAAAGATTTCGGGCTGGAATTCTACAATGATAGCATATTTTAAATTTTTTACAAATAAAATATGTTGTATAAGGTAATGTTTCTGTACCATGTAGATTATTTGAATAAAATAAACTTAAATTAAGACTATAAACTGCTATTAAAAGATGAAATTTTTACAAAGGAGAGACATGATATTAGTTTATTCAATGAGTATATCTGATGCGATAGTTTTAGAGAAATTGTTCTGTAATAAAACAACGGAGTTACTGAGGTAGTTTTCCTTGGAAAGTGTACGGAAAATTCGATTTATCTTTGAGTGTTTTCTCCGCATGAATCAACCGGGCAACGGTCAAGCAGAGCATGCAATCCAATCCAATACAAACACATCGATATATCCCGTCAGTCAATATTGTATGTCAAAACAACTATGAGGGGTAAGGTACCCTCTGCGACAATATAATACATATAGTGTTGGACAAAAACAAGCAGAAAAATGCACAATGAAAACAATAATCTAGCTTGTTAAATTCAAGTTGTATACCAATATTCTTTACCTATATGAAACTTCAATTCAACTTAGGGTAACAGTGTAATAAACATTCAGGGCATTGGAAAACTAGCTACATATCTTTTATAATTAAAATGGGGTACGAATAGTTTTATTACAATGCAAAAAAAAAATTTTAATAACAACGTTAATGTTGATTATATTAGTTTATGTAATATAAATTCGAGAGGATTAATCTCGTTTATAATCTGCTTTAAGAATAATTTTCATTGAAATATTTTTATATTTCATCACCAAATTTGACCTAGTTCTTATTCAAGAAGTCAGAAATATGATCCTGGAACAGGGTATAGTTTATTATTTCAAATAAAAATCTTTCCTTTGACAATGGTTCGTATAGTAAATGAAAGTCTGTTGTGGCTGATTTAATAGTATGCAATTAATTTGCAGTACATACTGTGAATATAGTTAAGAATATACATATTTGTACAAAATCACTTTATAGAATATTGTCCCCTTTATTGTATACATGTAATATGCGTTACGTTGTCCGGTTGAGTGCGTGCGCATTTTTAAACGGACACCGCACACTAGATTTTAAAACACAGTGTTGGTGAGTGATAATTACTATTCTCAGACAGTTATGTACGGTCATTAATTTCCAAATAAAATACTGAAAAAGGGGGGCGAGACTCGTCGACAACATGAATATTTATATTGGCTTTTAATTATCATCAAACTACTAAACAATACCATGATGTAGTTATTAATGTGTTCTGCACGCGGCCTTATTTGAATAATAACTATGAGTAATGCAGACAACTTGACAAAATGAAATATGCATCTAAAGAATGGTAACATTTTATTTGTTTATGTTGGCAATACATTGGAAATACTGTTTCTGACATTCTATATTATAAAATTTGGTATTTACGCTAGTCTAGCATGTAATAATCGATAACATACTGATAATTCGTTGAATTATACATTTGCAACGCCTACTTTAAACTGCTTAGCATAATTTTTAAGCGTTCCATCCTATTGTACACGTCTTACAAGTTCATAATACACATTCAGTATGTCAAACTCTCGACGTTTGAATGCGAATCGCAAGGGTGGCGCGTGTGTCGTCGTATCAATACATTATTACGTCATTACGTGGCGCGTGGCGTCCGACAGGCATATGTTTCATACACGATTTCACCCGAACACGAATATACACGATGTACTACGAACCCATATGTAAGTAGTGCTGTTCACTGTGTTCCACATGGCTGTCACATGGGAATACGTGTGTGCCACTGCTATGTTACTACGGACAGACGCTTAGAATGTTGATGTTATTGGTCAGTGGAGCAAAAGTCAACTCGCTGGGGTGGAATGAATAAAATACTGGATATCGTAAGGGTGTAACATCTCATAGTGTACATTTTCTCGTTCTGCAAGCTCGTTCATTTACTCATACTGTTTCTTGTAATTTATTTTTACAAATGCATGTGCAGATGATCTCAATTCTACACTCCTTCCAAAAAATAGATTATTATAATTATAGATTTACATAAGTTATATCAAGTTCTTGATTATTATCCAAAACACTCACGTAAATTTGTAAAAAATTCAAACAAAAAGTAAGTACATTCATATTCTGATAATTTCATTATGTATTCAAAAAAATCTCTTTGAAGTTTTCATCCAAAAAATGTGTAAATGATGAATAAATTTACTCCTTGGTTGGGGTCGGTAAATTATTAGAAAATCCTGTAAAATCCCATTTACTCAAAGGGCAAAAAATATATATCTGTACCGAGGGTGATGCAATATCAGAATGGCATTTTTTCGCTGCTTCAGAATGTGTAGAAGGGGATGGATAAAGTAGCTTGGAATCTCGGCCAGTTCGTCTGATTGACCATGACAAATCAACAATGAATTGACAACGTTGGGGGCGGCGGTTGATCGACGTTGCACGCGGGGGAACGAGTCCCCCTTTCTCAACTTTCCAGTTCACTGTGCTCCGTTGCATTTTGGTTCAAGAATAAAATCAACTCGGCACTGTACAGTCACTTATCGCATTTCAGTAACGGCTTTTGCACACGAGCATTTCAAAACAATACGTACCTAACCTAACTTTTCAACAGTTTGACAATCAAATGTTTCAAGTTTTAATGAAAAGCCTTCGTAAGTAATAAGTTTGTATTATTCTGTATTAGTTTTCATGATAAACAAAACTAAATCTTACTGTTTTTAAGGTTATCTGTGTGTTAGTAATGAATATAAATATGGATATTTACTTTTAGAAGATTGAAGGTTATTTGAAGGTGAAAATAATAAGTCACGTGATATTGTTTTATATCTAATCTATTTCATAACATGTAGAGGTACCATATACATTGCACATATTTAATACATTTTGCGTTCTATACAGATAGTTTCCCATAATGCATCAGAAATTTCGATCAGTTTTTTCATCCTAGGATAAATATTTGAAAATACACAGGCTCTGATCGAAATTTCTAATGGAAATGCGTGTTTTTTTTTTTTGGTTACTTGCTGCCTCTAGAATTAAAGACAGTTTCAGTAAATCATATAATATTGAGGAGATTCCAATGACAAACAGTTTTCACAGAAATCTATAAAATGTTTTTATGTTTAACTTAGTGTAAAAACGAACAATATTGAATTAAATTTACAATGTTGTTTTTATATTATTGGTAATACAGTTATTTATATTTTTTTGATTAAATAATTCAAATTTCTGGTCATCTCCTTCGATTTTTTTTGAGTTAATTATTTTATTCTTTTACACCTCTATAACGGTTTGACTAGACATTTTTCTAAGACTGTCATGCATACATACGGATACAAATTCAGCGAAATAAACTAAAATTGACAACTAGTATAGATTAATGTATCATTAATTGACCAATTCAATAATAAATAGAAATAAACATTTTATTCTTTTGTCTTAAATAGTGTGCTGTCAATTTCAATTAATTTCGGTATGCATAATATTCGTCAACCTTGGAAATAAATACATAAATCTATAACTATACAATATGACACAGTCTTCTACCATTTTTTTTTAGCAATAGTTCATCTTTGGAAACAGAAAACAAAATCACTTCATTCAGTTGGCAATATTGTAAAACCATCACTGCGGGCGATATGCTTACATTTTATACTTCATTCTTTTCTCATTTTTTTGTTAAATAAATGTCCATTTGCATTGGTGAGAAAACATTTTATATCACTTCGTTACTTATAGGGAATAGAATTTTTTTCTTCTTATTTATAGGAACATTCCTTGTTGTTAGGTTGGTAGGAGGTACACGATGAATAATCGGACACAGTCACGTGACTAGTTGTATGCGCGCATGCGCAGTAGAGCTCTTGCGTTCACATTTGTAATCGGCGAGTCCAGTCCCCGCCCGTGGCGGACGCCGATGGAGAGGTCGGTCATGCGTAGTGCGGATACGAGCCCAGGGGCGGCGCTCCTAAATGGGGCCCTGCATGGTGACTTATGGAATGTGTGCCGGCCGCTATGTTTGAATACAGATTTGCACTCGGATTGCTCCAGTACGATCCTGGCGATGGAAATATTGATGCTGCAATCAAAACATTAAAGATTATTTACTTACATCTTAACGCCTGAAACATACAGTATTAATATTACTGTAAATAATTCGTAACAATTTTCTCGATTTTATTTTCAAATAATCTATTATAATTGGTAATATGATTCATAACTCAAAATGCATGTTTTGAAACTACACCAAATACAATGAAACTTCGTACG